>OY856412.1:1486278393-1486800893 GCA_963693085.1 Alisma plantago-aquatica | reverse complement strand
GAAATTTGCCTTCTTCTTCTACCTTGGACAGGTCCCCCAAAGCTAAACAGATAGGAAACAAGGTTATAAGTAGGATAAAAATGGTAGAAAGCAAAAAAAATTTCTGGGAGCTCAAAAATAGATATATAAAGCTCTAGGATAAGGGAGAGAAGAAGCATGATGTGTATAAAAAGCTCTCCATGCATACATGGCCTTAAACTATTAAGAATATACAAGAAGACACACAATCAGCTCCCCCACTACCCATAGAGACATGCTTATCTCTCCTTTTTTGAATTTCCAAGCCAATCAAATAAATCATTAGTTGATAACTCCTAAAGGTAGCTCATCCATAAAGGGGTAAACCCTAAAATACCCTTGAGAAAAGCACTTCCAAACCACAATTGAAATAGGCACCCCATGGATCAAGAAGCTCAATAATTATGAGACAACATCCAAAAAACATAATGCAAGTGATAAATTACAAAGAAAACCTCTCAATTGGGTAAATTATAGAAAAGTCCAAAATGTGCATAAAATTGCATAACTTGCACAAATAGTATCCAAATTGGACCAAACTTGAAACTTAAGCTTGTATTATGATTCAAAATCATATAAAAAGGTTATATTATAGTTACAAGAATTGAATTATGGTAATTAATCATGTTCAACCATTTAAGCAATGCTAGGGGTCTCACAAACATAAACCCCTAACAGGGATTTCACCTTAAATCCAAGGTAAAAAAAGATTGATCGTCAATCTTTCACATTGTGACTTTCATCACATGATGATGTCACATAGTTCTTATATAAGACATATTCTTCTCTTTCAATTTATACATATCTTATCTTGGGTCAGCACAAAACCCCCCACATAAGAAGACATTTACAAATATGGAACATAGAAACTTGTTGTGCCACATGTACTGGTTTGGTAGTACCTTTTAGCTTGGCACTCCAACTATTGTCCTAAAATATTCTATATATTGTATCACACATCACTTAGAGAAAATACTCTTTGTCTCTTACCAAACATAGAACATCATGTGTATCTTACCATATGTAACTTTACAAGGTTTCATCTCTATTCTCCTTTAATGGTTGTTGTAATTAACAACTCAATCAACCACGTAGGCATCCACTAATTTTCAAGAACTATGAGGAATATGTTTTTAGAGGATTCTCCAATCATCACAATGGTGGACTGACCATCTATTTGGTTGAAGAATCATATACTTGTCTATAACTGTTAACAAATATAACTTCCCGATTGACATTGTTAGGGGTAGAGCATCGACATTATCTTCATCTGATCAATATTCACATAACATACTTAATAGAGGTATCATAACTCCAAGAGGATACTTTAGTCAACCACAACTCACTCTTTCCAGACTTGTAACACATAAGTATAGTTGCTTCATTATTCTTAAGGTTTAACAAAGATATTGACCATGTTACTGACCATCTCTGGAATACTTTGAGATGCCATCATTCAAAGCTTACTACAACTTGTGACACATGACCTGAACACTTTGTTCCTCCCATTCATGAATTCTATTGGTACATTGGTTAGTCTAAAGGACATAACCCTAAACTCACCATGGTCATGTAACTTATGTCACCCATTATAACTCTTATGTCTAAAGGATATTTTATCTTAAAGGAACACGGTAGCACATAGAAAATCCTAATTTAATCTCGCTAGCCTTGAGTCAATCATAGGTTTCTTGAAAGTAACATCCATACATCAAGATCTATCTTAAATGACCTTAAACTGAAATATAGGTATGTAGAAAATTCTCATGCAATTCATTTATATTAGGATGTAAAATTAGTAAAATCAAGTTACTTGATTCAATACCTTTCCAATGACTATCTATGCAAAATTTTTAGACAAAGTATGTGATTATTATGAATTTTCAAAGAACGAAATAATTGATAAGTTTCAATTAAATAACAAACATCTTTTCTTCTTCTCTTTAGGCTGGTTTGACCTTGTAATAGGCCCAAAGCCTCATGACCCATGATCACAATTCCCGTTAAACAAGGCCCCTCATCCCTTTCGTCGTTCTCATCCACAACAACACGACAGGGTCTCACCTCCCCTATTTCACGTGACTGGAATAGAGCGACGTTGGGAAGTCTTTGGCTAGATGGAAAGTAGGTCAGTTCCCATCATGCCACATCGAGGGAAGTGCTTAGGTATAGAAAATCACCTTGAGGATGGATCTAATACCTAGAACCCTCGATAGTGAACCCCCTTTATGACACAACAAGATCAATCCTAGCTCATGGCTGACCTGTGCATGGCCGTACAAGCCTCAGTTGTGGCAGGAAACCATGACATTTCTCAGTGATTCAAGAAGATCTTTGGGGTTATCCATGACTGGGTGATAGAGGAGTAACCCATGATAGATGAGGGAATTTGGCAATGGGGATGAGTTACTGGGAGTCATAGGTCGTTTTCTATACATTCAATATATATAACTTAAGGCCAGGGTCTTTTGGGGAGACCGTGAAATGGAGTTCAAGTAGAACTGTGAGTCTGAGATGGCATAGAGAGGAGTATTTTGGATCTGTGTCTATTTTACTATGTTACTAGATGTCAAGGCTAGGAAGACTTCCATGAAGATCGAGTCCCTGTCATGCTTTGTTTTGTTCAACCTAGTTTGACAATCTAGAGCAATAGACATCATTGTTTGGGGTATCTATCAACATGAAAGAGATACCATGGAGGTGATAATTCCACTTTGGGTTGGAAATAGAGTCCTCTAAGGAAGGGAGACAACTCAAGAGCATATGATCCATATCTTGGAGTTTGATCTGAATAGGGTCTCCCATACCCCTACAATAAGAAGTCAATACATTAGGGTTATTTATAAATATTGTAGCCATTATATTTTCCAAATTAATTAGCTGGTCTAGGATTATCTAGTTCAAATAAAATTTTGCAAGTTCACTAATTGAAGTATGGGGATTCTGGTACAAGTATTGTGTTTCACTTTTATGAGAACAATATATTCTTCTCCCTTATTTTGTGTATCCATGATTTAATTATATATGATGAACCAAGAACAACTAGCATCTCATATTTTACGAAAACCTAACTATTATCATAATAAACATATGTACATCTTATTGGGCCATGATATGCACTATGAAGGAGTAAATTTATTTTTATAATATAAGAGTCACATGAAATTATTATACTCACTATTAGATTTTAGGGATGTTATTGGTTGGTTCAAGTGAACATCCTGTGAAGGGATCATGCACAAAGGTGACAAGATCATCTTTAATGACTTACCAATTAATTGTAAGAAACCTGCATTGATGCCATCCAGCCAGGTGACTTCAATGATGGCTTTGCAAATAGGCTTGCTTTGATTTCATCAACCTCTAGGACCTTCTCTAGTCCAGTGTGATGCCGACCAAATAACTTTAGACACCCGTATATGTAGTTGCCTTTTGTATTTTAGAACTTGGTTCCGGGCATGCAAATAGGTTTACAAAAAAATGGGGATACTAGTGCTGAGATTTCCTCTTCATTCTCAATCCAATCTTTGTTGTCATTATATAGCCTCTTAATCTTTCTATTCCATCTTCTCACTTTAACCAAATTGTGTAAGAACTTATAATTACCATCACCTAGTGTGAGCCATTCACAATGTGACTTCTTGCTCCATTGGATTTCTTCTATTTTCATTGCCTCCATCACCTCTGCTTGTAGGTCAATGATCCATTCATTGACTTTAGGGTTATAACATTTAGATAGTTATTTTTAATCTAGAGCTAGCCTCATCATTATAGGTTTCATTTTCTCTAGCCTTCTTCCCTAACGTTCTTTTCCCAACCGTAGTTCCTTGCACATAACTTTTAGCCTTGATCATGGAGCTAGTTCCATTAGACCAATGGGTGTTTATGAAAGATTGAAAATCTTTATGTTCCAACAAATGTTCTAGAGTCCATGGCATCCTGGTCATTATAGTATGCTATGGGGCCTTTTTGATAAGAATTTGAGTGTGGTCCAATTTGATTCTCTCCACCACCTCTACAGAAGCTTGATTGAATTATCTAGCCACAATTGATTACCTATTACTCTATCCAATCAGATTTGGAGAAAACCTCTTTTGAATGTCATTTGTCACCCGTGCGCTACCAAGTCTACTAGTTTGCAATCTACCAAAGCTTTGGACAACTCTATGCAACTTGAAAAATCTTACGACTTGCCTCCAATCTTATCCCTTGGTAGTAGGTGAGCATTGAAGTTGCCAACCACAACCCATGGTTCATTATAGTTATAGCAAATTTGAGCCAATGGCCTCCACATTCACCTTCACAACAATTTCCTAGATGACTGTAAGGTGATACCATAGACAAAGGTAAATAAGATTTTGTGATTTATTTTGTAATGGATAACATTTATGTGTCTGTAGTATATATACAGAATGGTATTCTCCATTCCATCACACCCAAATCCCCCTAAAGAATCCTTGAGCTTCAACCCTGACGAGCCTTAAACGTGGGCCCGACAATGGAATCATGTCTAGGTTATCAGACTTTAGAAATTTATAATACCAGAATGTTTAAGACACATGTAACTAGCACAGGGTTGAAGTAGTTCGGGGTCGAACGCAGGGATAGGAAGAACGACGCTTCGGAACTTGAGTTTCATTTGTCTAAGCACATCAATTAGGCAAAAGGATAGGTATGGTTGTAACAAGAAGACATAATGAAGAAATTAAACTAAAAGACTATCTCCAACTAGAGTTACTAGAAAGATTATAATTTTAGGGTTTAGCAAATTTTACAGGGGTTTTGTATATCAAAAGCCAATGGAATAAAACTATCGTTGAGGTAAGGCACGAAGGAAGAAATTTTAGGCATAACAAGCGGCAATGAAAAGCTTCCAACATCCTCTTCTCTCAAAGAGGATGCCCCCAACTGAGCACCAATTCCCCCTCTTAAGAGTAGTGGGAACAGGTCAGAATGAAAGACAACTGGGGAAGCCCTGATCCTGGTTACTCTCGTATGCCCGGATCAGTCCAAACTCTAGAGTTATGACAATCCTCTCTCAAGGGAGTCAGAACGGGAAACACAATTCGATAGCTAGTCAAAAGTGCGATCCACACAAGGAACTAGAGCTCAAATTCTATAAAGAAATCATCCAACAAAAAGGAACCAGACATAGAACAATATGAGATAAACTCCATGGATTCCAATAAGCTTAAAGAGAGTAAAGGTTTAGTTACAATGCATAGGGAAATGAAAGTATAAGTATCAACCTCCTTGATGTAGGAGGTCGATGTACATCAGCGGACCCCTAAGCCACCGCTAAACCAATACCAGGCAGAGTCCCTATTGGGATACACATGTGTCGGGCTCGTGACCGTGTTAGGTTGTGAGCCGTGATGGGCAGTGGCGTATCGGGAGAGGACCTCCTACCCGATATGGCCGTATCGGGTTGCCATCCCTGTCGGGCGACAAGCCGTGATGGGTAGCCCATATCGGGTTCCGTATCGTGTCGGGTTAGCGTTCACTTAGGTTCTCGGGTTCCTTGTGTCAGGTGTAGAGGGCGAGCCATCTCGGGTTGAAGCCCATTTAGGAACCCGACACATTGGGGTGGCCTTCTTAGTCATATCGTGCTGCTGCGGCTACCAGGACAAGTTCTAAGTGAACTCCTCCCGCCCCTCTGAGGTTGGGGGTGTGCTCACCTAGTATCACCCGATATTCCGTGGAACTCGATGCACTAGCTCCCGATGTCTTTCTGAAGTTAGCTCTCACAGGGTTCCAACCCATCTCATCGAAGTGCTATAGCTGCTATTTATGGGCAGCGGTTGGTAGCAATGTGGTTCTCGTTGGGCCACGTGTCCTTTATCAGCTCCGTTCACGTGGCTTCGGGAGAGGGTCAACACGTCTGTCGCCCGACACGGCTTGTGTTGCATGCCGGGATGTGAGTAGGTTGCTCGATCGTGTCGGGTAATGGCCCTAGCAGGCGGCTGCTCCGATGAGCGGCTTTATCGCATGATAAGCTCTATCGAGATGACGAGTCGTGGCAGGCAAAGCTCCCTACTGGGTAGATAGCATGTCATGCGTCAGAGCTCTTCGCGCTGCATGGCCGTGCCGGGTTGCTGTTGTATCGGGCAGCGACCGTGATGAGTAAAGGGGTGTGTCACGTGGCCAATAGAAGGGCCAGTGCGGATGCTCGTTGTAGGTGGATTGGGCCCGACCTTTTTGCATGCTTTGGGTGGAAAAATGAGGGAAATCTCTGCAAAAGAGGGGAAAAGAGTCAGGAGCATAATGTGGGTTATTTCTATACAATAACAAGATAAAACAGGGAGGAAAATAGTTCAGAGGGCAGATTTGACAACAAAATATAGGCCCTAAACAACCATAAAGTGGGTGTTATCAACTCCCCCAAACTTAGCATTTTGATTGTCCTCAATAAATCCGTACTTATTTTAAAACTTTGTTTGTGATACTTCTTCACAACCAGACATAGTCTTTGGACAAGGGGTCTAAGTGAGTTTTTGATTGTCCTCAATAAATTCGTACTTATTTTAAAACTTTGTTTGCGATACTTCTTCACAACCAGACATAGTCTTTGGACAAGGGGTCTAAGTGAGTTTTTGAGACATTCATGAGGAAAATTATGTCTGACCACGGACAACAGACTTTATTTTTCCTACCTTATTTAAGAAAAAAATTTCTCTTCAGCTTCGGTGAGACTTTGGTGCATGATTTTGAAGTTAACTTTCACACCAAACAGCTTGGGAGTAAGAAGTTGGGTTTTTTGGGTAGGCTTAAGGCTTTTTGGGTTTTTCTTGTTTTCCATCGGTCCATCCAGGTACGAGTCCGTTAACGTGCAAGTGGTCCTTGCAGTCCAAGCCAGTTGGCTTTAGAGTAGTGATTTCACATCCTACATACCACTGCCCCGGATCTACCATGCCTAAAGATGGGTACTTTTGGAAGGACAAGTGTTTTTTTTTTCATTTGGCACAACTCTCATGCGTTTATTCATTCTCTCAAGGCTTTTCTCTCTTTTTTGGGATTTTTGGAGGGTAGGGGGAACGAAAGAAAGTTTGCTGTTTGGGCAACTTTTTCCTTCACATACACATCTCTTAGCTGTTGCGAGATTATTTTTCAAAATTGGCGTAGAAAAGTTGTAGTCTTTATCGTTGAGACTGCATTTTTGAAAAGAACATAACAAAATCGTGCACTGCCTTAGACACAGAAAAAACAAGCTAGGAGAAGTTGTATCAGGGTTTTACTATAAAGTGTCTTTGTACAATTGTTGAGAGGCAAGTAGTTGTATATGTACTATTTTGTATCAGACATGTATATATATGTACATAGGGTATTGATAAGGTAAAGAAGGATGACAAGAGGGTAGAAAAAATTTGAGTACCTCCCTCACTGATTATGATGTATCTCCCCCAAACTTACTCCACACTCTGTCCCAGAGTTGTGAGGTAGATAAGGAAGGATAGTCATATATCAGTGAGGGTTAACTGGTGCGTGTGCCTTCATCTGCTAAAAGCTCCATCACATATTCTCTGCGTTGGCTGTGATAGTCGATGTGGTGGAGCTTTTCTGGTGTTTGCTTTAGCACCACCGAACTGTAGATCCATTGAAGTACATAGATGCCACAATCATTTGATTGAGGAGTTTGTTGTGGACTACAGTGGCAGAATTTGAGCTTGCTCCACTTGGCTGTCGGATCTTCCAGATGTGGCTGGATCAATGTCACCACCACGGTGAAGTATTTTACCACTAAGCGTTTGAGGGATGTCAGCGGGGTTGATGTACACTATGTTGGATAGTCGTTGGCGTCGGAGCTATTGTAGAAGAAAGCGACGCGCATGCGAGTGTACACAATCAGGACCATCCAATGATTGTCATGTAGCATTTGAAAGAAGATGACACACGACATGTTTCTCTATAGTTGTCACTGAAACGTCCGCCTTGCTCCTGTCTTGTCAGCCAGGCAGAGATAGTTGAACAATAGGGGGTGAGCGATGTAGGCATGTTCAAGCTTCTTCTGTAGAATCTGGATGTAGGCTGCTGCCACTGTCAGTGCTAAACATCCTGTTGCCTTGACTAAGTCCTATAGATCATCAAGGGGGACTATCACACTATCTATCTCATAGATAACACCTTCAGAGATAGAATCAGCAAGTCTTAGGAGGATTTTGTTGACCTATTCCTGAGACAATGAAGCACACACAGAACGATCGTAGTTGCTGATCAATGTTTCTAAAATAGCAGGCGAAGTGGAGCCTTCGTTGGTGAGTATTTCTCAGAGGACTTCAATCCACTTGCCTGTCCCGTAGACGTCTGTGGCTATCTGTACTTCTTCCCTTGAAGGACTGCTATGTCGAGAGGATTCTGACTCTGCATTCGTATTCAGTAGCTCCTCTAGTAGATCTGCATCCCAGAAGTAGTGCCTGTCCTTGATTAGCTGAAGCGCATACATGCTTCATAGTTCATAGAAGTTCTGACCCTGGAGCTGCCTTATGTATCCGAATATATTTAGCAACTCCATTGCACGCAGGACAATGAAGGCACTATTTCTGCTTCCCAACTCTTCTTGTATGGGGAAGTATGAGAGTGAGAAGAAGTTCCAAACGCCGCTGTGGCGTCAGACTCCTTTCTTGATAACTTGGTGAAGACACAACGAAAGAAGTCTGAGGTGTTTGTCTTCAAGACGTAAGAAGGCTTATGATGTGTGTGGGACCTCTATGTTGCAGCAGCAGAGGAGGGTGACGTCATGGTTGCGGAGGTCTTCCACACAGAGAAAACCATTCTTCCTGTGCTTGTACAGGGCCAACACTAGGCTTGGATTGTGCTTTTCGATATGCTTGAGCATATCCTCCACCTACTTTGCATCGTACGCCCCCGCCATTATCCTTCTTTCCAAGGCTGGGGTGATGTTGTAGATGAACTGCCGACTTGTCCTGATGGTGATATTCTCAATCATCACACTCTCCAAGACCCTGAACAATATCTTCACCACAAAGGCTGGTGAGTGGAACATGCTTATCAGTGCTCGCTGTCATATTGAGAAGTAACCGTCGCTCTAGATGATGACTTCTTCATCTACCTACGGCCTAAGGACCATGTTCAACAACGTTTGGTCTCAGATCGTCAGGTAGCCGATGGCTCTCCTATCAAAGTCAGCCATCTCGAAAGAAGGGATCTCCGACGGTGCAAAGAACGCATCTACCGTCGAAGTCCTTGCTCGGGGGGGGGTTGTTATTGATGGAGAAGTATATATCCCCCACTCCCTCTGACTTTTATGATGAACCCTCCTCTAGCCAGATAGATATGTCTTCATCTTTTGGCTGGTCTAGAGAGGGTATGGGAGTAGCGGTGTCGACGCCGTAGGTGCTCTCCTATCTTGCTGGAGCCCTGTCAGCGGTTTTGTTCGTTGCTTATTCCTCGGGCATTGTGGAAGGCCCGCTGGAGGAGGAAGAAGATGATGACCCAGAGGAAGATGCCAAAGAAGAAGGGTGACAGCTGGAACTGGGTGGCGACGATGATCTCTTGCGATGCCTTGAGAAGGGGTGGTCGTCCCTCCGGTTTAGCCTCTCTTCAATAGTGTTGAGGCATTGAATCGCAGTCTGCACCTCTAGTTGGCCGGGTAGGCCAACTAGGGTTAGCAGTTGATGCTCCTTCTCACTTAACCTTCTCTAAAAAACATTAAACTTGTGAGTTATGGAAGAAAATGTAGTCATGTGGTTGCTTATTACCTCCCACAAGTTGTTGAATTCCTGGCCGAGGACCTGCCCTAGTGATAGGGGGGCTGTAGTTGATCGACTCCTCAACCTTGTGGTGCTCCTCACGTGAGAAGCTCGGCTCGAAGAACGTGCATCTTCGAATGATGTTGATTCCATCTGAACTGTCCATGAGGGTGTCACTTCGGGGTGAGGCATTGGCGTCTTGGTGGGTGCCTCTGCTTCGTCCGCCCTGGGTGGTTGGGAAGGCTGTGGAGCAGGTGGAGAGGGCTGCAAAGCAAGTGGAGAAGGCTGCGGAGCAGGTGGCCGCTGACCCACCATCCAGTTTTTAGTGTCCTCCTCCATAGCGACCGTCGTTGTTGATGGTGGCGGGGTCGTCATTGGCTGGACATCCCCAAGCTCAGCTTCTAGAAGATCAGCGAACACCTCATCGCTACTGTTGAGGGCGTTCAGCTGTGCCGATGCCTCTTCCATCTCAAGATGGGCTGAAGCTTCTCGCGCTGTGGCTGTCTCATCTACAACAGCTACCTCCGAGGCTATCATCATTGTTTCTACCCAGGTTGTGTTGATGACCTCCACAATCGTCGCTACTTCTTTTGTAGCCGTGACAGTTGTTGTTGTGGTGGCCGCGACTGGTTCAGGAGCAACAACAGTGGCTTCAGTAGTAGCTACCACTGGTTGCGTGGTGGCGGTGGACGGCTCGATTGGGGCAATGACCGCCACTGATTTGTCTTGTCGAGCGTTAAGAGGGATTGTCCTTGCAGCGGCCACCCTTTCTTGTATTCTTGTGGTGGCGGCGTAAGCAACTTCAACCATCACAACTTCAATTTCTACTGTGGTGAAGACCAACTTCTCTGTGTCATAGTTGGTGCAGAGTGGGAGGCGTAAGAGGGCATCCGTCCTTGTGAACTTGTAGAAATAATGGTCGCCCTCCTTCTTGATGATATTTGCCCTCATTAGGAACTTGATGTTGATCCTGTCATCACCTCTCGTCCTCGATAGGCTATGTAGCTCTTTAGGGTATCCTAACCCTGCCGCGATCAGATTGACCAGTCCTCCCATATTGTAGTCCGTGGTGGCATCCTTCATTGGATGTAGCCTGTTGAGTAGGAACCTCCCCAAGTTGATCGTGTGCCCCTCCATCATATACCACATGATGTGGAGCTCTTCAGTATATAGGTCACTTGTTTTGTATTTATTGAAGAGAAGGCATGCCATGATTTTGTGCACTATTCTCCAAAAGTAGGAGTGCACCGCCGCCACCTTGCTTCCCAACTTGAACGATGACTCGCTGGTCAGCCTCCTCCAGAGTGCGACCGGGTTGAACCTGTAGCCTTCGGTGATTCTGACACCGTTGTTGAGAAGGTCTCTTTCAGCTTCACTGGAGGAGAAGATCTCATTGAGCAGTCTCTCGGAGATATCATGCTCAACGTTGTAGAGGCGCCCTTTTAATCTGTCCGCCCCGCCGAATTTCTTGGCCTCCTCTGGTGTGTTCTTAACCCGGTGGAGGGACGACATGAACTCCCTTGTGAGTTTGGTGTATGAAGCAGAGTAGCTGAAGCATAGATTCTTCAGCCCGACATCCTCCAGGACATTTTCCAACCTGTTGAAAATGCCTATCTCATGGAAGAATGCCTGGTGGCAGAAGCGGGTTGGCCTGTAGACTTTGACTACCAACTTTGCATGCTACCTCTTGTGCTCTTCGTCTCTTGGCATGAACCGGCTTGGTGAGTGATCCAAAGGCTCTGGTTCGGATGTCGTGGTTGAGTTCTTTGCTGGGGCTAGCATTTCTTCTACTCTGGGCTGCTTTTCGGCCTTAGGCGGCCCCACTGTATTAGGGTTTGGGCGCTTCTGCCCAGTTGTGGTTGCTTTGGGTTTGGCCTATGGATTGATCCTCTGACCTTGCTCGTCGACCTGGACCACAGTTTGCTTGGTGTGGGCCATTTATGCAATGTTTAAACAAGAGTGGGGTAAGTAATAAGTTTACCAAATGGGCCACTTTACCCGATATCGGGTGGCAGACAAAGAGAGTCATGTTGCCCGATACAAGATAGGCAATGCTTGAAAAACTAATAACAGGTAAGAGTCTACATCAAAAGAATCCCACGTGACACAAGAATGCCCGATACACCAAGTCGGTATTGGGCAGAGGTAGAACACATCTTGTCGCCCGATATGAGGTCTGGCCGATAGGGTCGGCCGATATCGGGTCACATCGTTAAAACATGCCCTGCTCGATATAGGTATCGTGCGACATGGTTAAAACTTGATTCATCATCATGTCGGGTGATACAAAGTATTGCACGATACAAGGGTAAAACTTTTACAAAATGAACTGGCCCAAAGGAGCATCCTGTTAAGGTCTAGCGTTCATATCAGTTAAGTAGGCGTGTCACGTGATACCCCTATCGTGTGATACACATATCGTGCGAAGGCTGACACGATCTTAAATCGGAGGAATAACACAAGCCTGTCACACGATGGGCTCATAAAGAAACGGTGCTGCCCGATATGATAAGGTGTTGGGTGATGCAAGTCAAAACTTCTTCATAAAACAATACTGGGCGGTATGAGTCCTACCTGACATGAGGTCTGACTGATAGAGCGTGTATATCACGCGATACACATGTCGCGTGATGCGGTCAAAAGAACGATGAATAGAACTCGATAGGAAAAACTCAGCATAAAGCAAAGGTCATTGCCTGACATGGGCATCGTGCAAAGGGTGTCGCGTGACACATGTTGTAACATCCTAAAATTTTGAACCTTATAAAATGACCCCAATTTGTCTTATTTTAAAATTTATGATAAAAACATATAATAATGTTATGATGGTTCCCAAATATGTTACATAAAGCAAATTCGATAATTTTTTTTAACTTAATTGATAATCAATATCATCAAGTTAGCCCTAATTATTAAATAATTGACATTTATGGTTTAACATGAAAATTTACCCAATCCACATTCGTTTTATGGCTTAATAATTTTACCATAAGTCAGTGTTGATAATTTAATGATTTATCCAATTTTGAACCCTCAAAATCATTTTTAGTAATCATATATGGTTAATTAAATGTTTATCCTAAAAGAAAGATATAACAACTAAGTTGGCTAAATCAGGAATCTAACTATATTTCTGGGTTCCTTGTGTCCCAATTAGGTAACACACGAAATTTTAGGAGTGTTGGACTTTCCTAGCTACTCCAAGTTGAACTGGGGAAATAATTAACCCAAATTTACTATATAATCATAATATATCTAATCCTTTAGTTATGGACTTTTGTCCATCTAATAAACCCTGTCACGCGGCCTTAGTACAGAGCCCACCTGTGGCTGGACTTGCGGATCCAGAGATATGTCTCCTTCGCCCGACTCCTGGGCAAGCTGGACTCTGGAGTGTTGTGAGCCTCATCACCTCTTGCTCTCATCTCGCACCCCCACACGGTTTCCTTCGCTAGCACAATCGCCCAACTTTCCTGAATCAAGTAGTCCCAATTTGATAGGGTTTGGTGCCCTGGTTATCGCCGACCTGAAGGATTCCCAGTTTCACTGTGATTCCACCTCTCCCCTTTGACGCAACCACCACCGACCCTGCCCTATAAATCTAAGCATCAGGGAAGCATCTAAGGACATCAACGAATCCTTTGAACCCCCTCTAATGCCCTGCGACACCTCCCCAACCTATTTCGGGGTGGCTGGCTTGAAAATCCCAGACCCTTTGTTGTCGATCTGTTTTGGGGGAGGTCAGATCCTCGAGCCTCCGCCGCAAGAAGACCCTTGAAATGCCCAGACGTCTGCGATCGCATCCACACGAAACCTTGAAGCTCTCGCAGTCTCCAATTAGACCCCAGGTGAGGCGTTGTGTTGTTCTTCTTTTCCCCCTGTTCTTCCTCTATCCCTGCACGGCGGCAAGGATTTCCAGGGCTTCTGACCACCGTTTTTTGTGAAACCTAGCTTGCCAGGTCCGGCTGGCAACGACGTAGGTGCTTGGCACCATAGTATTCGACTATATGAACAAGAACCATGCTTTGAATATTTGAATCATGACCGTTCTCTCGCTGAAGTTCCCCTCCTATTCTTGAGTCGGGAAAGAAGAATCACAATCTCTTTTTTTCCGTTTTGCCCCTGAACGATGGCTTTTCCAGAATTGTGCCCTCTTGGGCATAATGGGTTTTTGCTCGCTTTGACTTCCTAGTTTACCCCGTGCTTGCAAGCAAAGGCCTGATCCGGGTGGCGGGTTGGTATTGGGCCACGTCAGCCTATGATTAGGCGGCCTATTTATTAATAGGTGGATTTTTCGAGCTTTCTGATTGGCCGATCCAGGAAAATTCGTATCTTTTTACTGGTTCAACCTATGGGGTCAAGTTATATATGTATTTTGCTCAATTTTTCGAGATCTACAAGATGAAATAACTTTTAGAGCTTATTTTGATGCCGATTTTCCCTCTTTTCATCAAGAACCCCAAAACCCTAGAAATTAGGTTGAATATTAATTATTAATGGATGATAATTGCTTTAACAGGGTAATTAGGGTTTCTTAACCCCAAGAACGTGTTTATGTTTTCATAAACCTCAGAAGAGCATCTAGGTCTTATCTAAGAGAGAGGTAAGTGGTCCATGCACTTTGAACATAAGTATTTGATTGATTGTATGTATGTATGCATAAGAAATGTTGAATGTATTATTTACTGTTTTAATTGTTAAAAGTCATTGAATTTATACTAAACTGAATGCCATGTTTAATGTCAATATTATTGTATCATCTTCATGCACATTGAGAGTAAATTTAAAGTTAAGTTTTAAGAATAAAGTAAGAGTTTTAAAGAGAAAGATAATGATTAAAAGATAACTTATATAAGGTCCTCACCAAGAGGCTCCTCGGAGCAAAACTAAGAGGCACTTAGGTGCATAAGAGAAGAGGCACTCCGCTGCAACCCAAGAGGCACTTCGGTGCATAAGAGAAGAGGCACTTCGGTGCAAAACCTGAGGATTCTTATATAGGTCAAGATAAAAGACTTAATTTAAAAGCAATTGTGTTTTCTTTTCAATGTCTAACACTTAAAGTTTATCTTCAAGTTTACATGTTTTCTTAAATTATAATATGTTCAATTCCACTTACCATTTTGTTTGATGCATGGCTGGGGGCGTGATGCCCGTAGGAAAGGAGCAACGTCAAGGACAAAGCTAGCTGGGGGACCAGTTAAAGAAGGAGCTCTAGGACATCTGAGACCAGACCTGGTGGGGTGCCAACTATCCATAGATTAGATTTCCTTTATGTTTATGAATCGTGTGAGTTTTATGAGAAAGTGTAGAATGGTTAAGAGTAAACATGTTAGTTTTTTTTGTATGGGTTATGTTGAGGACTTGAGACATGAGAATTGCAAATTATGTATCCTGTGTTGGTTTAATTAAACTTTATTTTTATGCAATGATAATCATATTTGTGACATCCCAATGACATATATGCTTCCGCTTAGTGTTGAGCATGTTTTAGAAATTAGGGTGTTACACACGTCTTGCCCGACACGATCTGCGCGTTAAACAAACTTGATACAAAACTAAATCCCTATGCCCGACACATTCATTACTAAAGGAAAGACGTCACACGATATGCCTTGCCCAATATGTTCATGACACGATCGATTGAATCACACGATAAGGCGTGTCGGGTTATACCTGTATCGAAAGGAGGTTTTTGATGTGTGACACGTGTATCGCGAAGAGTCTGGCTGACACGAGAGCTGGAGTTAACACATGATGCACGATACGGGAGTAGGTGAAAAGTAAATGCAGTGCCCGACATGGTTAAACTCAAGTACTATATATAGTTGTGGCGAGCGGGGGTAAATTAGGTAAAACAGGGACACATGTCACGTGAGGAGGCGAATAATTTCCCGAGACACAGTAATATCAGTCTAATCCATCACTTTGTGGGGGCGATTTGTCTTCCTAAGCACGCTTCATGCCGCGCGGCACGCGTGTCACGCGGGAGTTAGCGTGTTGCGTGATCCGCTTCCCCGATTCTTCTGCTTCCCGATAGGGCCGAACACATGTCGCGCCATACGGAAACGCCAGCCCAATATGGCCTTGCCATGCTTGCAACGTGCGGCTGTGCTGGCCGATACGGCCTGGGCAATAAGGATGCCCGATAAGATGCAACACACGATAAGGTAACTTGCCCGATACACCGCTCAAGGAGTTGAGGGTGTCGCCCGATAAAGATGAAGTTGGTATGGGCGATAACGCATTGTAAAATGCCTGTCGCGCAAGGGAAAGAAAAAGGCACCATCAAGTATGCCCGATATGAGATCAAGAAGAGTAAAACTTAAAACAAAACAAGCATAAAAAGGAACTGAAATCAGAGAGCACTTGATGGGTAACACATCATTGGCCTAAGTGAAGACTTTCAGCTTCAGATAGTATTACTCATCAAGGCTATAAAAACTAAGTCGGTGGCCCATGAAACGAGAGAGTTTGTGCACGTGGCACATGCACTGACTCGAGCCTTATTACAATGATAATGTTCGTAATGTTTTTCTACAAGAAAGGAAATAACGTCCTATGCAAGGAAAATAAAGATTCGAACTGCCTCTTGAAGAGCATTGTGGTTTGCATCACCAGCTCGACATCTTCAAATCCTTCTACTTTGCCTCGGTAGTTGTAGCTTCAAGATCCTGTAGGGTCATCTCTGATCTTCTCACAAATGCTTCGTCTTCATAAAACCTCTTGACTCTATGCCCGTTCACTGGAAAAACGTTCACCGGATATTCTTTGTCATAGATATCCATCATCCCAGATGGATAGATCTTTGCAACGGTGAAAGGCCCGGACCATCTGGTTTGCAACTTTCCTGGAAAAAGACGGATAGAAGATTTAAATAATATAGAAGATTTAAATAATAAAACTTTGTCACCTTTGTTGACATCCTTTTTCCTCATATGTGAATCTTACCAGATCTTGGTTCTTAATTTGTAGATCCTCACATTCTCATAGGCATGGAGCCTCATCTCTTCAAGCTCCTGAAGTTGTGGAAACATGTTCTTCCCAGTCAGTGTCTGGTCCATATTGAGTCGCTTGATCACTCAGAATGCTTTATGCTCCAATTCAAAAGGAAAATGGAAGGATTTTCCATAAATCAAGCGGTAAGGTGTTGTAACATCCCAGGATTTGAGGCCTCGGATAACATGATCTTAAAAAGGAATGATTGGACTACACATATCACCAAGGTGCACCTCCTTTTCCGGGAGCCCATCACTAAAGAACTCCATAGTTAAGCGTGCTTAGCTTGGAGTAGTACTAGGATGGGTGACCAGTCGGGAAGTTGATCCTGGCTTGCACGTCAGTGTGGACAAAGTGTGCAGTTAAGGCTAGTGGTGATTTATGGGGCCAGTCGTCATTCCTGAAACTCTACTAGAGCCTAGGGCAGTGGGCCCGAACGTTACAAATGGTATCAGAGCATAGGTTCTTCATCTAATCATTAATAATTATTAAATTTTACAAATTCCGTAGAACCCAAGGGAGTTATTAGAGGATTATCTGAAAGACAGAGGTGACTAGAAAAGGATCACGACTGGGGGCTGGCAATATTTTCCTCCACACCGCTAGTCGGAATACGAGGACTCCCGGATCCATGTGACTGCCTGGCCAAAGTCTTAGGGTATGATTCGAAATAAGATACCTTTAGGACTCTCTCATCTTGTTCATCCCTTCTCAACTCAAATTCTGTTAAGGACCTTAGGGATTAGGGTTTCCTCTCTTCTCCTCGCCCTCTTGAGGTATGGGTAAGGTTGATAAGGATTAAGGAGTCCTCCACCAAATTAATAAAAAGCATGTAAAAAAGATGTCATGGATATAAGCTTAATAGAGTAAGCGTAAAGGAATAGATACATGCTTAGGTCGTATGACATGAGATGTCATTGCCCTCAGGAGAGACCCGAGGATAGGCCTCCTTAGCAGGAGGATGAGTAGAGAGGGTTAGTCTTGGAGGTAGAGACCTCCATCAAAAGCAGATACCTAGCACATCCTTTGAGGATGATGTTAACCCTAACCCTAAGTGAAGGTTAGAGATAGAGATGACATGATGAGTTAGACCGAGTGTTTGGTTGGACATACCTTGGACGTTCTTGATTCATGGTTAAGAGATTGAGCATGCAGTTGGATACCCAAAGGTGAACCTAGGGTTCCTAGGCCTAAGAGGGGAAGTAGTATACCTGATGCTCATAAGGAGGTTTGAATCTCTATAGTTTTGAGCATTGTACTCCTCAGGTGTAGAAAAAAAAGGGGAAACCCCTTAAGTTTAAAGGTAGGTTTGATGAACCCCTCACAATTAAGTTGATATTTTGTTGAGGAAAGAGAACAAGTATGACCTAGCTTGGCTTTGTAGGTGTCTGGTTGTGCCTTAGTAGCTTGCCAGGGCTAAGCAAGATCATGTAGATGCAGACCCTAAACATAAGGACATTTGTGATCTTTGTTATCCAGGTGTAGTTTCCTCCCATCCTGGGAGAAGGACCCGTTGGTAGGGTGTATACCAGTTTTGTTGGTTTTGAGGTAACCTAAAGAGGTTTCAGAGGATCTTGTGAAGCTAAGTGAAAAGTACATGGCATGAGGACGAACATGTAGACCCATAGATAACCATCTCTAAGTGCATGTGGATGCGTTACCATGGAGGTAACCGGTATGGGGCCTGACCAAGGTAGGCAGGTTGCCATGACCCCTATGAAGGGATGAAAGTCAGTCTTGAATGCAGAGAGAGATGAGGAAGGATTGGGTAAGGTTCTAAGTTGAACATGTATTATAATGGAATCCTAAGTCTGTCCTAGGGTCAAGTAGGGATGAGACCGATGGAAGAAGGAGTTTCCTAATTCCCTAGTTGCACATGACCATAGGGTCGGGAGGTAACAGATATCATTGTCTGAGGGCCATGGGTTAGGAGATTGATCACCTTCATGAACTCATGAGACCCAAAGGGAAGATGAGTAGGGCACTCTCTAGATGCATGAGGGAAGAGGGATGACCCCAACAATGCCGGCACCCTATAGACCTAGAGGAATTGACAAAGGATTGGGTGTGGTGACCTAAGTAGGTTCGAGACCAGTTTTCCATGAAACTAACTTTGATATCATGATGTTTGTGATGTGAAGACATAAGTTGCACGTTTCAACTTAGAATTGAAGGTGTACTGGTGATGTGGAATGTATCATCTCTACTCTTGGAACAGGAAGAACTTTGTGTTTGGACAGCCGCCAAATGCTTATTTCCTCTTGTTATGAGAGGGAGAGATGGGATAGTACGCATGCCATACACCAAGGATGCGAGTTGGAACATTGCTACAAGGTATGAGGATAGAGATGATAACATACCTTAGTGGAGTGAATGATACATGGATGGAATAATGTAGTCATCTTGTGAGGATGTTTTATCATGAGCTTTGAGTCATACAAAGTTGAGTTTGATCATTAAGGAGATGAGCTCAAAGTCTTCTCAATGAGGATAGACTTAGAATAAGAGTTTGAGATGGGACTTGAGAGGAATACATGGAGGTAGTATGTCTTCAACGTTACCTAATACCGAAGGATGTGAAGTGGTAATGGATGCTCTGGTGGAGATATTGCTGCCTAGTTTGGATAGAAGGGGGGGTTGTTAGGCTAACCCTACATTTGGAAAGAAGATGTGTTTTGGCTAACACTCAGATGTAATGAGATAGGTTGAACAAGTTAATGATTGTTTGGTCAGCCAGTCTAGTCCTTGACATAATGAAAGGATGGTTTAGAGCCTCAGATGCACTTCTCTGGAAGGAAATGTGATGAAACCCTGATTAGAATGTTTTAGGGTTTTCGAGGTATCAAGCTTGAGGAATCATAACAATGCAGGAGATCATGATATACCTTGGTACTACCAAGATAGTAAATGACAATAGCACTTTGGATGCTTAAGATGAGGCTGCATGTGGTATGTTGCCATGCATGACAGAAGGTGAATGACGAATACCAGTAACCCAATGCAAGGATATAAAGTATAAAGAGTTCCCGAGAGGAAATGGGAGTTCATTACTATGGATGTCGTGGTATGTCTTCCCTAGACCAAGGAAGGTCAAGATGTAATATGGGTCATAGTAGATCGCCTTACCTAGATGGCATGAGACAGAAAGAGTACTGTCAAGGGACAGATCGGGTTGAACTACCCATGAGAGAGATGGTTCAACTACACCATGATGTGAGTTCAAAAGTTCTTAAGTATGATCTAAAAGTTCACTTCCATAATATGGAAGTAGGCACATGAAGAACTCGATGTTAGTACCGCATATCACCCCTAACTAATGGTTAGTATGATCCAGACTAGAGGGTCTGATGAGAGCAAGTGTGCTTGTTTAGGGTGATGCATAGAGACAGTTCTTAAGATGTGATGTTAACCACCATAGCCTTTATCGGGATGTAAGAGGTTCAATAGAGAGGTTGTGTCAGTCACCACTTCATTAAGATGATGTTGGTGAAGGAGGCCTCGCAAAGGTCAGAAAAGAACCATAGTGTGTGTAGATGAAGTCGCTTTGATCATGCAATGGCCAAGAGAGAGCCCAGTGGTGACATGAGTCACGAGCTAATGCAAAGCAATCTGACATGCAGTTCACTATGGGAGAATATGTGATGTGAAAATCCGACCCCTCTAAGATACAGCCGAGAAAGCTGAGTCCCCAATATATGGGTCCATTTAAAATGGATTGGTGGAAATGGTTGAGTTTAGACTTACCCCTCAGGATAACATGATGTATAATGTGTTACATGAGTCCGATCTAGAGCACTATGTGAGGTACCCAAGCCAAGTGTTGAGCCCTGAACCTATTCAACTTTTGAGAGGCTGAAATGTCCTGAGTCACCTATGAGGGTACGATATACCAAGGTAAGAAAGAACTCAGATGAAAAAATATGAGATAGTGAAGGTTCTTGGGAAGCACCATGGAAAGGGTGAAGCCACATGGGGGCCATGATGGACATATGAAAGGCTTATTATGTTTGTTTGCTTGCTTGATGGAATTTTGAGGACAAAATTCTTATAAGAGGGGAAGGATGTTACAACCCCAATTTTGGATTCATTTGTTGGGAAACGTAATTTCTCATATTAAAGAAATTGGAACAAATAATGAATATTAAGCAAAGTATTCTCTGGAAAGTGGCATTAATGGCCACGATTGTTTGGATGTCGTTTACATATGATTTCTAATAGAAAGAGTAGTCAAAAGAAAAGGAAAAGTAATTTATTTGAATAAAGGAATAAATAAGAAAAAGGATAAAAGATAAGGAAAGAGGCCAAAGAAATATAGATGAAATATGTTTAATCGTTTTCTAAATAAGATGTCTTGCCTTTCTCGTAATATCACTTGATTCTAGATTTTTGGAAAGGAAGGTATCTTCGTAAGATAATTTTTAGGTGCAGACAAAAGAAAAGCATTAATTGAGTTCCTTAGTGGTGTGATAAAGCGGATTTTGGAATAATTTTGATAATCCTATTTTTACATGTGACAATGACGTAATGACAATCCCCAAAGCATGTTTGTATCATGTGAAGAAACTCTAATTGGTTGGACAATTTTTGCAAATCATTTGATGTTTAAATCATGGCTAAGATCCCTAATTTAATGTCCTTTGAGGTGTTTATTTACTTGCCAAATCAAACTTTTATGGAAATCTGGGGATTCCCGTCTCAGAACAATGAGATTAACATACAAAAAGTTTAATAGTCCTTACATATAAGGGAATACAAAAATAATGTAATTATTTTCCCTCCTAGATGTGTGACTTGCCGCTTTGAGAAGAGGGTCCTCCCCTTCCTCGTTCCATACACCTCGGTTTGCAAGGGTTGTTGAATCGCACCCTTCACCTATAAAAGCTAGTATATCAGGATCGTATCTCATTAACGATCACGTAGACCAAACCTTCCTCACAACCGAGAAGCATATCCTTGATGCCTAAGTTTTGTGAACGACGGAAGCCAAAGCCCAGACCCCAAGAACATGACCGAGATCTCTAATCCTTGCCCCGATGAAATGAACAGCAGTCTGTGTCGTTGCCTCCCTGGCAGGTCGGGTCGATGGGTCTTGAAGATCATGAGAAGGCACAAGCCCTCTCCTTGTCTGAGTAGCCATCATTGTTGGCGACCAGGAGGATTCTAACCTCTGTATACTCGACCGACGACCCCAACCGATAAGCTCGTAAGGGGCTTGCCTGCTATGGTCCCGCCTGTGGCTGCAGCAGTGTGCCATACAGAACATAGGAGACCCCCCTCATGTTTGGCCCAAGGATGAACCTGGCATGGTGGCGAGGAGGAGGGGACCTGAGTGGTGGAGGTTGGCCAACAGTCATAGCTTCACGAAGGCTCTAGCCTGCGGGCGGCGGTGGCTGCATCCCTTGAGTCGGAGAGGGGCCTCTAAACCAGGAGGAGGACGGGTGCCCTTGGTCGTGGCGATCCCATCAGTGTTCTGCGTCGTGTGGTAGTCCGCGTACAGAGTCGGGTTGCAGGTGAGGAGACGAGGAGGTACTGTGGAAGGGGGGCTTTAGAGCAGCAACCAAGAAGGAAAGGCTCCAACATCTGACGGCCGGTAACCAGAGGCTCGGCGGTCCTGCCTGCGAGCGGTGGCGCGAGCAAGATAGTCGTACGGACGGCGTTGCGACGTATGCGTGAAGGAGACGATCACATGAAGATAGAGGGGTTCCATAAGGGTTCATATTGGGTCTGGAACGGCCAGTCCAGGCATAGATCGGGACCTGAACCGCACCCTGGCGCTGGTTATGACCAATAGCACGACGCCATGTCAACTAAAGTAAAGGTATAATCTCTTATCTTGGTTAATTTATAGAAATTACTAGGGTTGTCCAAATATAACAAAACTATACACCAAAATGATCGGAAAAAGATGTAGAATATAAATAAAATACTTTCAATAACTAAATATGGTTCCTATTCCGAAAGTAGTGCTAATGTGTGTTAAAGTGGTGATTAAGTCCTAGTATTTGATGAATAAGTTGCTAATCGTGTTAATATGATTTCTTGAGATATAAACTCCTGATATGGAGTATAATGGTAAGATAACATGTTATGATCTAAATGATGATAATTAGACTTTCTAATCAGTGCATATGAATAATTGGGGTTTAAAGATCCCAACTTGTTAAGTTGTTAATGACTTAATTGAATTCAAGTGATCATAATGAAAGGATGAAATAGATTTGATAATTATAGAAACTCCTAAAATGAATTAGGGTTCTTAAGTCACTATATGTGTGAACATGGAATAAGGGTTTCAAAACCTACCCTAATGATAACTCAGTGTTAAGGAAACCTAGACCCTGTATTAGGTCCGAGTAGGATTTTATGTGATGAATGTAATAGTGACACTTTAGAAATGATATGCATGAAGATTAAGATGATTGCTTGAATTGCTTGGATTCCTTATTGATTGGATTATATGCTTGAAGTACATCTTACATGAATTCTGCACAGTAAAGGTATGTGGTTAATTATGAATAACCACTTAGTTTCCCGATGGTTTCCCAGATGTTTAATCGCATTGAATGCAACTAAACTGTTTGGATGTTCATATTGCAATTATAAAGTGACTATGACTATCACATAATGTATATGCCTTCTAGCTCATATCCTGGTCCCCTCTGTGTCGTAATGGATGACCTGGTATATGGCTACCTAGAGGGTAGGTCCATCAGGTCATGAATGACTTAGTATATGGCTGCCTAGAGGGTAGGTCCATCAAGTCACCTTTACAGAGGTACCATATAAGTCCTTACAGGGACAACACAGAGTTGTGGATAGGTATGGATTGAGTAGTTTGGCTTAAAACGTAATCTTGGTTGTTAAATGATTAATTGAATGATTATGTTGTTAACATAATTGCATGATTATTGTTTCCCCCACATACCAGCTTCTTGCTGACCGACGTTTTGTTTTTCGGCGTTTTAGGTACAAATGAAAAGAACAAACAATAAAGTGGCATATGTGGAATTAAATGAGAAGTAATGTGCACAGGAGGATTAGTTAGATTAGTATCTTCATGGATAGAAGATTAGGAATCCCAGATTTCGAATGGTAAACAAAGTTCTATTTTATACCAGTTTTCAGTTTAGTTGATAAAGTTTATTAATTGTTATTGATTATTTGTCGAACCTTTGATCCTGTTTATTGAATAACGGCTCTGACCTTCGGGTCTCCCTTAATTGGGGGTTACCGGGAGACGGGGTCGTTACAAATGGTATCAGAGCCATAACCCCTCCAGTAGGTGGGGACCACATGGGCATGTGGCATGTCAGTCTTGAGCCGTACGGTCCAGGAAAGTTGGAAAGGGCTATCCGTAGAGACGAGATGGAGCCACCCTTACGCTGGTAGCCGTGGACGGGAGCTGGGTATCCATGGGCCATTGTGGGTCTGCACTGAAATGGGGTCAGATTATGAGGCCATATAGTTGAGCCTTGACAAGGACGTCAAGAGTCTAAGTGGGGGAGATTGTAACATCCCAGGATATGAGGCCTCAGATAACATGATCTTAAAAAGGAATGATTGGACTACCCATATCACCAAGGTGCACCTCCTTTTCCGGGAGCCCATCACTAAAGAACTCCATAGTTAAGCGTGCTCAGCTTGGAGTAGTACTAGGATGGGTGACCAGTCAGGAAGTTGATCCTGGCTTGCGCGTCAGTGTGGAAAAAGTGCGCAGTTAAGGCTAGTGGTGATTTGTGGGGCCAGTCGTCATTCCTGAAACTCTACTAGAGCCTAGGGCAGTGGGCCCGGACATTACAAAAAGGTGTGGTGACCAACGATGTCTTAAAAGTAGTCATGTACGCCTAGAGAGCGTCATCTAACTTAGCAAACCAATCCTTGTGGGACTTGCTAACTGTTTTTTCTAAGATCTGCTTGATCTCCCAATTGGAGACTTCCACCTACCCATACGTCTGTGGATGATATGGCGTTACAACTTTGTGACAAACGCCATACTTATGCAGAAGTGATTCAAACTATTTTTCCACAAAGTGAGAGCTGCCATCACTGATGACGGTTCTCAGAACTCCAAACCTCGGAAAGATAATTTTAGTAAAATGCTTGATTACTGCCTTTGCATCACAGGTCATGGTGGGAACTGCTTTTACCCACTTAGAGACATAGTCGATTATGATGAGAATATATTTAAATCCATTGGATGAGGGGAACAGTCCAATGTAGTCTATACCCCACACATCAAAAATCTCAACCTCGATCCAATATGATAGCGACATCTCATTATGACGGGAAATGTTCCCGGTTCACTGGCATTCATTGCAAGACATCACAAAAGCATGAGCATCCTTGAACAAGGTTGGCCAGTAAAAACCCAATTGGAGGATCTTAGTGGCAGTCCTCTCACCTCCCAGATGTCCTCCATATGGATAGGAGTGACATTCAAATAGAATTTTCGGAACTTCTTCCTCTGGTATGCATCTTCTATATAACCCATTGACACAATGCCTAAACATCAAAGGATCATCCCAATAATAGTTCTTCAAATCAGCAAAGAATTTCTTCTTCTGATTATAGGACATATCTGGGGGAAGCTGCTTGCAGGCCAGGTAATTGCAGAAGTATGCACACCATGGCCCCTCAGGGTTGGCTGACTAGGAGGCGTAGATGGATTCATCACCATAACTATCATTGATGGGTATTGGGTGATCATCTTCCACTCGAATCTTGGAGAGATGGTCTGCAACCACATTCTCTGAGCCTTTCTTGTCTTTTAGTTTATGATCAAATTCTTGCAACAACAACGCCCAACGTAGCATTCTGGGCTTTGCGTCCTTTTTCTGCATCAAGTATTTAATGGCCTTATGGTCGGTGTGAACTACCACCTTTGAACTCACAAGGTATGATCAAAACTTATCGAAAGAAAAAATGATAGCAAGCATCTCCTTTTCGATAGTCATGTAATTCAGCCGGGCTTCATTCAGAGTCTTGCTCACATAGAAAATGACATGATGCTTCTTGTCTTTCTTTTGGCCTAGAATGGCCCCTATGGCAAAGTCACTAGTGTCGCACATAAGTTCGAAAGGAAGATTCCAGCCAGGAGACTAGAGGATGGGTGCCGATACCATAGCATCCTCCAGAGTGGAGAACGCCTTCATGCACTCATCTGTGAAGTCAAACTTCACATATTTTACCAGAAGGTTGGACAGAGGCTTGTCTATCTTAGAAAAGTCCTTTATGAACCTCCAGTAGTAACCAACATGACCCAAGAAACTGCAGATACCTATAACTGAAGTGGGAGGAGGGAGTCTTGCAATAGCCTCGACCTTAGATTGGTCGACTTCAATACCTTTGTTGGACACTTTGTGCCCCAGAACTATCCCTTCTTGTACCATGAAATGGCACTTTTCCCAATTAAGGGTGAGACTTTGCTCTTCAAACCTCTTCATCACCAAAGATAGATTGTTAAGGCAATCATCAAAGGAGCTGCCGTAAAAACTGAAGTTGTCCATAAAGACTTCCATTTTATCCTATAGAAAATCTGTGAAGATGGCATTCATACACCTCTGGAAGGTAGCAGGTACATTACAGAGCCCAAAGGACATTCTTCTGAAGGCAAAAGTTCCGTAGATATAGGTTAAAGTCATCTTTTCTTGGTCATCGGGGTGGATGGGAATCTGATAGAAACTTGAGTACCCATCTAACCAACAGAAGTAGGAATGATCGACCAGGCGTTCCAACATCTAATCAATGAACGGGAGAGGGAAATGGTCCTTGCGGGTGGCGGAATTGACTTTTCGATAATCAATGCACATCCGCCAGCTGATGACCATCTTTGTAGCCACCTTGACTCCGTCATCTCCCTTGACCAATGTCATCCCTCCCTTCTTGGGAACTACTTGAATCAGGGTCACCCACGTGCTATCACTGATGGTGTAGATAATTTTGGCATCCCGGAGCTTAACCACTTCTTTGCTAACCACTTCTAGAAGTTTCTCATTCATCTTTCTCTGTGGCTGGGTGTACAACCTAGAGTCCTCCTCCAGATGAATTCTTTGCATGCACACCGAAGGGCTTATCCCCTTTAGATCTCTGATTGAGTAACCCAGGGCTTTCCTCTGCAACCTTAACTCTTCAAGTAGCTGATATTTTTGGCAATCAGTTA
Organism: Alisma plantago-aquatica; assembly: GCA_963693085.1. Taxonomy (NCBI): domain Eukaryota; kingdom Viridiplantae; phylum Streptophyta; class Magnoliopsida; order Alismatales; family Alismataceae; genus Alisma; species Alisma plantago-aquatica. The sequence continues at coordinate 1,486,774,013 of OY856412.1, read as the reverse complement.
GTCCTAAGTTGATGATTACCGGGTGCATCTTTTCTTCATCTAGAAAGCGACACTCAAGGCCTCTCGGTAAAACTTTTCGTTCTGGCGAGGCTTCCTTTTTTATTTCTTCGACAGGGTCTTGACGGAGAGCAGCATACATGACTGTCTCGACAGGTTCTTCATCTTCGGTTGTGTCTTCAACATCCAAATAGGCCAAAAATTCCTTGATCTTAGGATCATCGACCCCTCATAGCTCGCCGGTCAAGGCATGCATCAACGAGTCCACCATGACCTTCTCTTCCTGTACTTCATCACATAGCTACTAATAGATCTCAATAAAGTAGGAGGATTCAAAGAACGGAGGAGCCTTCATACAATCACTGATGTTGAAATTGATATGATCTCTTCCAACACCCGGATCGTAATCATTCCCACCTCGACATCGATAAGGGCTCAGCTGATTGTAAGAAAAGGTCTCCTGAAGATGATGGGACAGCTTGGATCTTCTATAGTATCGATCAGAATAATATCACAAGGGATAAAGAATCGCCCCACACGAATGGGCACACCTTTGAAAACTCCAACTGGTCTGGTAAAGGTGTGATCATCCAGTTGCATCTTCATGTTGGTGCTCACCATGTTGGTGAGCCCAATTCTCTTGGCAAGGGACAGAGGCATCAGACTAATGCTGGCCCCAAGGTCTGCTAGACCTTTCCACGTTACATTATCTCCAACTTGGAAGGGGATTATGAAGGCTCCTGGATCCTTCTTCTTTGAAAGCATACTAGCTTTGACGAAAGAACTAGACATCTTGGCGAGCTTCACAGTCTCTACATCTTCTCCTCTCTTTTTTCTCATTATCAGATCCTTTAGGAACTTGGCATAAGTAGGCATCTCCTCAATGGCATCCAGAAACGGGATGTCCACATGCAACTTTTTTATAGCAGCCATAAACTTTACATACCTCTTCTTCAGCTGGGCTTTGACCAGCTTATGTGGGAAGGGTACACGGGGTGCATACTTATCCGGATGCTCTTATGAAGAAACATCGTTAACCTTATCTTTGGTTACCTTTCTTGACTTTAGCGGAACTTCTTCCTCAAAAACCTCTGGGCTAACTTCTTCGGCAGGCTCTATTGCTGATGTTGCTATCTTCTCAACGGCTAGTGAAAAAATCACGCCTGACCTCAAAACGACCATCTTCGCTGTCTCGTGTCCTCGTTGGTTGGCTTTAGTATTGGAGGGGAAACGCCCCACCTGATGGTTGATGGTTTGGGTGAGGCTCGCTAGCTGTTGATCGATCTGTTTATTATGCTGCTGGAGCTTCCCTATCTAGGTAAAAAAGCCCCCCATCTGTTGCTGCATTAGTTTGAGCAGAGCCGTGCTATCCACTGAGATCTTATGCATCTTTTCATTGATTTTGTTCTGTCTCTTGGAGAATGACATAAGCTCTGTCATCATAGACGGTCGTGGCTGCTGAGTTTTCTAAAAGGTCCTCTACTGCTGAAACCCTGTCTACCATTGCTGATTTGATGGTCCTCTTGAAGGATTCCCACGCATCATCTGGTGAGAGTTTTCAGCAGCACTAGTATTCCCATAAGAGAAGCTAGGGTGGTCAGGTCTTCAGTACTGAACAAAGCTTACATTCTCTATATTGTTTTCATCAAGATCTTCTTGGGGTGCTATGTGCGGACAAAACTCTGACATGTGGTCAGGCTCTCCACATGTGACACATCTTCTTATGACTTCTTGCCGAACTTTTCCTCTATAACCTTGCTCCTTGAGGGACTGGACATCTGTCACTATCTTGTCAAGATTAGCTATAAGAGCTTCCATTGCCTTGGACTCTCGCAGAGTGGTATGGCTCATTGACTCACGATCATACTCACCATCTTGCTGGTTCATGGCCATGTTTTCAATAATCTCCCTGGCTCTTTGAGCACTAAGTCCCAAGAAATCACTTCCAACCACAACATTCAAGGACTTCCTCTCAGCGGGACACACCCCATTATAAAACGTGGTGATCAACTTTGGTTCAGAAAAACCATGATGCGGGCATTCACGCTGGTAGCTTTGGAATCTTTCCCAAGTCTCATGAAGATTCTCTGAGGCCTTCTGAGAATACCTCATGATCTTGTTCTGACATTTGATTGTTCTCTCGATGGGAAAGAACTTGGAGATAAAAGCATTGGCAAGATGCTCCCAATCAGGGAGGCTCCCATCCTATAGGCTGGTGTACCATTCCAGTGCCTTATCCCTCAGAGAGAACGAGAATCACTGGATGTAGATTTTTGTTAATGGGACTCTGTTGATCTTGAAGGTGTTGCACGTCCTCTTGAATGTCTTTAGATGGTTGTACGGGTTCTCCTCAGAGGTGTTCCCGCCAAACCTATTATGTTGAAGAAGCTGAAGGAAAGAAGGCTTCAACTCAAAGTTAGTGACATTGAGGGGTTGCGTGACAACCAGATTTCTTTCTTCATTTGCCCATAATTGGACAAACGAGCAAAGAGAGCAAGCTATAGGAGGTACGTCAGCCATGGCTGGCTAGAGGCAAGGATGACCTAGAAAAGGGGGGGTGGGAAGAAGGAAAAGTGTAAGAGTATTAGTATATTGTATAAGTTATGCACAGTAAATGTTATGTGTAGTAAATATTTGCAGTATTATATGCATATGTATAAGGTTTTGGCAAATTGCAAGAGAAACTAAAGTTCGTAGAATGGTTTTCTTTGCCTATCCCCGACAATGGCACCAAAAAGTTGACGAGCCTTAAACGTGGGTCCAAGAATGGAATCATGTCTAGGTTATCAGACTTTAGAAATGTATAATACCCAAAAGTTTAAGACACATGCAACTAGCACAGGGTCGAAGTAGTTCGGGGTCGAATATAGGGATAGGAAGAACGACACTTCAAAACTTGAGTTTCATTTGTCTATCGTCAGCCAAGAGAATAAAACTTTCGTCGAGGTAAGGCATGAAGGAAAAAAACTTTGGCATAACAAGCGGCAACAGAAAGCTTCCAACATCCTCTTCATGCGGTCTTGGGACCGATTGGCTTCATGCGGTCTTGGGACCATTTGGCTTCATGCGGTCTTGGGACCGTGTGAGTCCATGCAGTCTTGGGACCGATTGGCTTCATGCGGTCTTGGGACCGTGTGAGTCCATGCGGTCTTGGGATCGATTGAGTCTTTTATGATTTTTTGTGTCTTTTTCTGTAAGTAAAAAGGAGAAAAGTTAATCTATCAGTGTATTTGCAATAAGAGGGGATAGTTAGGGATTTTGTCTAATTTCATCTGAGAAAGAGTGTGGAAAACTGAAGAAAAAGAATAAGATAACATCACAAAATTGGAGGTTATCACCCCCTAACTTAGAGTCTAGCTTGTCCTCAAGTTAGATAGAGTTGAGGCATGTAATGGCGAGGCAGTTTTATTTAGTTAAGATTTCAATACTCTTGCTTCAATTCTAAACCTGATTTCTCCTAAGGTCATATCGGGTCTTATTGCTTGCCTTAACTCTTTCAGGTTTTAAGAGTTGCTTGGGTCTCAGGTTCCTTCCGTATCTCGTAGCCTGCATTGGGACCATTTTTTTTATTCTATGCATGTTGTTGACTCTAATCAACTTTATACCTCTCTGAAAAACCTACTGGAAGCTAGAGTGGGTATGAGGGTTGGGTAAAGGCTTGAAGTGTAACTCCCCCTTCAAGTGGGGGAGGGGTTGTCTATGCTTTTAGAATCTCACTACTGGGTGCGACACATCTGCCTTTGTGAGGGCAGCTGAATGTACCGGCCGGGCGAGTCCTTTATAAGCCTTTCATATATTTAGATACCCTAGGGTTTCACTACCGGGCATGACACATCTGCCTTTGTGAGGGCATCTGAATGTATCAGTCGGGTGAGACCTTCATTGGTTCTTTATATAGATCCTTATTTATGGAACAACTCTCATAATTTTATTCAACTCTCTGGCTTTTATTCGTAGACTCACAAGCTTAGGATTTGGGGTTTTTCAGGAAATTGTTTTGGGTGGCCACGCCTCTTTTATTTGAAGAGAGGAAAGCTGTTCTTAGAGTTTTTCAACATGCACTTATTTGGTTTTTTTTAATGGTCCACTTGCGAGACTTCTTGATTTGGAAATCGCCTGATGCCCCTCTCATCCTTGAGAGCTTGGCTTATTTCGACCTTGATATTGACATGTGGAGAGTCAGATGTAGAAGTGAAATAAAAGCATGAAAATCAAGAGTGAAGAGAGATTATTAAGTCACCATTATATGTCTAAGTGCTATTCTAGTTATTATTCTTGAAGATTGACTTGATTCTAAAGTTAACGGGGGGGTGACTTTATTCCAAAGATTTCTTATTGGGTGAATTATTTAAAACAAAAACTAAATGTGTAAGGGAAACTAAGAAAATTTTGTACGAAATTGAAAGAGAAGATGGAGATATAGAAATGATACCTCACCCTTGTCTGATGTACTCCCCCCTAACTTATCATTCACTCTGTCCTCAGAGTGTCAAAGTGATAGGTTGAGAAGTACACGGACAAGGGTGTCAGGCTTCTGTTAATCTTGAGTTTGCCCATGGTGTTCTGAGTAGATTAGCTGCAAACTTTCCGCGTAGGGCGTGGTAATCCACGTTTGTCATATCCTCTACTGGTCTTTGAAGTACCATGATGGTGTACATCCAGTAGAAGATGTGGAAGCCACAGTCGTTGGATTCCCTAATTTTTTCGGGACATTTGTGGTTGAAGGATGGGCGATGAAAGTGTTCTTTGCCGTATGCCCTTGTGTGCTGACTTAACAAAACGATTAGTCTATCTGCACATTCCTTCGCTACTACCTTCGTGGGCGTCTTTGGTGTCACTATATAACTCTTCTTTCGGGGATTGAACTGGCTGTCGGAACTGTTATAGATGTTAGTTGTTCCTTTGGGTAGGTTTGTTGCCAGAAGCATCCATTGCTCATGGTAAAGGAAGGGGAGCATGATAAACTTCGGTGTTATATGTTGTAGGAAGGAAATTAGTGCTTCAGTTGTTCCGAAGTTCTTTAGCTGTAGGAGATCATCCTTCATATATGCGGATGCCATATAGGTTGTAGGGTGATTCCGTCCGATAAGAAATTTATAGACAGCCATCAAGGTCACGGATAGAGACCCTTTAAACTGTACAGTTTCTCATAACGCATCTGCCATGACCAAAATGTCACCAGACATGAAAACGAGGTCATCTTTCTTAGCGTGAAGCCTTGACATGATGAGACGAAGTTCATTGTCGGAGAGACTTTTGCAAGCACTGAGGTCGAAATCTGGGAAAGTGGGTTCTATGGAAGATAGGGGCACCATTTGTGATGGCGATCTCCTAATGGTTGCCCCTGACAAAAGATATGTTTCCCCTTTATCCTGTGCCAGATCAAAGTGGGAAGGGTCCCATTTTCTTTGCTCGGGAACTATGGCTGGCTGTTTGTTTTTCTCCAATTCTTTTAAAGTTTGTCTGAAAGGTCACCGTTGCGGATGTTGGATTGCTGAAAAGAGGTAATGGGGGACGTCATCTGGTGCCATTGTCGGGTCCTTGAAGAACCTTCTATCACAAATAAGCTCCATGGCGTAATGCCCTCGCAGGGAGTGAAAATCTTCGGCGATCAGCTCCGTAAAGGGGATTTCTTGGTTTAGCGCTTGAATGTGACAGATAGTGCAAAAAGTGCAATCCCAGATCCCTCAGTTGTTTGGACTTGCAGGATTATTATTTGGAACCAGGGTTGGCTCCAGTCCTGACAGAGGGACGGGCGTGCAGCCCAAATTAGATTAAGGAGCCAGAAAGGTATACATCTTGCCTCTCCTGCTTCTTCTCCAATGAAATTTATTATTCCGGCTAGTATCTCAGTGGCGCAAAAATTGTACACCTTGGCATCCCGAGCCTCGGTGTCCACAATCATAAACAACCAGTGATCGGAAACTTGAAATGGCACGGTAAGATATCATTCCCTCCGTGCTAAACCAGTACGCAGCCGCTCGATTGACTTTGCTCGTATTTCTTTGTATAACAAGCCAATAGATAGAGCAGGTGAGGCATTGAATACTGGATGCTTCCTCTTAGAGCTTCTATAAACTTCTATGCAGTTGGCGAGTAGGACACAGAAGATTGCCATTGACATCGTTGACCGTGGTCGCAGGATGTTACAGAAATATTCACGTGTCAACTTGCGCTTAGTCTTTGTATTGTGGTATATGATGTCTCCCCCCTCTTTGGCATCGTCGACAATAGTGTTCAGGATAAAGATGTCCTGAGCATCTAGTGTAGAGATGGCTGCCATATCTAAATCGTGCATCTTATGCGGTAGAGGTGGTGGCGGGGGAATCTCCTGCGGAGGGGGTGAAGAAGTTTGTTCCAAATCATCTATATAGCCTTGCAGATCTTCATTTGAATCAAAAGTAGAATCGAGTTATTCTTCTGTATCTAAACGTACACGTTCTGATTCTTCCTGCTCTAGCGGAAAGGGCACTGATTGGTCAAGTGTGGAAAAATGTTGAGTGGCAGTTGCTGGTGGGCTTGCACTGGTTCCTAGAATACATTGGTGGAACTCAGCAAAAGCTGCGTCTTTTGTAGATTCCCCTATGGATCCCAAAGCAGAGTAATCGAGGAATTGGTCCCCATATGATATATTTACATTTTTGTTGTGGGTGGGGGACTTGGGATGATGTCCACCTTCTTGGTGGTCTTTATCATATCCTTTTTGAGAAGGTTCTGCTCCTTGGCTTGGGCCCTCCCCAACATTGTCTGGGGCATCAGATTTGTCATATGAGGAGGTGGTATCGTCGTTAGAATCGGCTGAGGAGTCGGAGTCATCTTCGTCTTCATTACCGCCTTCTTTGTCAGCTGCTTCTTTGTTTGTTTGCTTCTTGTGTGCTGTCTTTTTGCATTGCCGATGGATAGTTTGTAACTCGTCAAACGCCACTTGCACATGCTCGTGTGTTTCGAGCAGTGCGTCGTGTGTTTCCTTGAGATCTTTGTATCGACCCTCGGCAGAGAGGAGTCACGCTGTAAGATCTGTTACTGTATCTTGTAATTGTTGGATTGCATTGGTTGTCGACTCCTCCTGGCGATTGATGAGTTGGGCGAGAGTGTTGCTGATCGTATCCAAGCACGTGCTAAGAGCTGTTTGTTGTTTCTTGAGCTCGCGGAGGGTCTCAGGCATAGGTTGAGTCTGCATAGAGATCTCATTGACTTGCTTGGTCATCGCTTCTTGCAGGCTTCTTACCCCAAGGATCAGCCCGGGCAAGTTGTTGAAGTGGCTGTCAATGTGATCAACTTGCCTGGCCATTACATCTTATCGTTGCTAAAGACCTTGGAGGATGCTTGGCAAGGCGCGGTTCTATTCGTCGATCTTGGCTACCTGTTTAGATAGTCCCTGCACATAAGAAAAAATGGAATGCATTATATTAGAAGGGTCGGTGAGGAGGTTTCAGATGGTGTCAAATTGACGTCCGAATTCCTCACCGACATTTGTGAAAGGGACCCCAGTTATGGAAGGGGGGGATGGTTGGGGTCTGGATGGGAAGGGTGTAGTGACCTGCGGAAGAGACATTGTTGATGGTTCTGTGAACTGCGTGGTGACTATAGATGGTGTCACCAGCGGTGTTGGGGTGGTGGTGGATGGGAAAGGTGGTGATGTTGCTCGTGAAAATGGTGGGATTGATAGTGGTGGGGGAAAGACTACGGGGATGGAGGCGAAGGTGGTGAAGTTAGGCATATGGGTAGAGAAGGGGATGCCCGAAGAGAAAATGGGTGAAGTGGAGGATGTAGGTGGTGGTGTAGTTGTGGAGGAAGATGGAAGAGTGGTGGATTGTGGAAAGGTGGAGGGTGGTGAGGTGGTTTTTGTAAGTTCAGCAGTGAGACTCATAATGAAGGAGTCAAGAGATGAGGTGGTGATTTGTTCTTCGGGGAGGGGGTTTTCTACTTCTGGATGTGGTTTAGATGTTGGTGTCCCCGAATTCTGTTGTTTTTGCAAAAGTCTTGTGGAGGGTCGTTTCACAAGGATTTTTGTTACCCTAGCTGTCGGGGCGGTTATGCTAAGTTCTGTCTGCCCCGCCTTTACTTTTTTCGTTGGTTATTTGACCGTAGCTATGGGTTTTGTAAGCTCCTCGTTAGTGAAGAGGATATGTTCCTTGTCATAATCTGCAAGCTCCGGGAGCGGTAGCAGGGTTCTAGAGGATTTGACTGTAGGGCAGAAAATGTAAAATAACTTTGCATCCTTCTCTTTGATGATGTAGGAGGTTTTCAAAGTTTGTTTGTTTGTTAGGATGTCGCCTTTTATCTGCTTGCATCTTGGTAGAGGTCTGTCCATCTTGAGGTATTTGATGATGGATGTGATATGACCCCCATGTAAATTTCCTTCCCCAGGGCGTAAGCGGATAGCTTCTGGATCATATGACGTCCAATGTTGACTGGCATCCCATGTTGAATTGACCAAAGAACAAAAAGATCCGAAATTATGACATTCCCCCCTTTTGTCCTGGGGAAGAGTGTGCCTGTGAGAATTTTATGTAAAGTGCGCACTAATCCAGATTGTATATTGGAGGCCTTGCGTGTCTTTGCCGCGTAGGTGGGGATCCCTGTCAGGGATTTCCAAAAGTTATGTCTGTTGAAACTAGTATTCTCTGTTCCAACATCTTTGGCTTTCTGGAGCTGTTCTTGGTTGTCTATAAAGATTTCATTCAGTATATTTTCTGTTATGACAACCCTGCTGCCAAAGAGTTTGGTGACCAGCCTATGATCACCTCCATCTCTTGATCTACCCATAATGTCGATAGGTTCTTTATTAAGATAAGTGAAGAATTCAGTTGTAGGTTCAGTGTAGGAGATCTCTGGTACTAAACACAGCCTTGAAAGATTGGCGTTGTCTAGCATGGTGAGAATTCTGTCGTAGATCCCCATCTTCAGCAGTACGCTGGAGCAGACATACTTTGTAAGTTTTAGGATTTTATCGATGGAGGGAAGGGTGTGTATGTAGAGGTTTTCTAGTGGTGGTGCTGTAGTGGTGATGGGAGTGAAAAAAGGAACAGTGATGGTGGCGGAAGCGGCAGCGGTGGTGGTGGTTGGTGGAATGTTTCCTGCCAGGGTTTGCTCCCTTGTAGTGACAGGATGAACCTGCTTTCTTGCCCGCTTCTTTGGTTGCTGAGTTGTGGTGGCTTCCTGGGCCTTCCTTTTCCCCTTGCTCTTTGTGGTGGGGGATTCCTCCTCGAGAGTTGGCTCGTATTTTGAGCCCTCATCGCTGGAAGAAAGTTCTTCAATTTCTTCTTCCGGTGCCTCAACTAGACAGTTGTTTAAGCGGTCGATTTCACACAAGACTTTTATGATGTTGACTTTTGGTGGGGCTTTTCCAATCTTGTTGAATGTGTCTATTATCTTTTGAAGGTTGGTTCGGTCCTCCATGAGTTGCTCCCTTATCCAGAAGGGGGCGTCTTCGTTTCTGGATGGTTTCTTTGCTGGTGAAGCCATTTCTGAAAATGGAAAATCATGTGTTAGAATAACAAGTTTAAAATTAGATTGTATGTGTTTATATATGTTTTTATGTTTTAGCGAAAAAAAGGCGGTTTTGAAAAGCCAAACGGTTTTGGAGACCATTTTTTTTCAAACAGTTTGGTAGGTGAAGCGTCGAGGAGTGGCCGACGATGAAGAGGACGACGATGGTGAGGAAAGGGGGTGCCGCGACGACGCCGAAGATGTCGGCGGTGGTAAAGACGATTGCGGAGGCGAAAGAAAAAAGATAATGGTGCGATAGAGCAGCGATGGCATTTGCAGGCGTCGGCGATGGTGGCGCGACTACCTTGTAGCTGTTGGTGGAGACGACGACAATGAAGTAGAAAGCGGTGGCACTGTGGTGAGGTCGCCGTGAAGAAACACGGAAACAGGATCGACGGTAGCGGAGGGAACCTGAGCTGTGCGGGAACAGGAAGACAGAGGCGATGGAATAGTTCTTGTGTAAGGGTTTGATAAAGCTCGGGAGTCGAAAGAAAGAAGAAGAAGAATGAGGGGGGCTGGGGCTATATTTATAGGGATCGGGGGTTGACCCTACAAAATTTCCAGTTCAAACGGTCTGAGACCGAATGGACTCCGAATGGTTTCAAGACCGTTTGGATCCAAATGTTTTGAAGACCGTTTGGCTCCAAATGGTTTGAAGACCGTTTGGCTCCAAACGATTTCAGGACCGTTTGGCTAGGTTAAGGCTTAAAGCTTTGTATATTTTTATATTTGTTTTGGTTATGTGAATTTTTATATTTTCAGACTATAGATGATAATCCTAACTTAAAAAAGGAAACAGAAAAATAAAAAGTGATACTCAGATCTTGGGTTGCCTCCCAAGTAGTGCTTGGGTTTTACATCGCTGGCCCGATGAGGTTTTGATGTTGTTATGATGATGTTGTGGCGTCTCTTATTTCAATAGTCTGTCTCGACATTTTATCTGCTGGAGTGTAGTATTTTTTTAATCGATGACCATTGACTGTCCTTTCTCCACCATTGTCGTCAACAATTATGACAGCTCCAGTCAGGTATATATGTTTGATTGTGAAAGGCCCTGACCACTTTGTGCGGAGTTTTTCGGGGAACAATTTGAGCTTGGAATTGAAAAGGAGGACTTTGTCACCCGTGGTGATGTCTTTCCTTTTAAGATGGCCGTCATGCCACATTTTGGTTTGTTCTTTATAAATCCTGGCACTTTGATAAGCGGTCATTCGGAGCTCCTCTAGCTCTTGTAATTGGAGTTGTTTGTTTTCTCCGACACTTTTGAAATCAAAATTCAGTTGTTTAATGGCCCACCAAGCCTTATGTTCCAGTTCCACTGGAAGTTGACATGACTTCCCGTATACCAAACGGAACGGGGTTGTCCCAATTGGTGTTTTATAAGCTGTTCGGTAAGCCCAAAGGGCATCGGGAAGCTTGGTGGACCTGTCAGTGCGGTGTTTATTGACTGTTTTTTCTAAAATTGCCTTCAGTTGTCTATTTGAAACTTCAACCTGACCACTGGTCTGTGGGTGGTAAGGCGTGGTGACTTTATGGTTAACTCCGTATTTCTTTAAGAGGGTTTCAAAACTTCATTCCAGAAAATGGGTCCCTCTGTCAGATATGACAGTTCGGGGGACTCCAAATCTGGGAAAAACGATATCTTTAAACATCTTAATGACTGGTTTGGAATCGCTGGACACTATGGGTATAAATTCGACCCATTTTGAGACATAGTCTATTGCAACCAGAATGTATGAGAAGCCATATGAAGAAGGAAAGGGGCCCATGTAGTCTATCCCCCATAGGTCGAAAAGTTTGATCTCTTGCCACATGGTGAGTGGCATTTCATTCCTTTTAAATATGCTTCCAAAAAATTGACATTTGTTGCAAGATTTGACAAAATCATAGGAGTCTTTTGCTATGGTTGGCTAAAAGAAACCTGATTGCAAAACCTTTGTAGCAGTTTTCTTCACACTCATGTGCCCCCAAGTGGGGCCGGAATGGCAATGTTCTAGGACGGGGGTAATCTCTTCTTCAGGTAAGCAGCGACGGAAAAGTCCATCTGCGCAAAGGCGAAAAAGGTAGGGTTCATCCCAATAGAATTTCTTTGCATCGTGAAGGAATTTCCTCTTGTCGTGATGGGAAGCGGAAGGATGAATGATTCCTGTAGCCAGATAATTAACAATGTCGACATACCAGGGGAATCCATTGGTAATCTTCATTAGTTGGTCATCTGGAAGAGAGTCTCAGATAGGGACTGTATCTTCATCTTCGACTTCAATACAACTGAGATTGTTGGCTACGACGTTTTCCACTCCGCTTTTGTCTTTGATTTCCAAATTGAATTCCTGAAGCATCAACACCCAGCGGATAAGTCTGGGTTTTGCATCTTGCTTCTGAATTAGGTATCGTATGGCGGAGTGGTTAGTGTAGACGATGACCTTGGATCCAATCAAGTAGGAGAGGAATTTCTCGAATGCATAGATGACAGCTAAGAACTCTTTCTCTGTAGTAGTGTAGTTCTTCTTTGCTTCATCGAGCGTTTTAGACATGTAGTAGATTACATAAGGTTTCTTGTCGATTCTCTGACCTAAAATGGCCCCTATGGTGTAATCACTGGCGTCACACATGATTTCAAAAGGTTGTGACCAATCCGGAGCTCTTAGTATGGGTGCAGAGATTAAAACATTTTTCAGAGTTGAGAAACTTTGTAGGCATTCTAGATTAAAATTGAACTCGGTGTCTTTGGTCAGAAGTTGGGTCATGGGTTTTTCTATTTTTGAAAAATCTTTGATAAATCTTCTGTAAAACCTAGCATGACCCAAGAATGCTCATACTCCTTTTATATCTTTTGGTGGCGAAAACTTCGAGATAACATCTATCTTTGCCTTGTCTACCTCAATCCCCTTGTCACTCACTCTATGCCCGAGGATAACACCTTCAGTTACCATAAAATGGCATTTTTCTCAATTCAGGATGAGGTTCGTTTCCTTGCATCGTTGTAAGACTTGTCCAAGGTTGGGCAGATAGTTATCGAAGGAATCTCCATAAACTGAAAAATCATCCATAAATACTTCCATTATAGATTCGGTTAATCCTGCAAAAATGGCAGACATACACCTTTGGAATGTAGCGGGTGCGTTGCACAACCCGAATGGCATTATTCTAAAAGCATAGGTTCCAAAGAGGCAGGTAAAGGTAGTTTTCTCTTAGTCTTCCGGGTGTATGGGGATTTGGTAGAACCTGGAATAACCATCTAGATAGCAGAAGTATTTCTGATGGGCTCAGCGTTCTAGGACTTTGTCGAGAAAGGGCAGAGGGTAGTGATCTTTCTGTGTTGATTTGTTTAGTTTCCTATAGTCGATACACATCCTCCACCCCGTCACAGTCCTTGTCGGTACTAACTCGTTCTTATCATTTAGCACGACAGTGGTTCCTCCCTTTTTAGGAACCACTTGGACGGGGCTGACCCATTGGGAGTCTAAAATTGGGTAAATTATTCTGGCTTTCAGTAATTTGAGGACTTCAAGGCGAACCACTTCTTTAAGATTGGGGTTCAGCTTCCTCTGGTGTTATCTTGAAGGCTTGAATTCCTCGACCATGGGTGGTCTATGCATGCATAAGGAAGGGTTTATGCATGTCAAGTTAGTTATTTTGTACCCCATGGCCTTCTTGTGCTTCTTTAATTCGTTGAGAAGCCTTTCTTGGTCTCCTGTCAGAGTGGAACTGATGATAACTGGACATAATTTTTCTTTATCTAAGAAGACGTGTTTAAGTCCCATTGGTAGAGTCTTCATCTCAGGAGCCTTGGGTGTTTCAGTTGCAATAGTGACAGATTTAAGCTCCTCAAAGGTGGCTGTTGGTGCTTCTTCGGCCTTCTCTAAGTGTTGCAAACATTGTTGGACCAATTTATTTGCTGAAAATTCAACTTCTGGGTTGGTTAGAACATTCTCTAACTCATCTGATGGCTCAAATATTTCTAATTGGGACATTTGATGTATTGCATCTAAGAGAAAGACCTCCTCTTAAATGCTGGGAGCTTTCATGCTGTTGAGAACTCGAAATTGAATTGCTTCTTTTCCCAGTCTTAGAATGATCGTACCAGCCTCAACATCAATAAGCGCCCTGGCTGTGGTGAAGAAAGATCTGCCAAAAATTATTGGGTATCTCAGATCCTCCTTAATATCCATGATGACAAAATCGCACGGGACATAGGCATCTTTGCGTATCCTGACTGGAATATCTTCGATAATTCCTAGAGGTGCAGTGATAGTGGAATCAGTTAACTGAATTGTCATCGTTGTGGGCAGCAAGTCAGTGAAACGTAATCATTTACACATCGAATATGGCATAATTGATATGCTAGCCCCTAAGTCGGCTAATCCCTTTTTGCTCGAGGCATTTCTAATGTAACATTGAATCTCGAAGGAACCTGGGTCCTTCTTTTTCTTTGGCATCTTATTAAGGATGATATCAGAGGTGGTTTGAGCTAGTTTCATAGTCACTTTCTCTTCGGTAATGTATTTTCTTGATAACAGAGTTTTTAGATACTTAGCCCAAACTGGTACTTTAGAGAGAGCATCAAGGATCGGAATGTCAATATAGAGTTTCTTCATCGCCTCCTTAAATCTTTGGAACCTAGTGTCCATTTTAGTCTCTCTCAATCTTCCTGGGTATGGTATCCTTGGTTTATACTATAGAATTTCTGGCTCTTTGGAAGCTTGATCTTCTTCTTCACCTCTCGCGTTATCTGCAATCTTCTTAGTTCCTAGGTTTGGGCTTATATTTGTCATAAATATAGGTGTATCATCATCATCATGAGCGATTCTCATAGATTCGTGAAGGGTGTGCCCAGATCTTGTAGTAAATGCATTCAACTGCTCAGGTCTATTCTGGTCGTGTCTAGGGTTCGACTCAGGTTGTCCTGTAAAAGTGCCTACTGGAGGCTTTAGTTGCGCAGCAATTTGTGCTAGTTGAGCTTCTACTGCCTTTTACTGAGCTTGTTGATTAGCGAGCATGGTTTGTTGGGATTGTAGCATCTACCTTATCAAAGTCATCTCATCTACTGGCTGGGAGGGGGTATTTTTCGGAGCGAGTTGTTGTTGTCCTTGATGTGGTTGTTGCGGAGGCAGTGCTAACTAAGGTTGCTGCAACTGAGGGTGCAGCTGTGGGTGTAGAGGAGGATGGGTATATTGATAGTAGGCAGATGGATTTCTGGGGTAGTTGGATCTTGGGAAGTTATTTCTGGGGTTCCCTTTATTTTGATTAAAGTTGCTTTGGAATCCAGATGGCAACCTATTGGATGATCCGCCTTGTGTCTGGTGTTGCGGATTGGCAGTCCCAACATGGTTCCTATATTGAAGTCCTGGGTGGTTTCTTAGTTGATTAGGATTATAGTAGACTTGTCCAGGTATGGAATGAATAGAATTAACTTGTTCGGGCAATTGCTCTTCCTGTTGTTCAATGATTGGATCGTATTGCTGTTGTGGTGGATGCATATCCATCATCACATTGTAAAGCAGACCGCATGACAGAGTTGGGTGATCGGATGTGTGATAGGCTTCACAGGTCCCTGCGGCAGCTTTAACCTATTGGACTTGATGATTTTTCTTCTTATCAAACTCTCCAAGTGAAGTTTCAAGAGCCTGCTGTTTATGAGCTATGGTCTTTAAGGCTTCAGCAATAGCCTTCATTTCCATTGATTCCTCAGCTTTGTAAACTTTGAGGACTCCCTTGCCAGATGATCGTCCCCAATTGGATTGATTCTCAGCTCCGAGTGTGATGATTTTCCAAGCATCCTCATAGTTCTTTCTCATAAAATTTCCTCCAGATGAGGAATCCAGAAATTGCTTGATGTCATCACTCACTCCCCTATAGAATGTTTCTATTAATTGATTTTGGGAGATGCCGTGATGAGGACACTTTCTTAGAATCTCCTTGAACCTTTCCCATGCTTCTGCGAGTGATTCTCCAGGAAGTTGGGCGAAGTGGTTAATCTGCCCCCTAATTTCGTAAGTTAACGAAGGGGGGAAAAACTTTTCCAGGAACTTCTCTTCCAGGGGAGCCCATGTGGTGATTATTGGCTCCCTATCAAGAGAGTTATACCATCTCAGAGCTCTTCCTGATAGAGTGAAGTGGAAAAGATGTAGCATTATTTCGTCGAAGGTAACTCCGGCCTGTGGGACAAGTCGACAAAGTGCCTTGAACCTCTTCAAGTGATCCATACAGTCATCTCTAGAACCACCAGAGAATGAGATGCCCTGCATGATCTGAATCCATTGTGTCCGGATCTCAAAGTTGGGTATGTTGATAATCGGAGGCCGGACTGGATGATTGTCTTCTTAGTTCTTAGGGACAACATAATCCCTCAATTGCTTGTTTCTTAGCTCTAACTGGGAAGCTTGGTTAGCTGCTTCGTTTTCAGCTTGGATGCGGGCCTGTCCGCAACTATGGCGGCATTGACCCTCTCCATTACCAGTGCAACTTGGCATTGATCTTCAACCATTTTCTTGGCTTTTTGACGGTTAAGTCTGATGCGGCGGTGGAAGCTTCTCTCTACCTCAGAGTCGTACTCTGGATCAGGGGAGAATATGAGGTTATGCGATGATTGCATACACGTTTTCTACCTGAGTAGAGGAGGAAACACACCTTTTAGATTATGCCAGAGATACAATGAATTCAAGAAGATATGGACTAATGATTAAAAGAAAGTGTAAAACCCTAACCAACTAGCAAGATACTAAGTGAAATTAAAACATTCCATTGTCCCCGACAACAGCGCCAATTTTTGATGGAGCTTCCACTTACATGGAATTGCGTGCACCACTAAAAATCCTAAAGATGGTAAGTCTTTAAGTTTAGCCTTGCTTATACTAGATCGAGAACTCCACCCACGTATGCTAAGATATGTGGAAGTCTTATCGTAGTATAGTTAAGGGTCGAATCCACATGACAACGGTCTTGTTGGGGGCAACAAGATGAAAAGCGTTAGAATTTCACTTAGTCTCTAAATAGTAGGTACTTAAATCAAAAGGTTGATTTGGTTGTTTTAAACTAAGAGCAAGTAAAGTAAAGCTAGCAAGTAAATTTAAAGATGCTAAACGATAATAAGAAGCCACTAGGGTGTGATCGGTTTTCACCGCCACTACACATGGATCAAAATATGCAAAACAAAACATAACCTGCAACAAGAGTTTAATCAGTTAGTATCTTCGTAGACTTAGTTTCCTTTCGGAGAACTAACTATGAGAAGTGCGGGAATGTTGTAAAGTCAGCCATTCCCGAACGAATGGTCACCTACTTTGCATCAATCCCTTCGCAAAGTGTGTTCCTCGACTTATCAATGTTGTACTTTCATACGTCAACTGATTCCATTTCATAGTATGAAAGTACAATGATGAAAGTGAGTTTACTCCACTTCTCGAAAAACACTCCTAGATACTGAAACAGATGCATGGTGGATACATGCATCAAGAACCAACATTCAATCGAGTTTCGAATCTAGTAGTACAAACATAGACAATTCATACTAAAAGATAAAAGATAACACAAGTTGGTGATCAAGCAATAAGCATTCATTAAATGATTGATGTTGAACTGAGAAGAAAGCATCTCTATATTGCAAACTATGGATTACATTACATGAAATGAAAACATGGGTAGCGGGGCTACTCCCCGCACCCCAGTGAGAGAGACTACTCGCTCATAGCTAGGACAAAGAAGGAGGCAAGAAGAGAGAGAGAGAGAGCGTCGTCCCCACAGAGGAGAGAGGAAAGTCAACCCCTTGGAAAGAGAGAGAGATACGATCTTCAGACTTCACGGGTTGCTCGATGATGAGGTCTTCTCTTCCCACCTTCTTTGTCAAAGAGAGAGAAAGAGGCTTCAGGATGGAGCGTGAATCTCAGACCGACAACCTTTGGACGGAGGATGGAAGTCGGATTATCTCTGGAGTAGTAGAGGTAGCCTCTGGGTGTCTGAAAAACCCTCCCTCTTGGGAGGACCCATTGGGTCTTATTTATAGGCCTTAAGTGATGTCCAAACGGTTTGGTCAGTTTTGGGTCCAAACGGTCTTCAAGACCGTTTGGACTCTGAAATCGTTTGTACCTCAAGACTGTTTGGACTCCGAGACCGTTTGGACCTCAAGACCGTTTGGACTCCGAGACCGTTTGGACCTCAAGACCGTTTGGACTCCGAGACCATTTCTACCTCAAGACCATTTGGACTCTGAGACCATTTGGCTTCATGCGGTCTTGGGACCGAGTGACTCCATGTGGTCTTGGGACCGAGTGACTTCATGCGGTCTTGGGACCGATTGGCTTCATGCGGTCTTGGGACTATGTGACTCCATGCGGTCTTGGGACTGATTGGCTTCATGCGGTCTTGGGACCGTGTGACTCCATGCGGTCTCGAGACCGATTGGCTTCATGCAGTCTTGGGACCGTGTGACTCCATGCGGTCTTAGGACCGATTGGCTTCATGCGGTCTTGGGACCGTGTGAGTCCAGCTAGTCAAAAGCACGATCCACACAAGGAACTAGAGCTCAAATGCTATAAAGAAATCATCCAACAAAAAGGAACCAGACATAGAACAATATGATATAAACTCCATGGATTCCAATAAGCTTAAAGAGAGTAAAGGTTTAGTTACAATGCATAGGGAAATGGAAGTAAAATGCAGTAAAAGGGAAGATAAGTATCGTCCTCCTTGATGTAGGAGGTCAATGTACATTAGTGGACCCCTATGCCACCGCTAACCCAGTACCGGGCAAAGGCCCTATCAAGATATGCCAATGTCAGGCTCATGACCGTGTCGGGTCGTGAGCTGTGATAGGCAGTGGCATATCGAGAGAGGACCTCCTACTCGATATGGCCGTATCAGGTTGCCATCCCTGTCGGGCGACAAGCCATGACGGGTAGCCCATATCGTGTTTGGTATTGTGTCGGGTTAGCATTCACTTAGGTTCTTGGGTTCCTTGTGTCGGGTGTAGAGGGCGAGCCATCTCGGGTTGAAGCCCATCTAGGAACCTGACACATTGGGGAGGCCTTCTAGGTCGTATCGTGCTACTGCGGCTACCAGGATGAGTTCTAAGTGAACTCCTCCTGCCCTCTCAGGTTGGGGGTGTGCTCACCTAGTATCGCCCGACATGCCTTGGAACTCAACACACTAGCTCCTGATGTCTTTTTGAAGTTATCTCTCGTGGGGTTCCGACCTGTCCCATCGAAGTCCTGTAGCTGCTATTTATAGGCAGCGGTTGGTAGCAATGCTATCCTCGTTGGGCCACATGTCCTTTATCAGCTCCGTTCACGTGGCTTTGGGAGAGGGTTGACACATCTGTCGCCCGGCACGGCTTACGTTGCGTGCCGGGCTGTGAGTAGGTTGGCTCGATCATGTCGGGTAATGGCGCTGGCGGGCGGCTGCTCCGATGAGTGGCTTTATCACGTGATAAGCTCTATCGGGATGATGATTTGTGGCGGGAAAAGCTCCCTGTCGAGTAGATAGCATGACGTGCGTCAGAGCTCTTCACACGACATGTCTGCGCCGGGTTGCTGCTGTATCGGGCAGTGACCGGATGGGTAAAGGGGCGTGTCGCACGACCAGTAGAAGGGCCGGTGCGAATGCTTGTTGTAGGTGGGCCGGGACAGGCCTTTTTGCGGGATTTGGGTGGAAAAATGAGGGAAATCTCTACAAAAGAGGGGAAAAGAGTTAGGAGAATAATGTGGGTTTTTTCTATACAATAACAAGATAAAATGGGGAGGAAAACAGTTCATAGGGAAAATTTGACAACAAAATATAGTCCCTAAATAGCCATAAAGTGGGTGTTATCAAACCCTTTTAGATCTATTGAAGCCTATGCTCTTTATTATGTTTGTATCATACTCACCGCTCACTCAGGACTCAAGAATCGATAGAACTGAGACTATATACTTTCAAATCATTTTTTTCAAAACAAATCTAGGTGTCTTGGTGACACACACCTTGTAAGTTACATATCATCACTATCATAAAGCAATAGTTGTAGTTGTGTCACAATCCTCCCTCTCTGCCCTCACTTCCTCTTCCATCTCCTACTGGTGTGTCTACTTGCCTCTCTTTTTGGTGTTTCTTGTTCCTTTATTTAGTGTGGTAAGAATTTTCTGGTTCCTCAAATGAATCCCCACTTGAAGAGTTTGTACCCATAGTCAAAAGTCTAGGGGTATCCTCTCCTAATATGAAGTAGAGATTTTTGAAAGGGTTAGGTGGGTCTTCTGCTCGCTTGATTACTACATCCCCTTATAGTGACACCACTGAATGTTTCTGATTTCTATCCACAACCTGCATGGAGGATGATGGGTGGTTGGATATGTTTGATGTGTGTTTGTTCTGGGCCTATGTCTCCCCATGCATGTGCTCCTATTATTTCCTGTTATTCCTAAATTTTTTCTTCTTATCCCTCCAATCAAATCTAGTTGAGTTTTGAGGATGCTCATTGGTTTCTTTGGTAATTTCTTCCACCTCATCTTCAATGTCTTAGTTTTGCATATTTTTGAACCCATTTTTCTTCTTAACTCTTTCCCCTCCCTCATTTGTTCTTTCCTTCTTGATTTCCTAAATACCAAATTTTCATGAATCTATACGAAAATCTCTAGGATTTTGGCATCATTTCTTACACTTGGTCAGTGTTGGTCCCCGTCGTGTGTCTAGTAGGTTGTTCAGAATGTTTTATGAGACAATCCCTCTTCAGATATCCCACTTTCCCATAGATGAGGCAGACCAGGGGAATGTTCTCATACTATAGCTGTCACTTCTTTCTCAAAATGTAAATGTCGAGTACCAATGATTTCCCTAATTGGATCTCAACCACAAGTTTGACAAACCTCCCCCTTTGTTTCATAGTTGCGTTGATATCCACCTGAATAGTGTGATTGACTTGATTGCCCATAGTGATGAGGAAACCATCATGGCACAATTGAATTGGTAGGTTAGGGATACAAATCCACATGGTCATTCTTTCTAGGTACATGCTATCTATAGTGAATAACATGTTCCATCACTGCACAGAGAGATATCAACCGAAAAGGGGCCAAGGGCCACCAATCAATGCTATGATATAATACTCCTTGATCTGAAGTTGTACTAGGCAATAGTTTTTGTATAGATCAATCAAATTGAACATCCCCTTTGGTTTCCACATGAGTATGATATAGTATATCAGCGTTAGGTATCCAATATCCCTTAGAATCAGTTTAATGTCCACTATGAATTTCCATGGTTTAAGAAATCCCAAAATGGATTCCTCCTTAAACTAAACCACTAGTGCTCCACTTATTCTAGTTACTATGATATCTTTAGGCCTTAGTATAGAACCCATCCCCAATGTATCAAACCGATCTAAAGATTTAGAGTTGTCTACTACGTCCTTATACAATACCAGTGGTCAATCTGCCCCTGACTAGTTTTGGGAATCCTTCTACCCTTTGATCAGTGACTTCAACTTACATAGATGCATCATGGATCCCCCGATTCATGTCCATCCATGTTTCTTCTCCTACTATAATCCAAGTTTATGCCTATGCTTTTAAGGAGTGAATTTTGCAGTGAGTGGCCAAACACCTTCTCTGTAATCGCGGCAGCTAGACCTTCCACCCCCGACATCCTGACACTTGATTCCGCCGCCCCCAACCAAAGGGGTGAAGGTACTTGTTAATTCTTATGGAATATTGAATTATATTCAGATTCATGTTCCAAATTATTATGCAACATTTTTTATCTATCAAGGCAAAATTTACTAAGTTTGAGGTGATAAAATTTTGTATGCAAAATGAGATCAAGCTTAGTGAATGATCAATGTTCTAGCATCAATGTTCATATAAAAGTCACATTTATCATAACATTGTCATCACAAGTGCATATAGGGTTATTAATCGCTTGATATTTTTTCAAGTACATAAGAGTTACTGATCAAGATATTTAGGACGGGTTTGACATTTAATCATACATTTTAATCATAACAAGGTATTTACAATTTCTAAAATTATGTAGTTCATATATTAAGGACATCAGTAGAATTATGTCAAGATTTAAGGTTTAAAACTACTTTCAAGAGCTAGATTGTGTTCTTTTGATTGATTTTGTATATGGGATGTCAACAATTAGCCAAAGTAAATATTTGTTATAATTTTAACAATATTTTCTTGGACTTTCAGAAGAGAGAGGAGTGATTTACAATAATGGTGATAATTTTTGGCCACAGATCATCCTTCCATGATGGAATAGTTGTGATCCAGTGCCTATCCTTTCTTGAACACATTAGCAAGATAAGAGGGATAGTGGAGCACTAAGTTAGTGGCCTTGATTGCTTTGAGCCCTAGGATCTCTGGGCCAACGTGGTCCCCCATGGTCTGACTGATGGGAGAACATTTCCCTTGACAAGAAAAGCTAATGCATAGGGACAAAAGGCCCCTGTCAATAGCTCACTAGATCTACGAGAAAGAGGAGAAAAGGTTCTCATCATAGCCCATGAAGATATCTCCATGTCATGTCTTGGATCCACGAACACAAAGGCAACAATGATCTAGCTGAATAGTGGCCAGGGAATCCCCTAATCCCTTCTTGAGGTGGTGTTGTGGCTATAGTAGGAAGAAGAAGAGAGGGGGGGGGAGGGAATCCTGGGTATAGAAATGAACAAGGATAGATGGAAAAGAAAGAGGGATAAGAAATGGTACAAACGGGAGTAAAAATTTGGGTGAAACGTAGTGTAGCATGAGTGTGGCATGGTGGCTGATAAGGCTAGAAATGTGGCTGTCATGCTCTAAGAGGCTAGGGTAGAGGACAAAGAGATATCCCTTGGATCAAGATAAGATTAGTGGGAGCCAACCCAATGGTGCCTATTGGCTTCCCTGTCCCTAAGAGGATAAGTGACATGACAATGGTCTAGAAAATACATTATAAATTTTATTTTTAGGCTTTAATCTTGAATAATTGACAACTTATTTAAAATAATTGTAGTTGATGTAAGATTTTCACCATTTATTCACAAATTTTCTCTTCTTCTGATATGATGATAATTGCACACACACTGGAATAATGTGACTAGTGTCCAAATAAATGATACCTTAATCCAGGGAAACATCTATCCACCTTGAAATTTTCTTAATACTATCTAAAACTTTTTGATATAATCATAATTCTAACTTAAAGTTGTGAGACCCTAAAAACTCTAATAATGATATATTTCCTAATCTTGGGTCTTTTGGCCATAAAATATAAATTGCCTTAATCATTATAATAATGATAGAATAATGAAAAAAATATGTAAATGATATGAAATTTGAACCAAATCTTCACTATAAACCCTTCACCAATATAAGACCATCAAAAGACATTAAAAACCATGTTTAACAATCATTTTGTACCTTAGTTTGACCAGCACCCTATTTTGGACCAGATAATTGAGAATAATGAAGAAGCTATTTTAATTATGATTAGTGTTATTAAATTAGGTAATGTCTATAAATAGATTATAAAAGATAAGTTAGAAAATCACTAAACCATGTGTATGTGTTTTTATAATTAGTTACTATAGTTTTTATTTTTTGAAACTAAGATATGTATTTATGCTCTTTTACATGCAAATATTGACATGTCATATTATTGTGTAGTGCTCAATGAATTTATCGATTGAAAAGATATTAGATAGTTTAGTTATATATCACTTGAAACAGTATAGCTCTTAGTTGATAGCCACGAGGTCCCTCACATTGAAACAAGGTTAGCTCTTGGATTTTAGCCTTGCGGTCCCTCATGGCCCACTTCGACGGGAAGTTGGTCAAAGGCCTTATGTTGATGATTGCAATGTAGTAAATTGACTAAAATTGGTGATTTCATTTTTCCAAATAACTATTTATTGGTTCTGTTGTTTCTTTTATTCTGTAAAATGGTTAGAGTTATAAAAGTCTTAAGTATATGAACAATTATGACCATGTACTTTCACTTTGTGTGTTGGGACACTATTTTCTTGTACATTTAAGGTTTAGAGATAACATGGCAGAAAAGATAGATTATTATAAAGTTTTTAAGTTGTACCTTTTGTTTAAGATCCTAGATAGTATACATGTTTAGACTTATATAATTCTTTTTTCAACATGTAATTATAAACTTGTAATGACTGATGTTGTAATATTATACACGTTGAAGGCTGAGAATGTCTTTTGTGTATGAATATAGTATTTTATTTATGAATGCTTATAATTTACACTTTCACGTTGAACTTTGCTATTATGTATGTATGATGGGATTAGAATTCTTCCTATAAAACCAAATGAGGTTTTAGGATGGTAGATTCTAGTTCCTTCATAGATGGTATCATTGCATGAACAATAGTTCATATGACATTTAATCGTCATGAAACACAAAATAAACAAACCTTACTTTTATAACTTAGAAATTGAATATTCTGTTATATAAAGACTTACCTTGACTTAGCCTCTAGGTTAGAACCTAGATGTTCTAGTAATAGGTGTAGACTTGGGTAGTACTTCAAGTATTTCTTTTCTCCTTCTTCTTTCTTGTAGTACAAAATGTAAGTTTAAGAGGGTGAGAAGTGGAGATCCTATAGAGCAAAAACCCTAGACATATCATTGTAACATGTGCTTAGGGTATCTACTCAACTGTGCATCATGTTCTGTCTCACTAATTCTGTAGGTGTCATGGTACAAGACTTCCTGATGAGTTTTGTAACTTGCTTTTGGTTTTTGTTTTATTTGAAGGAGTATGGTGGTTTCCAACTCACACATTTAAACTCTAGAGAAAACCTATTTGAATTATATGTATATATGTATCTAAGTACAAAAATTTTACCACACCCCAAAAGGCAGTCGGTATACATGTGACCTAATAGAAAGAGATATAGCATAAGTCTACATGAGAGTGTTTATCTAGATTGTCTAAAGACATGATAGAAGGTAGACCATATTCATAACCCAAATGATCCAAGTCTGATATTGGTAATATGAGTTTGTTTAATGATGATCTAAGATTGGTTTTGGAGGATCCCAAGTATCTTTTGATGATATAAGATTATTTTTGATCATGCAACCATATCTAATCTAGAAAAAGATATGATACATATGACTTGTTTTTTTTACTCATAGCTAGTTGGTTTGCATGCATACATTTACCTACACATATATAATTTTAGTAATGTGAGATATGGTTTGGGACCAACATGGGCCTCAATCTTTTTATATAGAAGGACATCTCACTTGGGGCATTTAATGGGGTGAACTCTTGATGTGGGTGAACACGACTTGGGAGAGTTCATAGTACCTAACATCCAAAATATGTGATAATTCAAAATGTGTAAATGATGATATATGTGATAATGATTCTGTAGATAGAAAAATTCTAAGTATATGAGATGACACACCTAGTGTGTGGCTTCTTTGACAATTTTGAACCCTAGCATTTACATGAAAGGACCTACCCCTAGAGAGTGAGGCATTTGAATTTATGTCTAAAACTTCATCTAAGACAGGGAGACCTCCCAAAACCATAGATGCAATATATGATACATGATCTCATGATAAGCCTCATACTTGGGTTAGCTGTTCTAGGTAAATGAATCTATGGTTTCCCTTGATTTTGAGAATGAGGTAAAAGTTTTTGATATGAGTAGAAATTATGTGGTTAGCATGTTATGACTTGATGTGGATATGTCTTAAGATGAGTGGCTCAAGCTTGTGAAGTTGAAACCCTTTTTAGAGACAAGTGAGATAATTATAAAACCTAGATGTTGATAATAATGTTTTCCCTTAGATAATGCATGATGCATTAAAGAATCTGATTGCAGATATAAACTTGATATATGTATCACAAGTCACTCTTATGAGCTTGACCTAATATGAAACTATGTCGTGCATGAAATATACTAGTTGAAATCATTAGCTGGAAAATAAGACGACATTAGATCATAGTTTCAATGATAATGGTATATACATGATTAAATCCATATATAATAAAAGATAACAAACATAACTTGTTATAATTAATAGAATTTTAGGTGAAACTAGACCCTGCAAGTAACTTGCATCAATGATGAATTATAAGTACCATGTTGATGTTGATTGAAATATATGACCATGAATGTGTTATTTCAAGTGTTATTGATATATTTTCCAAGTTTATATATATGAATAAAGACTAATACTATGGGAATAAGGGACATTAATCTTAAAGTTAAAGAAATTCCATGTAATGCTCTAATTTATATGAGTATTGATAGGTATGCACTGGGTGATTTCAAACCCTATGCTGATAAAATAAGAGTGAATACCGTAGTTATGTATGTATTGGCACCTAGGGTTGGTTTCCTGAATGTAAGTGTAAACCATGTTATGTCATTGGAGTACGATCTTGATTGAATTTTGAGGACACAATTCTTTTTTAAGGCATGGAGGATGTAATGAAGTGGGTTTTTATTCTCTTGTAATTAAGCAATTTCTCTCTCATATTATTATCAATTAAACTCAATTTTTTAATCTTTAAATCTTGGATTTTTTTGAACCATATGTCATTCAAGACAAATAGCAATTTAGATGTTTTTTTATGCTATGTTGAATGTTTAATATACTTTTGGAATTTATCTAATTATTGAGACCCCTCAACATCCAGATCATGATCGCAAACTTTTCATATAATAAGAGTAGATCTATTTTGAAATAATGGTGAAAATTTCACATCAATTGGAGTTATGGGTTGGAAGTTATTAATTTTGTAAGATTAAAGCTTAAAAATCCATTTTATAATATTTTTTAGCCCCTTGCCATGTCACCAATACTCTTTGGGCATGGGAAGTCGATTGGCACCTTGGAATTGGCTCCCATGGTTCTTGGCCTAGTCCAAGGGCCACCATTTTGTACTCTACCCTAGCCTTCCTAGAGCACGACGATTGCATGGTCATCCATATGGGTCACCATGCCAAATCTGTGCTACACCACCTCTTTGCCCAAATTGATTCTTTCATTTTGTTCTATTTCTCCCCCATTTTTATTTTCCATGTTTCCCTTTCGTTCCTACATCCTTGATTTACCCACCTTCCATTTTCTTCTTCTCCTCTAGACATGGTTCCTCTGCAAGGGGGATGTAGGGATCCCTTCCCTGACCACTCTTTGGCCATATCATTTATTCCATTTGTATTCATGGAGCCAAGACACAATCTGGTGGCATGGGCATTACGAGAACCTTTTATCCTCTTCTTCTAGTCTTAGAGATCCCTAGATAGGGACCTTCTATCCCTATGCATGAGCTCGGCTAGGGGAAGAAGATATGCCCCTAGTTGTGAGGTTGTAAGGGACCATGCTGGACCAAAGTTCATAGAGCCCAGACCAATCACAACCATAAACTCATCTCTCCTTTATAGCCATATTGTGAGTGGGTTTAAGGAAGGATAACCATTGGATCACGGTGGTCATTATATATTGCCATTATGGTAAATCCCTCCACACTCTCGCTCAAAATTCCAAAAATGCTCATTCTTGTCAAAATGATAAAAAATACTTCCCTTGGAAAAATGTTGGCATCAAACATACCAATTCAATTAGAGAAACACACTCTAGCGCTTAAAAGTCATATATGACCTTAGGCCTCAGTGAAGATCATACTGATGTCCTTAATATGTAAAATTTAATCGGCATGGAAATCGTAAACACATTGTTATTATAACCTTGAATCATTAACAAAAAAATACATCCTAAATCTCCTAGTTAGTTACACTTATGCACTTTTGAACCAAATGAAGGGAGCCTGGGATACCATGTCATGAGAAATGTGACCTTTGTACGAACATTGGTTCTTAAACTTTGATTATTTTCCAATCTTGGCCCCATGTTGCATCAAAACCCTTCCTTACCTCATAATCAGTAACCTTGACACTCCATGAATTGTAGTTTGATTCTTGATCATACATATGCACTTCTTTTGAGCATGTGGCTCTAAATTCCATGAATATCATTAATGTGAATAATTTATGCCTAAGTAATCAATTATTGTGAAATCTAATGTTTCCCCCTTTAGTATTATGGAAAACCTTATTCAAAACCACTAGGTTGTTGTGGATGTTTCATAAGATATTATATGATCTCTAATGATATATGAGAGCTATGACTGTAGTTCCATACACATACAAATAATGACACCAATGCTTAAATAAATGACACCTAGATCTTAGGAAACATCCACCCATCATGAAATGTACTTAATAAGTCTAAACCCTACTGATATAGATCATTATTCTTGTTTAAAATCTTGATACCTTACAAAATCTAATCATGATTCTTTGCCTAATGTTGGGGGTTTTGGCCTTAAAATGTAAATAAGTGCCTCAGTCTTCATAATTATAATAAAAAATGAATAAAACATTGGAATGGTATAAATTTGAATCTAACCCTAATTATAAACCCTTAATCAGTATAAGATCATAAAAATATGTTTAATAATGAGTTTGTAGATAGGTTTGACCAAAATCCTACCTTAGACCTAATGATTAATAAAAACGATTAACCTTGATGATTGATGTTGTTAATCAAGTAATGTTTATGACTAGATGATCAAAGATAACTTAGGAAATATCTGAACCAAACACACATGTTTTTATTAATTATATGACTATCATTTTCTTACTTCAATCCATGATATGTATGTATGCTCTTTTACTTGTAAATATTAACATTTAGTAACATTTTGTAGTACTCGATAGTTTTTTCAATTAAAAACATAATATAGATATCCATTATACAACACTTGTAACAAGGTAATCTCTTGGGTTATAGCCTTGAGATTCCTCATGTTGAAACATGGTTAGCTCTTGGCTTTTAGCCTTGAAATCCCTCAGGTAACCCTTACCAAGAGAAGTTGGTAAAAGTCCATATATTGATGATTTCTTGGTATAATATAATAAAATGACTAAAAATGCGTGATTTCATTTTTCTTAGGTAACTATTCCTAGTTTCCATAGTTTATTTAGTTTTGCAGAACTTTTGGAGTTATGAAAACCTATATATATACATACATTTATATACATAAGTATATATGTATATATGTATATATATGTGTGTATATATGTATATATGTATATATGTGTGTATATATGTATATATATGTATATATGAATAAGGTGGAGTCTAAGTCTTCTACGTTGACTTTCCCAAATTTGACTTTCCCTCAATACTTAGATACCTGACAAGGGAATCTAATATATCAATTCAAGTAGCACACGTCATGCTTGTATCATGTTCATCACTTGTTTATCATTTTTATGCAAATCCCCTTTGTCCCAATAGAATCAACTAATCTAATCTCTAATACTACACATGTGGGGACTATCCCACTAATAAAAACCCAAATCATGATTAGGTAATTCCTTAAGAAAACCTAACTTAAAACCAAAAACCAACAAAACTGAATATGAAGTCAAAATACGGTGAACCTCACATTAATTCAACTGTGAAAAAACACAAAAAATCCTTATATATAATCAAAAGTCAGGTTACCACTAGTTATAATTATCATACAACCAAATAAATATAGACAGAAAAACAAACTAAACACTCCTTATTAATCCCATGATAAAGGATTATAGAAGCATCCATATGTGTAAAGATACAACATGTATATGAATTATATCTAGAATAAACTTATAATCATATAAAAACACCAAGGAAAGTAGTATACACATCTATTATAAGTACCCACCTAATGCTAAAGAAAGGGTGAATACATGGGCACTCTAGACACAAATATATTATCACTTATGGCATCATGATCACCACATCATTTTGGTTACGTCAACAAACCTAAAACATTGTGCAAGAACCATGTGTGAGTCATAAAGAGTCCAAGTGACAGGACTACTCCCATAAATACATACACATTCATGGACAACATATTAAAACAAATTATTTTAAGAAATTTAGATATTTATTATTTAGTTAAGTTTTCAATTATCAAATTATTACCATATTTTCAAACATGATATATTTAGTACAAGGTGTAAAACATATTAGATTACTAGAAAAGTATTCACACTTCTTAATCATCCTAAACAGAAGAAATATCAAACTCATAATGCTTTAGATGAGCAACATAACATACTATAAATCTCATGGTTGTAATAATCATTTATAATCTTCTCAAGTATGTGTTATGTTAGTACTTGTCGTGGGTGGTCTGAGACATACCAAGTCAAACCATTATTTAGTTAATGAGAAGTCCCCTAGCCAACGTGTAATGTCTTTGGATTGCATAACTCAATAAGATCATTTGACACCTTACTCGATGTGAGTATGAAAGAGTGGCCTGCTCATAGGATGGGCTAACTAGTGGAATGCTCAAAGATCAGTCCACACAAAATTAGGTCCACCTAAGTACTCAGGTCATCATACCTATCATAAGGGGATGAAACTCATATTTCATATCAGAAATCAGTCAACTACAACCTCAATCATGCTTGTTCATACAACCATAGCAGGATGATGAAAATACAAGCGTTTCTCATCCTCATATATTCAAAAGCATATGACCCTAAGAACCTTCTCATAACCCTCAAGATTCTACAAGGATTCCCATTTTGCTATTCCACTATCCAAACATTGGAATATCTCTCTTTAGTCTCAGGTTACACTACATGGTTAAGGTTCCACTTTGTTAGTTGGTACAAATACTCATTATTCATATCAATTACATTCAATAACTATTATCTTGTTTATTCTAACTCAACTAGATAATTCTGGCTTATTATCATTATGCAAAAAATAAATATTGAAAAGACTAAGTAGCATATAATATGAACACAAAATGAAATCTACATTATAAAAGATGTGTAATGTCATGTATTTATTTGCATTCAAATTTCATTTTAATTTGGCAGAAAAACTTAAGTTATCACAATGATCACTAGGATATAACACTTTGGCTTCACGTTGGGGTTACATGTCTCTCTTTCCATGTATGTTTGAAATAACCCTCAAACAAGGCTTTAATACAATCATTCATCTTTCTAATGTCATATTCCAAATCACATATAGTTATAAGCAAGATATACAACATATCATATTCCATATATAGTACAACTGATCATTTAAGTCCAAACAAGGCTAATCTCATATACATATTTTACCTTAAGACCAAGGATAAAATAACTGTAGATATGTGACAAATGAAGAGATGATTAAAGGAAACCCTAGAAGTCAAAAAAGGTTTGCAATATCCTTCTATCTACTGAAATGTAGCATAAATTATTATTTTTGGCAATAACAAGGACCTACCATAAAGAGGCTTATTATGTACCATCGAGGGCATAATTATCTTCAAAAAACACAAAAAAAATTATGGTTAAATTTTAAGTATGGGATATTTATAGCTAAAACAAGAGTGATCATGCATTTCATTTTAAGGTCTAGATGTTTTATGTACACAACCTACATTCAATAAAATTCCAACAACATAGAAGCTGGATTAGCATGTCATATACTCCCTATAGAATCATTCAAACAATAAGGAATATCTCATAAATTGTTTCCCATTAACATGGTATCCATATTGCCATGAAAGGGGAATTTTAAGGAAAAACACTTATGTTTTGTATTTTGACCTTTTGGAAATAAGGAGTATCATTAGAACTACTTATAAGAATTTGAGGATATGGAAAGTCAGGGAATATCTTGCGTAGTTCATAAGGTTGTGAAACAATTTATGCATGCATGATCAAATTGAAGGGAGTAAGAAACCTGCTAGATTTATATGAGGGAAGGATCATCGTCTTCTAGAATATATGTATATACTTTTACATCCCACCAAAAGCACTATCAAGTTCCATATAATTAGGTCTACCCACAACTAAGGAAAAAAGAGAGAAAAGGTGTAACTTTTATCTATAGGAATCTAAAACCACCATAGATACCATGGAGCTCACCCAAATAATAAGAAGAGAGGAAGCACATAAAAAGAGAGAAAAGAGGAAGGTTTATATAAATTGGCTTAGGTATAAAAGGTTATTTATCCCGAGATCCACCCAAGGAACCTTGATCCATAACATGATTTCATATGTAAGTTGAAACTATGGCCATCGATGGTGGGATATTGAGGCTCTTTGTTTTCTCTCTTAGATTCCAATATTTTCAAGTTTGCTAAAATGGCAGAAGGTTTGAGGGGTAGGTGGTTATATAGAAAAGAGATTTATTGGTTTAAGACATGCCAACATTAAATGGATTCATAGGGGTAAACAAGGGATATCTATCAAGATTCTCGACCCCAAGGGTGTCGAGGTACCCTTCCATAGATTCACCCACCAATGATGAACCATACATGATAGTCCACTTAAAGACTCTCAAGGCTCATGTTGTTGTCTATTGAGGTCCAAAGGGGTCAATTGTAAAGGGTATAAAAAAGTGATATTGTAGTACTCCACTTGAAGTTGTGGAAACACCCTCATCAACTCACCTATTGAGGCTCCTATAGACCCATCAAGGTTCTCCTCAAAATATAGATGTAGACGCATCATCTATATACTAGGAAAGGCTAGGCCATCTATTCTCAACCTTCTAATAATGGAAATAGGTTTGGGATAGAGGAAGGAAAATCCTAACCAATCTAAGATCAAAAGAACATAAATATCATAAAATTTAGAAGGGTTATGAAGGAGAATATGCCATTACCTAAATTTGAAATTTTCATAATTAGATTTTTAATTAAAGTGGATTCAAATTAAATCCAAAACTTATTAGAACACCTAAAATCAAGGTAAAAAAGTATAAACGAAGCCAAATTGGAAATTTAACCTAATCAATTTATTGCAAAACATAATGAAACATTCAATTATGATATTGTTTAAGTGAAGCCATGTAGGGACCTTATATGTAGTGTTAAAGTTAAAAGAATAATATGTGATCATTCGAGTTGTCTAAGGATCACAAAATGCACTATTACATTGAGACATGACTCTAACTGGCATGAACAAACTTTCATGTGTCATTCTCAAGGTAGGCTTTTCCATTACAAGATGTTCTCTAACAAGTACCTGTGTTCTTGACTTGATATCTAATAACATGGACAAAGGGACATCACCATCAATCCTTACACATATGAGTCTTACATATTAAGTTTGTATATATACTTTACATAATAATATCTAACTTGGGTCTAACTAGGAATGAATACTCTATGTATACATATGATCTCATGTTTCAATCCTCAACCCAAACCATATGTTGTTGACACAAAAACAATTTAGAAATCACTTTTATTCACTATTTCAATGTGAAATAGACATAACAATTGGATTTCCCTTTTATTTTTAATCAAATCATGTACAAAGAATCTGCTTAAAATCATCACATGATGGCTCTCAGGAAGTACAATCAACTATCTTCCAGTTGCACTGGAGACAATAACTTATGAATCTAATTTCAAATGATATAACAGACCATCATGTTTCTGCTATGAAAGTACTTCCATCAAGGAATAAACAACATTGCTTTTGGTTGGTACTCTTAAAATCTTTACATATCCTAAATGTATGATCTTTGAATGAGTTGGTAATGTTTTAATATGTGTTTGGAATACTAATATTTTCTGAGTTCCTTAGCATGAGTAATTTCTCTATTATTGTCATCATAAAGCTTTTCTGCATAGTCAACGATCTCAGCCACCCCAAGTTCACTAATGAACTTCTTTAATCATACTACTTCATTTATTTCATTAATTGCATATATCCTTAATCTTTTTGTGGAGTTACTGATTGTGTCTTTTTAGAATAATTTCATGTTATATCTCCCTCATTTAGGGAATACACAAAAATTTCTTGTAACAAGTATTCATCCATTTTAAATTTAAAGCTTTCATTTGGGTAATCCTATACAACTAACTCTTACTCAACTTTGTACACCAATAAATTAATCTCCAGTTCTTCTCAAGTATCTAGGATGTTGTTTATGACAATACAATGTCCTTATCCAAGATATGATTGCAATTTTATCATCATGCTCAAAGCATACAAGGCAATATTGCATCTAGACAACATTCCATACTTGATAGATCCAATTCTAGGTGCATAAGGAATCTCACTTATTCATGACCACTCTTACAAAGAACTAGGACATTGGGATCTAGGAAGACTTACTTCATAA
The DNA here is from genome assembly GCA_963693085.1 of Alisma plantago-aquatica. Lineage (NCBI taxonomy): Eukaryota > Viridiplantae > Streptophyta > Magnoliopsida > Alismatales > Alismataceae > Alisma > Alisma plantago-aquatica. Next base: position 1,486,740,387 of record OY856412.1, on the reverse strand, counting down.
TATATGGGTAAGTTTATTACCTTAGAGTCATGAATGTTGCACCTTTTCGCAACTTTTTGTCAATGTATTTAGTTACTTTGTCTTACACCATGAAGATTTGTAGGTCTATCTATAAAGATATTTCTTCCTAAAATATAGATGCTTCACACAAGTCCTTCATGGAGAAGGTATTACCCAACACAATTTTAACCAATAGTAGAGTAGGTATCTTATATCCCAATAATAATATGTCATCCACATAGAATATGAGAGATGTAACTATGGTCCCACTAGCCTTTTTGTAAACAAAAGGTTTCTATTTATATCTTATAAAGCTAAAATATTTGACAATATCATGTATATTTAGATTGAAACATCTAGATGCTTTAATATATCCATAATTTGACCTTTGTATCCATTAGATTTATTCTCTACATTTGGAGGGATTAACATTTGATTGTTTCATGTAGAAATTATCAAGAACATTCATGTTAAGGGAATGCTGTTTTAATGTTGATTTTCCAAATCTCATAGTCATGATAAGATGAAATGGAAATCGTGACACTTATGGATTTAAGTATGTAAATAGGGTGAAATACTTTTTTTTAGAGTCAACACATTGAACTTGTGAGAAATAATTTGCAGCCAATCACTCTTGTGTAGGTTTGTATATTACCATCTATGCTAGTCTTCTCCTTGAACAACCATTTTCACTTGGTGGATTTTACCTCTTCCAGTGCATCCAACAATGTCCATATTTGTTAGTACATGGAATCCATCTCAGATCTCATGGCCTAAAGACATTTTCCAGAATATGGTCCCTCGATATCCTTAGTGTAGATTGTTAGATCATCACTCATGATAAAAAAAAATCCTACTTGTGTCATGAGAAACATAAGTACCTCTGGGTATAGCTGACTCATACTAAACATTCAAAGTTCTTGTGCTACATCAAAAACTTAAGATTCTACATTAGCTTACACATACCTCAATAGGTTCAATGCTATCTTGTTGGCTTGAAGCTTCTTTGGCATCTATCTTCCTCCCACTGCTATCTTTGAAAATGAATTCCTTTTAAGAATATGATAGTTCTAGAAACAAATACTTCATCGTTAGATTTCTTATAGAATTAATATACTTTAGTTTCCTTAGTATATTAAAAAAGTATCATTTATCTTATTTGAGCCCAACTTTACCATGAAACTATTCCCTAACTTAAGCTCCACATTCTAAAAATATTCTTAGAATACACTCTACAACATTCCCCATCCCATATCTCATATGGTGTCTATTGAATTAATTTTGAAGGTATGTTGTTTAATGTAAACTCTATTTTATCAAGATCATATCCTCATAACAAAGTCAGTACATTAGAGAAACTCATCATTGATAGTACAATGTTCGACAATGAGTGATTCCTTCTTTCTAATACACCATTATGTTGTAGTGTTCTTGGTGGAGGAAACTATGATACAATATACTATCTCTTAGAAGGGCTTCAAATCTTATCATAGATATTATTCTCCCTGATATGTAGTTCTTTAAAATGCATGCCATGTTGTTTGTGGACTTCATACAATAATTCCTTTAAATTAAAAAAAATGATTTGTGTTTCATAAGCTGATAAATGTGTTTTCATCATTTTTATTTACATCTTTTAGATATCTTTTTAGGATTGTTTTTTTGTTTATTTTCTTAGTTTTATAATTAATTGCATTATATTATATTTTTTATTTAAGTAAAATTTTAATTATATTTTCTTGGATTTTTGTAGGAAATGGGATAAATATTCTTAGAGTATAATTGCACAATTTGCAGCAGTCCTGTAATTATTGTATACCCGTGACCAAAAGTGGCATAACTCTTGCATCCAAAGTCCAAATTGAGTGTACAAGTATTCATTGGAAAGGAAATTTTATTTCATAAACGAATATCCTATTATTTGGATCTCTTTTATTCTTTTTATGGGAGAAAAATACGTTCGAAATAGCTGCTGCGGGAATCTGCATTGAAGAGAGTTACATGGTCAAGACAATTAAATACTATCAAATTTCTATTGACCAGATCTAGAAAATTCAAAAGAATTGCTCCCTCTCTTCCCCCCCCCCCCCCGTTTTTTTTAGTAGCCTACCCCATCCTTCTCCTATAAAAGAAGGGGCACTTCCTCCTCCCAAGTGCATCTTTTGTATCATCTTTGTACGAGATTTCTGAGCAATCTTCTGGTGTTCTTATGTTATTGTTCTTTCCATCAATAAAGAATAGTTTTTGCAAGCCAAGTGTTTCTTTCAATTGTTGTTCTTTTACTTTGATCGTTTAGATGTAGTTTCTTCTTCCTATTATTCTTCCGTGGACTGGAGCAAGGGATTAAGCGTCAGCCATTTCATCGACTCTAGTCGAAGGAACTATCCTTTAGTAAGACTAGACTATGGCTAGAACTCTTCTTCCCTCCGCTTCCATGTTTTCCACAAGCATGTGTGAGTAGACTTCTATCGAGGCAAGGGGAATAACCCTTTATACATGGTTTTAATGACTTTTTCTTAAATGACTAGTTGGTAATCGATTTTAATTAACGGTTGATCTTCGGATCCCACGTTAATCCGGATGGAAATGACCATGGAAAACCGGATTTATAATAATAAAATTGATTGCATAGACATTTTGATATGATTGTGGATTTTCATCTTTTAGGATGATAAACTAGGAAGCATGAGCACAAAGACCAATGGGTTCATGTGGAGTTTGTCTCTTGTGAGTTTTTTAAATTCACAAACCTTCATCGAATCGTCACTTAAGAATTAGTTGTTATCGCCTAGGCTAAGGTGGTGAAAACCCCTATGAGCCTCGAGTCTCTCTCTTTGATTTCAACCTTCATTTATTTGATTTCTTTACTTCTAGTCTTTTTCCCTTCACAATAGTCTACTTGTGCTAACAATTGTTTCTTTTCCTTGTGATAGGGGCAAAATAAATTCTTATTATTACATTGTTACTTTGTGTTTATTTCTTATTTTAGTGTAATCAATCAAACCCCAACCCGACTTTTACTTTCCATTCTAAATCTGAAAATACAAAAAAATAACAAAATAGTTCTTCAAAATAATTGGGATAAAAGAAACAATCTTAAAAAGTTGTCCTGTGGGATCGACCCTTTCTATACTAGCCTTAAACGGAAAGTTGAAAAAGGATTAAACTCTAGGATAATTATCTTAGTGATTTTAAGTGCTAAGAGACGCATTAACATAATCTACACATGTCTATATCTACTGAGGTTATTAGTAAATGTGATGGATTAATAATCAACACCTCTAGAAGTTGTACTAAAAGGTCCATACACAATAATATGTATGAGTCCTAATGAGTCACTCAATCTCTCACTGTTACCTGCGTAAGTTGCTTTTGTCATCTTGCCTAACAAATAGAATTCACATATCCATATTGATTCAAAATTAAATCATTCTAGATAAGCATATTTTTGGAAACTAGAAACACATTTGTTAATAATGTTTTGTAGATGAAAATTCTAGACATATATTCCATTTATGTCATCGAGTTTTAACTTCTTAGTATTTATGTTATATATGTTTTTCCCAAGATCTAATAAACAAACACCGTAAGACATCAAAGCATTGTCATAAAAGATATCACCTCTTTGAATGGAAATTCTACAATTCTTCATTACACATCCAAACCATGCTTGTCAAAACAAGATATAGAAGTAATGCTTCTACGTATATCAGGTACACCATAGCAGTTCTCTAACTCAATTACAATCCACTAGGTAGAGATATTAAATAGGTGCTTACTGTTGTGGCATCAAATCTTGCTCCAATAGAAATGTGTAGATCCAACTCTCCATTTAGTAAGTGTCCATTATTAAAAAACACACACATTAGAAAGAGATATGAGATCCACATATGGTATCCAATATTCATGATGAATAAGTAGAATTTATATCTCATGACATATATAGCTACCATGTAGATTTCTTTCGACTATTTATCATTTATTATCTCCTCAAGGTAGATAGGAAAACTTATTTACCATTGTACAATGTGGTTATAGTGGTCATTATTTCCTCTCTTTCAACTCCTCCTTTTGTTGTAAGTGAAGAAATTTATAATTTTGGTTAGCTTTTCTTAGATTTTCCTATGAACTTTGACTTGTCTTTTCCTTTTTTGAATAACAACCCATTGCTTGTCTTTGTTCATTAGAGTCTCCTATGTTCTCACCATGCCAAGCAACTCAAAAAGTGGTCGAATGATGTTGTTCGTGTTGTAGCTCATGAAATACTAACTTTAGGAGTCCCAAAACTATTGTGCATCCATGAACAACTCATGGATGAAAGAAAACCCACGTCTCTATAGAATTTTTGTTACTAATTGACTTGAGTACATGGGGCTCAACTGGACCAGCTTTAGTTGTGATGCACTTAAACAAGGCCTTTAACTCATATAACACCCTTGTCTTTGTTGCTCTTAGAATAGATTCCTCATATGGGTGGCCCTCTTGAAATCACCTATGTTTTCATGTTGCTTCTGCAGCTTAAGATTCATGGTGCATACTGAAGCCACTTGATATAATGGCATCAATGACATTCTTAGGACAAACTTCCCATTCTTTACTAAGTGCATTGAAATCTAGTTTTTCAGGTAATGGACTTAAAGACATAGATCTTGTGCTCACAAGTGAGACCAATTCTTAATGTTCTAAACCAGGTCAGGAATTTTTTTCACTTTGGTTTTGAAGTAATTACTATCGAATTGGTTTGTTGTGTTTTCCATTTTACTTACAAGAAAATATTTACACATGTCAAATTTTGGTCTAATTTATAATTTTGTGAAGACAATAATTCGTTCTCTAATTAATAAAATTCCAACTTTATTAAAAAATATAACCGTCACTATATATCTGGAAGACTATACAGAGTACTCTTCCAAGTGGGCCAAGATCAATACTTCATTAACTCACTAGCTAACTTTTCTTGATCACAACAAATAAACTATTTGAGTAGGTAACTTTTACCAGTTGCACCCAATGCAACTCTTAAATAGATGGATGCACAATTCTTTCTCATTATTTATCTTATAAAGTATGTTCCTTCATCATGTCAATAGGTTATTTACCATATTAAAATCATCTAGTTAAGTTCGACCAAACAAAAACACAATAAAGTATGCTCCCTGCTTTGGAAGATCCATATACTTATTAGTACACCTTCCCAAGATAGACAACACACTAAAATTTTGAGCATACATAACAAATCAAACTTTCTATGTGTTTTTCACAAAGGACGATATCTTACACTGAATATAGATTGCGGTATTTGATATGATATTCACATGAATCCAATCACTATTACATGTACATTATTATTTATAACATATACCATAACAACCACCATACGCAACAAAACATGATATGGAAATGACCAGAACTACTTGAGAAAACATAGGTTGTGAACAAACAACCAAACTAATCACATATAAAATTTAATTTCTAATGTTACTCGGTAGACTTTTCATCAATTTAGGTTGGGAATAGTATCAGTTGGATTGCCTATTTGAGAAATTATGTAGTTGTTTATGATGTTGCCACTTGTTCTTCTTCATCACGAACCCTCCAATGACCATCCTTGTTGTTGTTGTTAACTTATGTCATGTCCTCTTATGATACGTTGTCCTCTGGTGATGTCATTAGTTCAAACTAATATAACTACAAAAATTGGATATGTGAAGAGTGTAAAGTGGCCAAGGTCAATATTTCATTAATTCACAGGTCAACTTTGGCTGATCACCACGACTGAACTATTTGGGTAGGTAACGTTTATCAGTCGCACCCAATGAAACACTTTGATATATGGTTACAAAATTCTATCTCATTATTTATCTTATAAAGTATGTTTCTTCATCATATCAACATATTCTTTATCATATTAAGATCATCTAGTTAAGTTCAACCAAATCATAAACACAATACAATATGCACCCTACTTTGGAAGACCCACATATATATTAGTGTAACATCACAAGATAGAAAACACAGTAAACTAGGTAAGGCACATATTCCATATAAATGTTACACATTTTAGATCATCAACATAAACCACAATTTACAAGTTTTATGACACCAAGTGACCTAATTTCCATATCCAATCCACAAAAAATCTGATTCTAAGGAATCAAATTGTTTTATGTAATATATATATATATATATATATATATATATACCATATAATATCACATATGCTATTAGTAATTATTGTGGATACTCATTGCACAAGTGTTTAAAAGACAATGATTGTGCTACAACACCCAAAATCAACGGGGAAGTCAGATGACGTTGCTCCGATACCACTATTTAGTTTTACCAAAAAGGTTGCACAATGGAATTACAAAACATTTTCCAGATTGAAACTTACACCAAAAGTCCGTAAAAACTATAAAATTTTAGTATTTTAAAGACATATTTAAGTTATTGAATATATTGTAGTGTACACTAGTCTCCAAAAAAATAAATTATTTTGTTGATATCATTCATGTCGTTCTTGATTTGGATCTGTAGTGGGTGTAGTATATTAGATTGATTGTCATTATAAAAGCCACAGGAAAATAAATGTATTGCTTGATGATGGAACTCTTCTCCAAGCCTATGCAGATATGTCTCAACATATACATTGTCCTTGAAGATGACATGAATACCTCTTGTGCTGCCTTGGCCTTGAAGTAGAAGAAAAATTAGATAGTCAACATTTTATCATCCCTTATTCCTTTCCTCTTTATATAATGAAGTGTCATCCCTGTAATTTCTCTTTCCCTCTCTCAAAAGGATAAATTTGAGGGAACTTGTGTAGATTATACAATGGACGCCCACCCCATTATATAGGAGAGATATTTTAATGACCCCCATTTTTTAGTGTCCCTCGATCAAGAATGGACCTTAAAGTTGAGAGTCAATACATAAATTTTTTAGAATTAGATTCTATAAATAATTAAAAAAGTAAATAAATTCCATTATTTGGACTTGAATGAATACATACATTTGAATTATACTCTTCAAAGGAGTTACATGAATATTTTAGGAACTAACTTGTACACAGATAAGAAGAAAAATGGATACTATATAACTAATCCTCCTTGACATAGCTTTAATATATTGAATAGTTTTCATCTTTATTTTCATGTCCATGTATCATGTGTAACAACTACCTAAAAATTTGATAAAAAATACTGTCAATATGTTTCTATACTATGTACGTGGTGCAACCAAAATGTGTGCATATACAATAGCTACATATATTGATCAATCATCAATTAATGTCAGATATAAATTTGCATTTTCATTACATATTACAACCAATTATTGGTATGCCTTCTTGGGTGCAATCACTATCCATCCTTAGACTTAGGAGCATTACCCCTTATGCATGTACCCATGGAATAGAATATGATAGTTTACTTATGTGATATCCATAGTGACACTGTATTAGAACAAAAGTAAAGAAACATCCCACAATTTATTTCATCAATCTTTGAGAAATCCTTATCAAGCATTCACAAATCAATAATGGTTACTACTCATAAATAACCACATACCTATTTTCCATGTATAACCCATGCAAGCATACTTCAAGTGAACTTGAAGCATATGTAGATCAAACAAGCAATCAAAGGTGGATCCAAGCAACATTATATGCATGCATGTATAACCCTAACATGTCACCAAACATTATAAGACACTGATTAAATCTAGATTAGATACTAACTAGGGTTTAGGGTTATCTCTGGTTTGGAAAACAAATATAGGTATTAAACCAAAATTTCATCACATCATGACTTCCAAGTGTTATACACCCTAATTAAATGTTAGGTGTAACCCTAAATCTCAAGTTGAATATATTAAATCATTATGAACATTTATCTCAGATTATGTGGAGTAAGACCATAACATGTCAGAAAAGACTGGAGGAAGGAATGCTAATGGGGGGTACAACAACAGGAACCCCACCACCACTTTTAGTGACCCCTTCCTCCTGTCTTTTCTGCCCCTTCTCTTATTCCACAGTTGTTGTCTTGTTGGCTAAACCAACATGTACCTTTGTGTGGTCATTTTCCTGTCTGTCCTGTGTTTTTTGTAGTTCGTCTAGCTAGTTTTTCTATTGGGTCATGTTTGTCTTTTTAGCTTATCATTTTTGTAGTTATGAGTTTGGTAAGAGGCTTGTCTATGCCTCTTGGGGTGTGGAAGAGAGACTATGTTTGCCAAGATGATGATTTCTATGATGTCAACTTTTGCAACAAGGGTTCACTCCATACAAGAGATACCCTGGATCATGGAAAGGTTTTGGTTAAAAGCTTCTTAGATCAGCATATTGGGGAGGAATCCATGTAGAAGTGCCTTACTGAAATCCGATTGTTCTTGTATATTGTGGGTGTACCTTTGACTGTAATGTTGCCACTGTTATTTGAAACTTATGTCTTTGTAGATGTTGTATGGCTCTTTTAATATATGACAAGTCGTACCTTCAATAAAAAAGATCATAACATGTCATACACATTGGGTTCAAAACCCTATTTCTACATGTATCTATCTATGGAATTTAGAGCCCCTAACCTACATCATTATCATCATCATCATATTAGGATATCATTTTATTTAGAAACATCCATTTATGAAACAAATAAATGTATTCAACATGATCGAGAATCCTATATATCAAATATAAAGCTTTACATAAGATATTCACATTAGGTTCATGTTTTACCTACACTTTTGGAACTAAAATCATATTTAGGCTCTTAGAGTATTCTATTCCTGATCTACTAGTTTTATTGATCAAACCCATATATGTATTACATATACTTTTGGAAATAATATAAAATTTAGACTCTTAAAGTATTTTATTCATGATCACTCATTTTCTTGATCAAACCCATATATAATATTACTATCATCAGATGTACCATCTATTTACTAGAATAATTGTAAGTTATTCTATTCTGACGAATCCAGTGTCAATATGTCAACAATGGGCCCTTTTAAATTAAATCCGAATTGACTCAGGATTAGAGTGAGAAGATCACATTTACCGTCCATTCAATACACATGGTCCAGAACTCTTTGGTTAAATGACTATCCAAGTGCAGTTGGGTCCTAATACATGGGAATTTCCCCCCTTACCCATGGTACCATCTGCTAAATTGTCACACACTCATGGAAAGGGAGGTCATTGTACCCCTGACCTTCTTCTTCCTCATGAAGAAGCTAGGCCCCACCCTATGAGTCTCCCACCAAGTTGACTTCCCTGGTGATAGCCTCCCTATGTCAAGGGATGGCTCCCATACCTCCACCCACCTCTCTGAGCTTATCTAAGCTATGTGCGCATCTGGGGTAATTGAAGCTAATACGAAAAAGGTTCTAGATACCAAGGTTTTTACCAGGTCATATGACGGGATATAAGATGTTTGAAACCTCACATCAGCACCTCAGTGCAATGGTTGAGGATGAACACCTCAAAGCCTGCATTCTTCCTACCATGCCTTGGGAATAATCAAGAAGCTCTGTCCATTATCACCTTGTCATGGAGGTGATGATGTTGTGAACTGAGGTTTTTAGAGGGTTGGTCTATTCAAAGGAGGCTTCGTGTGTTGTGGTTCCTTTCTCTGTGTTGGATGAAGTCTTTAGTGCCTTATATAGGCCATGGTGAAAGAAGAATGGGTTGGAAATTATAACCTTATTGTAATGGATAACCATGGGTTTAGCTTATCAAAAGCCATGGATATAATGGGAAAAGAAGCTAAGCTAGTGCGGCTGAACCTACTAAAGGTGATCGTGACAGTCTAGATCAGTGAGGGTACCTCTAGGGGGAGAGAGAAGTGATCATTAGGAGAAGGGTCTCCCGCTTCCATGGGAACACCCAGAATCTAGGAAGAGAGGATAACATCATTGTTCTTAGATCAACCTAGATCCGAAATTCATTCAGGTCAGTCTCCACTCCTAAACAAGATCATTCCTTTTTATTTTGATTGAACTCCAACTTCTTATGTTAATTCCATTGGTCGCATCCCTTTTCCTTTTATCCATAATTTCGGATAATATTCCTTTTTGTTATTATATTCTCTTAGGCCATATATTAGCGCTAAACTAACCTGTTATCTAAATCAAATTTTCCATTCAAGTAGTTTCTAAATAATCATTTGATTATTTATCCAAGTCACACAACATCTTTGAATATTCTGGATATTCTTCCATAATCATATATTTGGATTATCTGTCACACAATAATAATTTTGGATATTTATCATGAGTTGAAATACCCAATTCCCAGTGTTTAAACACATGGACCCATTTTGTGAACTCTAATTAGCCCATTTTGGCTTGATTTAGGACCTAGGGAACATGACCCATATCTTGGCCTTCCAAAGGGTCCATAGGACTAATTATACACTTAATTACATATTTGAGGCTTTGATCATCACAATATGGAAATTAAAGCCTCCTATCAAAATATTTTCTCAATATTACATTATTTTCTTAGATTGAAATTTACTCAAAGTCTAGAACTTAGATTCATTATTCCAATTCAATCAAAGTTATGGTATTGATTTCTTCATTCTAATATTACTCTAGTTGTCTTAAAGTGAATCTCAAGACATCATTATTGAATAGAATCCAAATTTACCAAATTGGAGGAACTTACATACATATGTTGGGGTTTCTTTCTCTTGTTGAAAACTTCAAATACTCACAATATAAGAAATACATGCACAATACTATATTCTATTGGATGAGAGTCTATTTGATTGATGTGACTATTTTGGAAAATTCCAATTATTGATCATTTGATCAACCCGAATCCCACTTAACTGATATTCTTATTTTGAACTTTCCTAATCCATGCTCCCAGTCAATCAAATGATTTTTTTTTCCATCTATTGGTTACCTTCCTAAATGGTTTCTCTTCAATATTTTGAAATTCATTCAACCAACTTAATTACTAACCATTGAGTCAATAAACTAACATCCCAGTTGCTCGATTGAATCACAATGAAACCATACATAATATAGATCCATTGTAATTGTGAGTGTGATTAGAAACATCCTTTCCCTTGAGTATCATTATGCGTGTGTTCGATTAGGTTACATTTCTCATGATGTCAAAGATTTCAAAAGCAATGAGCTATATCTAGGATCACATCATTGCTACCCAAGTAGTTGGAATAAGTTGGAGAACTAATTCAACCTAAAAGTGAAAAATGTCACTATGTCCATATAATCCCTTTGCACAAATATCTAGATTGAACCCAAGGCATGATGTAAGAATCCTCTTAATATTTGATATATGTGTCTTGAGCTTAAGTAAATTATTTAGATTTAATGATATGTATATGATATATTGACTCATATGAGAACACACATGAATTGAATTATGCCACTTATAAAGTGACCATGATATCATTCCAATTGATAGGATAAATTCCATCTATGTGACCCCTAATAACACACATTGTACCCAATCACTAAATTTATGGAACCCGCATTCAAGGTCACGTTGCAGTGTTAAAGTATATAAAACATGTCATCATTGTAGTGACTTCCAGTCTAAAAATTACAATAACCATTGTCACATTGAGACATGCATGCGACTACCATGACATGGTTTCCATGTGTCATTCTTATTGTGGGTCTGTCCAATATAATTTGTTCTCTAATTAGTACCTTCATATATAACTTGATACCCAATATTATGACATATTCGTTAGTCACATCACATACCAGTCTTATGTATTATTTTTTTCCATATTATATCCACAATAATATCTGACTGGGGAATAAACAAGAATGAATGCATTTATGATACATATGATTTCATGTCCATGTCATCTATCCATACCATATATGGTCAAATCAAAATGTTCTTTGGATATTATCATGTGTAATCATCATGTGCAGACTAAAACATATGTAATAAGTGGAATTTACTTTTATAAGCAATAAAATAAAGTTGGACATACACCATTACAATCATCACATGATGACTCTCATGGCATACAATCAACATCACCTTCATCTCATACTATGCATGATAAACATGAAATTGTTTTCTAAAAACTAATAAACACAGATAATCTGTAATTCATGAAGATACTGTACCAGTTAAAGAGAAAAAGATAAATCTTATAATACACAATCTAGAATGATTTCACATGGAAATATGAAAACCTTTTCTAAATGTACTCTAAATTTGTGTTATAAATAAATAATTGAAATCCTTAGGAAAAATGGTTGAGAAAAATGGTGCATGTTACTAAGATTAATGTGATATTAACTCTTGGGTCTAAAAACATTTTTTCTATGGAAAGTTAGTCTAATCTTTCATTTATATAGATATAAGAAGCTTTATACATCTTAGAAACTTATGAAGTCAATGTATAATCTTGTAGGTACAAAAAGAGGACGAAAAATTTCCTATCAATAAGAAAATTTCACCCTAGGGAAACCATTCTATTCGTCCATGGAGGAATCAACAAAAGGAAGACAAGTACCACAAATAAGAAGGCTCAATAAAGTCACATTCTAACAAGCAATCTTTATTTTACTCTAGTAGGTGTTATATATCTATTGAAAGGGGACATTGTAGGGAAGTTTAGACAGTTGAAGAAGAATTCAAAGAAAAAATGAAATACTTTGATGCAACTTGAATTTCACCTCTAAATTTCGATCAAATGTTGGATAAAAGAGGCACTAAGCCTTGGTATTTTTCTCCAATTGATTGAATAAAAAGACTAACAATGGTAAATCATTTATGAATGAAATGATGGATATGAAATATTTATCCTACACATGCTTAAAAAAAATACGAAAAAAAGAATTGGGTTATTTTTTTGTTACATGTATGAAAAAATAAATTAAAAAAAATGTATTTAAATATTATGCTCATAATTCATCTTTATAATGTAAGTTTGCAAGTTTTAGAAAATTACTAGATCTTCAGAACAAAATATTTTTTTTATCTTATAATGATAATGGCATATTGTTCAATAAAAGTAAAACATCTGGTCTTGAAAAGGGTTTACCAAGTACTGAAAGATGTATTACTTCTTTTATGAAATATTTTTATTACATAATTTAGAAAATTATTTACATAAAAATTCAATACAAAAGTTCTTTGGTGACAAAAATCGAAAGTGAAGTCTATATATTAATGAATAGTTTATCTTAAATGTTTTTTTAATATAAAAATCATTCTCTCAAAAGGAACTTATTATATTAGAATTGTCAGAAGGAGGAAGTGTGAAATAATCAACAAAAACTAAATTCACTAAGAAGACCTACCTATATGCATGTTGTTTTGTAACCATAAAAGTATTGTGTAAAATAACTTTTATTGAATTTGTGAGCAATACAATATATGAAGCATAAAGAAAAGCCTCAAGTAGAAAATCAATCAAACTTCTCTTTTTTTCCTTGTTGTGGGAGAATACCAACAATTTCCTTTGACTGGCCTTCCATAAACCTCTAATATGATATTTTTTGTGGCTACATGAAGATTGCCATGTATCCTATTTTATCTAGTTTTTAGGGATAACTATCTTTTTAATAGATTGTCAATAGATTGTCACTTCTTATCTTGAAGCACCTCAAAAAGTCTTAAAAAAGTTTAATAGAAATGAAAAAGATTAGATATAAACAATGAAGGGGAATTTTGCCAATGGAGTGACATCTGAGTGGTAAAAGTTGCATTGTATGACCGAGAGGTAAATAGTTCAAACCCTGGCAATGGGATGAATAAAATCACCATATTTTCAAAAAAGAAGGGGAAATTTTGGTGTAGATCATCTGAATAAAATAAGAAGCATTAGGATTGACACTCATAGTTGAGCACAACATGATCCTTTCACATAAATATAATGTGATAATGTCCATTCTTCTATGTGCTAGCCATAAATAGTCTTATTTTACCTTAGAATGTAGAGAAATATAAAATGTTATTGCATATAAATATATATATATATATATATATATATATATATATATATATATATATATATATTGATATTTTCTATTCATTGCAAGAAATACTAGAAATGATCAATCCACACTAAATTGGAGTGATATTAAGGACTTGTTCAAATATTTCCATCCTTACCTACTAAGTGACTTCAATAGACATGTGATACATATGAGAAATAAAAAATGAGGTCAACTGCAACAAACCAAGAATCAATGGACACGAGATGATATTTGATTAAAAAAATTTCCCACTTTCAAAATAGCATCAAACAAAATCAAATACTCTAAGATGCAAAACACATACAATTTACAAGTTAACCTACACATATTGCAACATATTAGATTTTGGGTCCTAACTCTATTTGAGGTATAAATCACAATTTCCCCTATACTTGCGCAAATCGACAAATCCATCCTTCAATATGGTCTCATTTATATATTTTGATCTATCATCATATTTCTTCATATAATTAGTCTTCAATTCTTTTTAATTTTGTCAAAGAAGAATCTATTCTCTTGAGAAATGAATACAATTTATCCCCTCAATCTATATCATGACATCAATTGGTATAACACTGACGTCCCTATGTTTGAATGCTTTGAGTAGACATTCTATTTCAACATCACACCTACATTTTCAACTAATGGCTTGGAATTATCTTCAAAACATTAAGAAGGTAAATTGATATCAATTTTGGAGTATTTAAGTCTTAGGAAATAAATTGGACAATCGATAAATATGGTATAAGAAGTTACATTTTTGAAATTTTGGTAATTTGACGAGAAAGCGATGGAACAATTTTGATATAAAAAGTTATTACAAAATGGTAGATATAAATTGGAAATTAATAAATTAAGGATACTTTATTAACTCTTTAATAAATCAACTTGACCAAAGTGAGTTGATAGGCTATGTCACCCACCAGTTTAACACATTTGTGCATCTTCCTTGCTAGGAAATGGATGCCATTAGGGAATCATCTATTCTCATCTCTTATGCATGTTTCTTCCTTTTACTCATCCCTTTTTCTTACCCTCCCATACTTACCCATCTCTAAGAAACCCTAGCCACCCTCCTTCCCACTCGTCTATAGAGAGGTTGTAGAAAAATAGCACCGACTTTGCAGAAGCTACAAAGATCTATGCCACCACCATATGTGATGATCCCCTCACTATCAACCTCCATTTCCCTCTTCAACTCCTCCAAACTCCACCATCATGATGTTGTTTATACCGCAATAGACTTGTAGTGTTAGATCTAGAACCAAGTTCTAAAAACTGATACCACCATCCTATGTTGGGCTACAACCACCAGCCAGAGGCCCCCTTGCCGCCACCACCATAGCGTCAAAAACACCTATAGAGTCTAATATATACAAATGAATTGGTATCTTAGACTGACAACATAGCATGTGGTCGCCGATGTTGTTTGTCTTGGATCAATGACACGACTCCTTTTTAGGCCTTAGAGTAGATCTCGTCTCCTTGACAAGAATCCATGAGGTCCAATGATCAAGTTGAAGACCTGCATGATACTATCACAAGTAATCATCTCTACATGAATACAATTATGTTCTCTCCCTGATCCACATTGGTGAAACACATATGGGATATTTGCATGATTGATAAACCATGCTGCATAATGAAAATGGACTAGAAACCCATAAATTTACAACCAATAAGTGAAGATCATATATAAGCTAAATGTTAGTTGATACTTTTGAAAGTCTAAAATTTGCACGATGCTATCCTTACTTGATCCCAACATGATAGTCACACTTTAGTCCTGTCATCCCCTTGTGAAGATTTACCACTTGGAATCATGTCCAGGTCCACTGATCCTGATGATAGAAAAGATCAAGTTAATATTAGAAGATTAGAGATATGTATAATCTTATCCTTTCCATGAATCAAGAAATTATTGATAACTAAGATCAACAAACTAGTTGCTAATGGTGAGTTAGTCATTTCATTCTTGTATTCCAATTTTTGAACCATTTTATGACACTAGAGTACATGATAATTACCAACTAAACAATACCTAAATCATAGTAATAAGAATAGTACATATAATCAAATATTTAGACTAGTAAGTCATACAATGTTATACTTGTAAACAACATTATAATGATAACATAAGGATAGTGAATTCTATACCCTATGATCAAATAAATCAATCTTATAATATTGATATATAACATGGCATGTTAACAATCATTAAACTTGTATCATAACCAACCATAATACCAAATTCCAGAAATCTATTAGTAAACAATGTATTGGATAGAATAGATGATGGTATGGGTATTTTATATGAAAACATACTTACAATGGCAATTTATAATTATAAAAAGTATTCACACTAATAAGTTGGTTAATTTGGTCCTCTACACCAGTTTATACTAGGAAAAGATATGTTATATGCAGTAATGTACTTCAATAAGTATATATATTCATTCAATTATTACTAGAAATACATAAATATTGAGTTACCCACCAATTGAGTTAAATACAAACACATATACATAATATAGCAATTGGATATACAATAACATTCTATGAACTCTATTTGTAGAGATTAATTTAATTTGAAAAAAAATAAAATAGAAGAGGAAGATACATATATTCATATTCATGTAGGAATAGGAATCTATGTATCAGTATAAGACATACTATTTATATGTGAAAATATTTATGTGGGGATTTGACCCTAGATTCCTGCAATAAGATTATTCTTGTAATACACCTCATGCAGAGATGGAATTAACCCTAGTTGACAAAAATTATGATATATTATACATAGAGAGAGAATAAATATATAAAACTTGAATATAAAGAATACATAGTATGTAACATGAACATTTTAACACATTTGACTAAAAAATGATCTTAGAGGTAAGAAGAATCTGAAACCCTAAAGGAGAGATAATATTTTAGTATTATGAATCAACAATTCAAAATGGAAAACCATAACCATCTATTACACTAATAAAATGAAATTTGAACAACACCTGATTGCAAGACATATATTCACAAATATTTGTCTGGATTTATAGATCTACCTATTTTGATTGAATTCTTGGAGTTGAATACTTGGAATTGACAATTTTGTATACTTTAATCCAAAGGTACACAATTTCTACTTTTATTTGAAAAGTTATTTCCATTATTTATTTCATGCATGAATAGATAGGTTGATTGAAAAAAAAAATTGATATTCTACCTTAGCCTATCTCTTTGAAAAATCCACCAACACTTTTTCATTGAAAAGAGTAACACAATATTTAAACATGGAAAAATGGCAGGTTAGTGCCCCTAGTTTTGCTTTGAGAAATTATATTCTTTATCATATAATATGTATAAAGAAGATGAATTTCATAGATTTTTATCAACTATTTCTCGAACTATGATACAATCAAGGAAGCATGAGTAAATCCTAGAAGAGAATTCTAGTGTTAGTAAAGAATACTACATTATAGCTGACCTATTTTTTTAGATTTCTAGTTGAATATTTTTAAGAGGATGGAGAATAGTACCTGATTAGACCTATGATATATTGATTTCAAAGACAGAATCTTCTTTAAGGGGTGGAGAGCTGTAACTTACTATATTTTGGGTCCTAATTATATATTCAGCTACATTTTACAATTTCCACTATATTTTAGCACATTGACAAATCTGTCCATCAATATGAAGCCTCATTTATCTATTTTAGATCAACCATCATATACCTTGATGTAATTAGTCTATAATTGTTTCTTTTGTTGAAGTGGCTTCAAACTCTTCACTGGAGAAATAATTGCAGCCCTCAATCTATACTTGTTACATCAATTGGTATGCCATTTACATCCCTATGTTTGAACGCTTTGAGTAGACATTCTATTTCAACAAAAACCTACATTTTCAATTAATGGATTGGATCTTAAAATTATTAAGAAGGCAAGTAGATATCACTTTTACGATATTTAAGTCTTAGGAAATAAATTGCACATTCAATAACTCTGGTATAGGAAGTTACATTTTTAGAAAATATGGTGATTTGAAGAGAAAGTGATGGAACAATTTTCATAGAAAAAGTTATCAAAAAATGGTAGACATAAATTGGAAATTAATAAATAAAGGATACTTAAATAACTCTTTGATAAATCAACTCGACCAAAGTGAGTTGATAGGCAGGATTACCCATCAGTTTGATGCATTTGTGTGTCTTCCTCTCTAGGGAATGACTGCCATTAGGACTTCATCTGTTCTCATCTCTTTTATATCTTACTTCCTTCTACTCCTCTCTATTTCTTCCCCTCCCATACTCATCTCTGAGAAACCCTACCCGCCCTCCTAATAACCCTTTCCAGAGAGGTTGTAGAAAAACTTCACCGACTTTGTAGACCTTGCAAAGAACTGTGCCACCACCGTAGGTGATGACCCCCTCACCAACAACCTTAGTTTCCCCCTATTCAACTCTTTCAGACTCAAGCACCATGTCATCGCTAAACTATAATAGACCTATAGCGATAGATCTAGAAGCAAGTTATGAAAACCTACACCATTGTTCTATGCTAGGCTACAACCATTGGTCACAGAGCCCCTTGCCATCCCCACCACAGCCTCGAAGGCACCGAGAGAGTCCAATAGATGTCGATTAATTGATGTCTCAGACCGGTGGCACAGTAGGTGACTACTAGGTGATTTGGCTTTGAACACTGAAATGACGCCCTACTAGGCCTTACAGTGGATCTGGTCTTCTTGCTAAGAATTTAGGATGTCCAATGATCACGTTGAAGACCTACATGATCATGTCACAAGTAATCACCTGCTACATGAATGCAATTATCTTCTCTCCATGGTCCATATTGGTGAAACACATGTGGGACATTCACACGAATGATAAACCATGCTGCATAATGAAGCAATGAACTAGAAACCCAAAAATCTACAAATGAAGAAGTGAAGATGGTATATACTGAAGGTTAGTTGATCCTTCTGAAAGTTTGAAAGTATCACATTGATAACCTTGCTTGAATCCAGTTTGATAGTCACACCCCAGTCAGACACCCCCTTGAGAAGATTCACCACTTGGAGTCATGTCCATGTCCACTAACCCTGATGATAGAAAAGATCCAGTCAATGTTACAAGGCTGGAGATGCATCTGACCTCACCCTTGCTATGAATCAAGAATCATTGATCAACAAGATCAATGAACTAGATTCTAATGGTGGGTTAGTCATTTCATTCATGTATATTAGATTCTAAACCATTTTATGACACTAGATTACATGATAATGACCAACTAAAAAGTCTAAATCATAGTAATAAGAACATTACATGTAATCAAATATATAGACTAATAATCCATACAACCCTATACTTGGAAATAACATTCTAATGCTAACATAAAAATAGTGATTTCTAGACCCTATGATCAAATTAATCAATCCTATAATATTGATATATACCATGCTGTGTTAGCAATAACTAAACTAGTATCATAAGTAACCATAATACCATATTTTAGAAATCTATAAGTAATTAGTATATTGGATATAATTTAGATGATGGTGAGTATTTTAAATTGAAAACATAGATACAACTGTAACATATAATTATAAAAAGTATTCAAACTAATAATTTGGGTAATTTGGTCCTCTACACCTATTTATGTTAGAAAAACATAAATTATATGCATTAATGTACTTAAATAGGATAATATATTTATTCAATAAATTATTATTAGAAGTAAATAACTATTGATTTACCTTACTAATTGAGTTAAAATCCAAACACATATACATAATATGGCAACTGGAAATACTATAGCATTCTAGGAACTGTATTTATTTAGATAATTTAATTTGAATAACTAACATATAAGATGAAGATACATATTCATGTCCATGTAGGAATTGGAATGTATGTATTAGTATAATACATATTATTTACATGTGAAAATATATATGTGGGGCTTAGACCCTAGATTCTTGCAATAAGAATATTCTTATAAATACACCTCATGTGGAAAATATAATTAACCCTAGTTGACAAAACTTTTGATATATGATCCATAGAGAGAGAACAATTATATAAGACTTGAATATAAAGAATACATAGTATGTAACATAGACAGTTTAACACATATGACTAAAGATTGATCTTTGAGGTACAAATGATCTAAAATGCTAAAGGAGAAATCAATTGGACTACCTGAGGAGAAGTTCTGGTTCATATCTCATACCATATGGAGAAACAAGAATATCTTTGTGTTTGAAGGGGAAGTAGTGTGAGTGGAACACCAGGTAGAAATGGCAAAATGATCTATCCAATTAAACCAGGAGACATGGCACGTCAAAGGTCCAACACAGAAGGTCAATAAAAATGTACGTCATCCCCCTCCTCAGCAAGACACAATCAAGCGTAATGTAGACGATGTAGTTGGCAAATGATGCGCTGCAATTGCCACCATATCCAGGAATAATCATGGTGAGTGGTTAAGAGGTTGACGTAAAAAAGTTGATATTGATAATGTAATGAAAACTGAACTAGCTGTGATATCCTTTTCACTAGAACAAATTGAAGCAAAGGGATGGCCTAAGGTTGTAGTTGAATCAGACTGTCTACTGGAGCTGAATACTTCAAAGTAGAAAATAGGTTGCCTCCCAAGGTTTGTTTATTGAATGGCAAAAATAAATCAAATGATACAAGAGGGACACTATAATATAGTATAGTTGCAGGGAATGCAATAGACTGACATATCGTCTTGCCAAGGCAAACCAAAAAAGTAACAGTGAGACACTATTTTATGTAACACTTGGGGGTATTTTAAATAGGTATCATGAGGAACAATGTAATGATATAAGCAATATATCCCTGATTAGGCTTGCAAGAGAAAGACAAAATGAATAAATAGCTTACTGACTTATCCTAAAAAACCCATAAAGGAGAGATAATAAATTAGTATTATGAATTAACAACTCCAAATGGAAAACCATACCCATCTAACACTACTAAATTTAAACAAATACATATTCCAAGTCATATAGTGAAGAATATTTCTTCATATTTGTAGATCTCCTTATTTTGATTGACTTCTTGGAGCAAAATTTCTTGGATCTGGCAACTTTGCATAATTTGATCCAAAGGTACAAAATTTATAATTTAATTTGGAATGGTATTTCCTTCATTGATTGCATTTAAGACTAGATATGTTGGTTGACAAAAAATGATTTTTTCACCTTAGCCTACATCTTTGAAAGGCCACCAACACTTATTCCTAGAAAACAGTGAAACAATGTCTAAACATTGAAAAAAGGATAGGTTAGTGCCCCTAGTTTAGTGGAATTACGATACATGCCTTTACATAGAGTTAAAGGACATAACGTCCCTCATTATACTACAAATTTCAGTTGGTGTGTTGTCATTCTCCGTAGAGAGGACACATGGCTTTGCCAACAACTAGACATTGACACACACTATTTATTGAAATATTTAATGACTAGTTTCAAATTTTGGATGTTGAAGTTTTTAATTTGAAAGCCTATTTATACATTTTTGATACTTACCTATATTGTTTATTCATTTGCATTTGTCATCAAAATCCTTTATAGATAGGTTCATATTGTTTTACTTTCTAAATACCATTTTTTACCATCTTTGCTTACCCATGTCTCCCTTATTGGGTCACATGTGTTGTTTTTGTTCCCTCAAGTAACTCATGGTCAAGTGATTAGAGAAGACCTAGAAGAGACACAAAAGATTTCCCACTATTGAAGAGTACATTGATCACTCTTATTCCAAATTTTGTGATTCTATGTAAAACTTTCGCGACTCTGATGATGAGCATGTTTGTAAAAATATTTGTTTAATTTTTCTTATGCATTTTGTAAATAATTTGATCATAATGATCATGCATTTACAAATAACTTTTTTCTATAAAGTCAAATTGACCAATTGGAATCGATTCGTTGGATACAACAAGAGAACTTTATTAAATATTCTCTAACCAAAATTAATGTGTTTAATGTGACCTGATAATGAAGTGAAAAAATTTGAAGCCATCCTGAGGGGAAAGCCCCCAATACCTCTCAATTTATAGTAGAAGCCAGTGTCAATGTTCCCAGTCCCCAGCCAATTCAAGACTAAGGTGGGAGTGGAAAGGACCAGAAGATCTTGAATTTTTGCAATAATTATGGAAGTTTCACAACTTGCGTCAGTCAAAACGGTCATCTAGTAAATTGAGATGGTCATATGGGACGTGAGACAGTTGTCTTACTAAGAGAGATGGTCATTTTTCGCTTTCCCACTTAGATATGAATTGGAAAATTTTTTCCTAATTAATGTCACACGTTAATTTACTTGCACCCCAAGTATGTGAAATTGAAATGAGTTTGAAAAACTCTAGAACTTTCATTCATCCCAACTGAGCCCTCTCACACCAGCAAGACACCCGTCTCTCCCACCCAGATGGTTGTCTAGTAAGTTGAGATGAGTCAGTCAGTTCAATTATATTAATCAGTGGGTTCAAGGGAAAAACTTAGCCAAATCGATCTCCAATCAACCTGACCCTCAAACGGCTATATCACCTCCATGAGACAATCGTATGGCTTCCCAAATGGCTATCTCACTCATTGAGATCGTCATTTGGCAAACCTGGTTAGCCATTCAAGCTATCAGTTGCATGAGTTGAATACCTAAAACTTTAGTCATCAATCCAATTGTTGTTTAAGATCAAACTCCTCTTCTAGATGTGTTCTTGTATGTGTGACCGTATAAGTCCCATATCACGTTGGCAATGAATGTATATAACTAGCTTATGACATTACAATCAAAGAGTGGTCCTAGTCACACATCAACACTACCCAAGTGAAATGGAAAGTTGGAGAACAACTTCAACCTACAATCTGTGTAAGGTGTTTCTGTGATTGTATAATTCCTTTATCTCTGATATCCAGGATGAACTCGAGCCATGGTTGGTCATCCTCTCAACATTCAATCTGTGTTTCTTGAACCAAGAGCAGACTTTCTGAGATAATGTGACCTCAATATCATGTATTGATTCATGTGTGCATGCACATGTGTTTCTTAATCTCGCTAATCAAGTGGCCAGGATATTATACTCCAATAGGAGCGACAAATCCCATATCTATCACTCATATTCTATCCCCATGTGTGAAAGTCACTCAATCATCCCTGTTATAACAATACATGTTTTCAGGACTACATTTGTTGATGTCAAAGCATATCCAACTACATGTGATGAGTGCAGTGATTTTAGGTCTAATAATTACAATAACCACCTTCACTATGAGAGATGACTGTGACCACAAAACCATGTGTCACTCTCAAGGTGGGTCTGTTCGATACACTATTCTCTAACATGTATCTTGTGCTTGATTTGATATTACCATATCATGACTAATGAGATTTAGTCATGAACCAACTCATACTCTGATCTTATGTGTTATTGTTGTCTATCAACCTTCCTCAATAACAACTAATCATGGACATAATGATAATATGTATATGTACTCTTAATGTCCATATGATCTCATCACAAGGATAGGAACTTGACAACATATGCCATTGAGTAATATAATTCTCTAGACATTCACTATGTATCCTCATTATCTCATAACTGAGTGAAACATATGAATTTGATGCTTGCCTTTTATATATTTCATTGGTTCCTTTGGATTTTGACACTCCAGAGAGTGCATGAAAGCCAGCTTCTTATTCTCACCTTAGAGTGTTTGGGTACAAGGCATTTACACATGTTTCTAAGGAGCAGAGGTAGAAGCTTGATGACAAATCTGTTCCTTATATTTTTGTTGGCTATGGTGATGAGCAGTTTGGCTACAAGCTTTGGGACCCAAAAAAAGAAGAAGATAATCATATCTAGAGATGTGATTTTCTTTGAGGACTAGATGTTTTCTGATACAGTGACGACAGAGCATGAGCAAGTAAAAGATGATACTGTGATTAATGTGTCAGTTCCCTCTCCAGTCCAACAGAATGTTGATGCAAACCATGTTGAGGATGACGAGATCCCACATGATGATATGAAAGAGGATGATCCTGGTACAGATAGCATCCATGATGAGGCGGTTCTTGATTAGGGGGAGCAACCTCAACTAGTAGATCAAGCAGGTCCATCGCCGAGGAGGTCTACTAGAGAGAAAAGGGCGTCTACTAAATATTCTAATACAGAATGATCATTGATCATAGAAGAGGGGGAGCCAGAAACATACAAGGAAGCAAAGTCTCATCAAGAAAAAGATAAATGGCTACATGAAATGCAAGATGAGATTAACTCATTGAAGAAAAATGATACCTATGAGTTATGAAAGCTTCCTGAAGGTAGAAAAGCCTTAAAGAATAAGTGGGTCTTCAAGATAAAGAAAGATGGGAGTGATAACACTGTGAGATACAAAGCTAGACTTGTGGTGAAAGGCTTTGGGAAAAAGCAGGGCATTGAATTTGATGAGATATTCTCTCCAGTGGTGAAGATGACTTCCATTCACACAGTTTTAGGCTTGGAATCTAGCTTGGACCTTGATATTGAATAGCTTGATGTGAAGACAACCTTCCTCCATGGTGAGCTAGAGGAAGAGATTTATATGCAACAACCTGAAGGATTTGTATTGAAAGGCAAAGAACACATGGTTTGCAGATTGAAGAAAAGTCTCTATGGACTGAAACAAGCACCAAGGCAGTGGTACAAAAAGTTTGATTCTTTCATGCTGAAGCAAGGTTACCACAGGACAGAGGCAGATCACTATGTTTACTTCAAGAGATTTTTATTAATCAAATCCTTTTAGGTAATTATGCCATGTCAATCATCATATGATTAGCTCTATGGGAATACTTTACCAACAACTTCCTCATCACCATTGTAACCGATTCTACCCAGTCACAATTTCCACATCCTCTGCTATCACAACCATCATGAAAATGCTGCCACGACTGCAAGGTTTTCCAAAGCATGGTCCATTATCTCCTCGAAACTGGCTACCTACTCAAGTACTAATATCCAGAGAAGTTACTCTAGTCATTGTCCTCCTCTGACCAACTGTGCCCTCCTCATTTCTCACCATCAAACTTCCTCTTCCTCCTCTCTCACCAACACATTGTGTTTGGGAACCACTCCATGGAGAAAAAAACTCAAATAACTCATATTCTTTGTCTCCTCCACCCGATCAGCCCACCATGCATCTGGTGTACCATAGTCACAAAAATAAACTTCCACTACTCGCTCTTGGTCTTAGGCTAGGAGAAGGAACTGTCCTCAAGACTAGACCATGACGAGATGCACCTTGATGAGGTTCACACAAAGTGGAAAGAAGAGATAGTCTCTATAACTAACCTATCTATGGAGCACTTCTTCCTCTATCGATAGTTAATGAGATATATATTTGTATTTAGTTATTTTATTTTATTTAATTTTGTTTTTCCTTTTCACTTAAGTCTTATGTCACATTGGCCTAAGTATGAATAGGCCCATTAGGGTTTTCTATGTGCTTGCTTATTGTTTTCCGTCTTATTTATAGGAGAGGGTTGTAATCCTTTTCAAATATAGAAAAATGATTATACTCAACATGGCATCAGAGTAGGATAGATTGCCGCCTCAAGACCCCTCCTCTCCAATCCAATGTTGTTGTCGTCTCTTGCCCCATTTCCACTCATCATCTTCTTTCTTATCCACTGTTGCTGATCACACAAAGGGAGATCTAGTCTCCTCTCTAGCCCTATCCTATTCCCAACAACAAGATCGAAGAAGACTGCTTATAGAATTTCCATCGGTCTAATGCCCTAAACACCATTTGTTCAGAAAGCCATATGGCATCCTATTTATGGTCATCTACGACCATCATCTAAAGAGCTTTGTCCATATATTATAAGACATGATTGGATCTTTCCAACATATCTTTATTTCCCTTGGCGATCCATAAGGTTCACCATCTGTTATGGATCTTTTTCTAGGCAAAATATGCTATTTTTGTCATCACATATGACGTGTCACCACTAGCTACTACAGCAAATCTCTAACTATTAAAATGTACTGTAAGTAACATGACGTGTTGACTTTTGATACGATCTGTCTGAAACTTTCACTTCTATTATACTTCAAGTGATACATATGTCCACTTCCTGACACAACATGTCAACTTCCTAACATGGTGTGCCCACTTCCGAACACGAAGTGTCAGTGAATACTTGCCCCTATTCTACTCTTCCTTTACTGCTCCATCATGTCATGTATTGGTATATCATGGGGTCATCTTCTTTCTCTATTTGGATGTATGAAACACACCCCAAGTGTGTAAATTTGGTAAAATTCATTGCCTCCACCTATGTCCTATGGGCACACTCATTTTAGACCTACGCACACTCATCAGGGAAATTGGAGCAGTTGAAAAATTTATCTCAATCAAAGGAAGACACATCAGACAAGAAGGGAGCTACCAAAGAAGCATATGAGAAGTTGAAGGTAGATTTTATAAAGTTGGTTGAGCATGACTCTCTAGTTTTCTCCTAGATCCTAAACAATTGTGAATCACATATCTCTGCCAATATTCTCTTAACCAACATCACCAAGGAGGCATGCAGTCACCTTTCCCAAGTGTATTCTAGCAAAGGAAATGCATCCCAAGTTTTTGATCTATACAAAATGGTTGCATTCCCAAATACTTAAAGATAACTCAACCTTCACTTCACACTTTGACACCTTTGAAGGAATTTGAGGTGAATTCAAGCTTCACCACCCCTTATCATCTCATTTTATATAGATGCAAAAGAAGCAAGAGGAAATAGAACTTTGTTAATTCTTGGCATCTCTTCCTCCTAGTTATGAAGCATTTCGTCAACAAATTTGTGCCTTTGAACCCTTTCCAATGTTAGATGATGTCTATTTGTGACTATCTTGCTCTATATATTCTAATCCTACTACTGAAGAACCTGCAACACTTATTGTTTCTAGACGACGTAATCCTGGTCTTAGTTGGGGAAAAGTTTCAACAACAATGGGAGAGGATCCTCTTCTTCCTCATCCCAACCCATATTTTGTAAATTCTACAAGCGTACTAATCACAATGAAGACAAATCCTAGAAAAATCATGAGAAATCCGAATGAATAAAATAAAGTGTCAATTACCGATGCTAATGGAGATTTGACCCTTGTTCCTCATGTTATTAATCCTTAGATGGTGACACTGAGTTCTTCTGACCTTTACAAATTGATCAAGGGCGCTTTTGCTGCTACTATTACCCCTCAAGTAAACATTGCTCAATAATCAAGTGACTCATCATGTATTCAAACTTATTCCTCTTCATCCAAACATGATTGCAATATTGACTCATGTCCTACATCCTGTATGACTAGTAATACAAATTTGTTTATTACTTGAAGAAATTTACTTGCCATCCTCCTGTGTTTTTGGAAGATGAGACCGCATCTCTGGTTTTTGGGAGAGGAGATGTGAATAACAATCTCCTACATTTACAGAAGATGGAACCACTTCCATAAACTTGATGTATGTTAGTAAAATTACCAAAACGTTAAACTGTAGTGTAACATTCTTTCCTTACACCATCTCTATGTAGGATCTCAAGATGAAGAAGACAATTGGTGAGGTATATGAAGGTGGATATGATTTGTACTACCTGCAGACCTTGTCAAACCTTGCTACTACTGTGTTGTGGCCCAGTTTAGATCCCTTCGTCAATGATACCAATGAATCAGTCAACCTTTGGCTGCTAAATTGAAATCTTTATTTTCAACTTTGTCTACTGAGAACTTTTCATGTTAGTCTTGTCAGCTTGGAAAAGATTATCAAACAATGCTTCCTTGATGTCATAACAATAGAACTCCAAGTTTGTTTTACTTAATTCACTCTAATGTTTGGGGACCATGTCATGTTGCTAATCGTACTGGTATACAATATTTTATTACCTTCCTTTATGACCGGTCTCATGATACTTGGATCTATTTGTTAAAAGATTGTCATGAAGTTTTAGATGTTTTCTTTACATTTCTTAATGAGATAAAGACTCATTTTTCTGCTACTAAATTTGTCCACACTGATAATGCTTTTGAATGTTCTTTTTGATAAAAGTGCAATATGATAGATAATGTTTACAAATAGAAATGATTATAAATAGATGTATACAATATATAAGCATAGACGAACAACACTAGAAGTATGTTGCCTACATTCTAGAGATGTTTTTAGAAAACTCACAGAAAAGCAACACACACAACATATGAAGATATAAAGTTTTGGGGGGAGACACCCCTTAGACAAGGAGCCTCAAAAGCACTTCTAGTGATATAAAAGTGCAACAAAAGTCATTGGTGAGGTATCTAGAAGCCATCGTCATCAGTGAGAATCTCCTCTATGGTATAATGTCTTTCAACATTGTGATCATCAAAGATCATCATCTGGTCACCTTCATTGTCCATCACATGTGTTGATGTGGATGTCAGTTCTGTAATGCAAGATGATAGTTAAGGAATGTTCAATCTTGATCTATATCTATTGTAATGGGCGAGTTGTATTGCTATATTTCCTATTAGTTCTTTCAATCTATATATTCCACATAATGACAATGATAAGGTGATGTGATGAGTGATCTGAGTTAATGGGCTTGATGGATTTAATCTATGAGGGTGTACGGATGAAGTCTATGAGGGAGTTAGGTTGAAAATACGATGAAGAAAATGTGTTGTGATAGGGAAAAATATGATTACATTATCAGTGCTTTCTTCAGCCACCCAACACCAGATTGCATCTGGTAGGTCACTGGAGACCTCTCTTTGTAAGTTTATGATATTGATAATTTTATTCTTTGTGATGAGCCAATTTTTTTTGAATTTTTGTGGCCATTTCATTTTCCAAATGGGGGTAAGGTCAGAAATGTACCCCCCGCAAGGTGATAATAGGCTTTCTTAGCAACATATTGGTGTCCCCATTTCCATGAAATACTACTAGTGATGTTGTATTTGAGGCTGTGGATGATATCTGGCATGGTGTCTAGACTGAGGTGATGTGAGAGACGAGTTTTAAGCGAGTTTTGTCTATTGCTAGTGAGTCGTTGAAGAGCTTTAGCAGTAGTATTATGTTTCAGGAGTTGTGGTATGTGAAAGTTGTTTGCTAGATTTTTGATCATGTTGTTGTGATACCATGGGTCAGACCAAAAGTTTGTGTTCATAAAAGCATACAGTGGAGTGTTAATCATGTTAACAATGGTATCCATGTTTTTGTTGACGTGTTTCTAAAGAGGTGAGGATATGCTATTTTTTGTTTTGTTCCAAGGATTGGAATTTTTGTAGTATTTATGGCTGATGAAAGATTTCTAGATTTTTGATGTGTTGGTTGTGTGAGTTTGAATGATTTTTGTGATGAGGAGGATGGCATGCATGTCGATATTGATGATACCCCATCCCCCATAATCAATGGGAGCACAAATGATGCCCCAGTTAACCAGATATAGTTTGATTTTGTTGGAGTGTTCAAAGAAGTGGTTCCATAGAATTTTTTTCCTAAGAGTTTCAATATGTTTCCTAGTTTTGACTGGTAAGGGAATGCAACTAAGATAATGAGTGGTGATGGGCATTATGGTGCCATTGAGGAGAGTGAGACACCCAAATAAGATAAGGACTTTGTTGGTACATGATGAGAGTTTGTGATGAATTTTTTCTAGGACAGGGGCCATAGGAGATGCTGTGTGGTGTGTGGGGATATGTGCAAACCTAGGTATAGGGCTGGAAAGGTCTCAATCTTTCATTTCAGAAGGGTTTGATATCTAAAAATGGTCTCTTTGTATGTATTGACCCCTATGAAGGATGATTTGTTAAGATGTATTTAGAGCCCAGATATATAAGAGATGAAACCAATGATGCAATGGTGTTGAGGATGGTGTCATCTTCTGATTTGAATAAAATCATAGTGTCATCTGCATATTGAATGATTTTTTTGAAACATTCATTTGCTGATGCTATGAGTCCATGTTAGGTGCCCATTTTGATCATATTAGTGAGAAGTGAAGTAATCAGGATGAAGAGGTAATGTGATAGTGGATCTCACAGCCTGAGGCCATTAGTATTGTGGAAGTGTTTGAAAGGTGTGTTGTTTATGATGGTGGGGAAGATGTTGGTAGATATGCATGCATGAATCCAAATTATCCATTTTTCTGGGAAGCCATAACCAATCATCATATTGAGGAGTCATTTCCAATTGACATAGTCAAAATCTTTCTCAAAATCTAGTTTGATGGCTAACACTGACATTTTGTTTCTATAACAGAGATGAAGAGATTTGTTGACCATAATGGAAGCATCATGAATTTTGTGATGTTTTAGGAAAGAATTTTGGTTTTGGGATATGATGTCATCTAGTTGTGGTTTGATGCAATTATTTAGAATCTTAGCCAGATATTTGTAGGAAGTGTTAATTAGGCTGATAGGTCTAAATTGTGTAACCGAATCAGGATGTTCCACTTTTTTAATCAGAGCTATATTGGTGTGGTTAAGGACTTTGATGTGTTTATGTTTGTAGACGTTGTTTTGGATAGAAATTAGTTGGTGCATGAAGTCCCCTTTGATGTGTTCCCATAGAGATAGATAGAATTGTATGTTGAGGCCATCTGTTCCTGGTGATTTGTTTTTTCCTAAAGATGTGATGACATCTTTGAGTTCTTTGTAGGTGAAATCTCAAGTGGTGATAGAAGGAGAGGGTACGGTTATGTTGAAGAAATGTACCCACTTCATGTAGTTAAGAATAATAGGCACGTGTCCTATGTTGAAGATGTTTTGGAAGTTCTCTGCGATAGGTTTAGTGATGATGTTTTTGTTCAAAGTGATGGTGCCATTTATGTTAAGTTTTGAGATGTTGTTGACACATTCATTGTTTTTGCATCACTTGTGGAAGTATTTAGTGTTCTTATCCCCTTCAATCATCCACTTGGTTTTATCTCTTTGTTTCTAGATGGTGTCTATGAATTTTGGATGTGGTCTATTTCTGCTTTGATAGAAAGGGTGATTGCAGGGTCAACGTTTGGGTCGTTGTCCACAAAAAGATGTTGTTGTTCTAGGTCTGCCAGTTTATGCATAATATTTTCATTTTTTCCCCAGGTTTTCAGGCATGATCCAACCCTTTTGGTGTCGTTATGAATATGGAAGCCTGGTTCTATAGTGGTATATGTGGAGGTAGACCAATTTAGTTTTCAAATGTCTAGACAAGATGGGTCCAATAACCAAAAGTCTTGTATTCTAAAAGGTTTGTGTCCCCATTTAATTGGTTTGGTATCAATGATGATGGGGAAGTGGTCAGATATTAGTCTTTAAGCGACCAAAACAAAGCAATGTGGATAAAGATCTTCCTAATAAGGTGAGCAGATGAAGTGGTCGATTCTGGCCCATGAGTGTTTTCTGTTCCAAGTGTAGATGTCATTTAAGGGGGTGATGTTGATCATGATATATATGATGATGAGGCTTTTGAATTTATTATCAGATATGGTGCCTATCTGAAGGTTGAGTGATGAGGTTGAAAACACCACTAATGAGCTAGAGTATATGAGCGTGTAGACTGAGGATGTTATCTATCTCATTGATGTAATGTGTCTTTTCTAAGCTCGATTCACTATATACTCCAGTGAAAATCCAATCATTTGAGTCAAAAGTGTTTGTAATATGTAGTGTGATGGTATAATCATGGTAGTCAATGTGAGAAATATTGAACATCTGGTTGTTGATGCCTATGGTGATGCCTCCTTTGAATCCATTGAGAGGAATTTGGTTCCATGAGTTGATGTGTTTACCCCATATAGTTTTTAGTGAAAGGAGTCAATATAGTTTTGGTTTCCTGAGTAGTAATAATGTTAATGTTATTTTTTTATACGTAGCATCACATTTTTATTCTTCTCTTGAGATTTGATGCACTACATACATTCCATATGATATCTTCATTTGTTGGTATGCGACAAGATAGATGATGTATACACTATCTAAGAGGTTATATATGAATGTTCTCTAAACGAATATAAGTGTTGTGTATCTGTCTTTGGTTTCTCCATTTCATGAATTTTTTGATATCACCAAAAAGTGTGTGGGCTACTTCCTTGGAGTCAAAAATAATACCTAGTTTACATGCAAACTGTGAGAAAGAATGTATGTCAGGCCAAGATGCAATGTCTTTTGTGTTGTCTATAGGGTTATCATTTTCATGATCAATAGAATAATTTTAGAAAAATGGTACAACTATAAGATGTGCAAATTTCATTGTTCGAGTAGCTTAATTGGTTCTTTTGTCACAAAGTAGTTTTTTTGTGAGCCCTTTAGATGTTGTCATCAGAGAGTTCATATCCAGGACTGAGATGGGAGCCTTCCCTTTGTTCTTCTATTTAGGACTATGGGAAGATCTAAACTCTTCCATGATCATTGATTTTAGCTTCTAAACTATGTTGGAGTCTAGGTTTCTTCTAATGGCTTGGTTGTTATGGAAAGGGAAGGGTTTAAAGGAATCAACAAAAGCGTTGTTATTATTGCCTACTGATGGTGAGGACACTCTTAGTCTTTTATTTTGGATAGTTTGGTTAGTGTATATTTGTGAGAGTGAAGTGGTTCTCTTTCTCTCTCATACCATTTTTTTATCATTAGGTTTTCTGATGGTAGAGAATTGATGGGGGGTGATGGGCTATGTCAGAGAAGGTGGTGGTAACATTTCTAGGGTTTTTAGGGATAAGTTTTATTTTTTAGATCTTCTCACCTATTCTAATATTTATAGAGGCTAGAAGAGTGATGGCTTGTGTAATAGAAGAGACACAAAAGGCTTTGATGTAGTGTGTGGGGTTGAGGTATCATGGCTAACGATTTGAAAACCTTGAATTCCCACAAATGTGGGGAAGTTCAAAAATTAAGACCCGCCCCAAACCTCTCAAACTAGCTAGAGTGGACCCTTGTTTCAGGTGTCCATTTTGTGATATTATCCTAAAAGAAACTGGTTCCACATGGTATAGTCATGACCTGTCCAAAAAGGTGATCATGTTTTGTTCCTTCTGGTATCAAGTACAAGAGCAACGATGGGGAGAGAATCTTATGTTTAATGACTGTGTGTCCAGGGAGTAGGAGAA
Source organism: Alisma plantago-aquatica (assembly GCA_963693085.1). NCBI lineage: Eukaryota > Viridiplantae > Streptophyta > Magnoliopsida > Alismatales > Alismataceae > Alisma > Alisma plantago-aquatica. Next base: position 1,486,707,287 of record OY856412.1, on the reverse strand, counting down.
CAATAGCCCTAGTGACATTCAGAATGTTGACTGTGTTGTTGTTGATGTTGTTGGTGATATAAACTAGGATGTTGCGGTTGGAAAAGACTTTTACAAGGTGCATGGAGTTAGCAGGTAAGTGAATAGGGAATTAATTTTTGAAGTTATTCATAGGATCCATGATGAAAGGTGAGGAACCACATGAAGGGATATTGAGAAAGTTACTCTTATAGGAAGGTTCTATCAGAACAGGATGAGACACTTCAGTATATAATGATTGGAAGGGTGGAACCCTGCTAGGGGTTTTGCTGGAGGGAAGAGTCTGAGAGGGATCAAATAAGTTTGGAGGGGTAGTAGTGTCTATATTAGGGATTTGTAGGCATGAAAAAGGGTTGTGATATGTATGTGTAATCTTATTGGGTTGTGGTTTGTTTATATATTTGACAACTCTCTTAAAACACTGAGATCATTTGCTAATCACATGTGTTGCATGTAAAGTGTGGTATCTCATGGTTTGAGGCCCTCGGTGCCCTTAGGAATGACATCATTTGATCAGGAAATGGGATGATAGGTGGTCATGCATATTGCAGATGAATCATCATGGTAGGGTTCTACATTGGGAATTTGAGTGTCCACTTCTATTGCACATGAGGCAATGCATAGGGTAGATTCATGGTTTTTGTTTGTAGGTAATGAGCATCCATCCATTTGGATTTGCATCTTTGGTGAAGGAATCAATGGCTAAGTCAGTAGAAGAGATAGATAGGAACAAGTAGGAAGTTTAAATCATAATCCAATGATTTTCCATGTTGGTGTGAGATATATGAAATGTTTGGTTTTGCAACCGAGAAGAAGGAATGTACAACTAATGTAGATATGTTAGACCTGAAGGACCTTTCTACTAGAGAGTTTTTTTTCTGGGCTGATGTAGCAGTATATTCTTCATCAGATGGGGAGGATGTTTCAAGTGATGTGTCAATCTTGATCAGGTTTGCAAACATCCCGGTTTTGGCTGGTGCTTCTCTGGAATGAAGAGTTGGTCCGTTGAGTTTGAATTGGTGAAGTCTGCATCTCCTGGCATTTTGATTAAGGGTTGAAGCTCTGTGGAGTTTTGGTGTAGACATTTGTGACCCATGCAAGAAGTGTATGATCTACAATGGGGCGAACATAGATGGTCCAACCTCTTTTGAGTTTGAGCTCTGCGATCAACTCAACCCAGCCTTCCACTATGTGCAAGTTGGATTTTTTGTTGTTGATGCTAGTAATCTCAAATTCCCCATTTCTGATGTTTACTATGTTTTTCCTGGTATGATTTTGAACAATTGGTATCTCCATTCTCCAAGAAGCTTCACTGAGATCCTATTATTTGGGTCATTAAGTGGGTAGTCCATGAATGGAACCTAGGATCCATGTTTGAGATGTTACTTTTGTTGTTTGTGTTCTTTTGAGTCTGGTATTTCCTTTTTCTAGCCATGGTTTTGTACCCACTACTAATGTGGAGCGAAGTATCGATTCTTAGGGTTTTCTTTCAGCTCAAGGTGGTACTGATGTGTCCCCCTATTACCATGGTGGGGATAAGTGATTAGAGCAGATGGTTGGTTATGAAGTGACAAGAAGCATTGACTTTGTGTTTCTCCTAATGTTTAGTATCTCTCAAGAGAAGCCATCTATCCTGCAGCTAAGATCGATGGAAACTCAATGGATAATCCCTTCTGGTGGAGCGCTCAAGGTGTATCGTTCTACCAAGAGAATGTTGGCATATGTGTAACAAAACCTGATATGCAAACGATGTTGATAGTAGGAGACAAAGACTAAGATATCGCCACCTACTTGTAGTAGTAAGGCGGCAGAGCAGTTATAGTAAGAAACTAGAGGTGAGATCAGAGGAGCTAGAGATGGTCTCCGATGTGGTTGGAGAAGTGTGATGTTTCTAGAGAGAAGTTGGATCTATCTCTCTCTAACAAGTCCCTTCAGAAAAAGAATGCTTTTGAATATGTACAACATGGTTTTTAAAAGATTTGTATTGACAAGGGGATTATTCATGAAACTTTGTGTCCCTATAGCCTACAAAAAAATGCAGTTTCCAAAAGGAAGGACATGCATCTTCTTGTTGTAGCTTGCACTTTCCAAATTGAAATGAAAGTTCCTGAATTTTATTATGTTGATGCAATTCTTTTAGCCAATTATATCATCAATCATATGCCTTCTTCTGTTCTTTGAAATAAGATTCCTTATAACATTCTTTATCCCCATGAACCTATCTTTGATTTACCATCCGAAGTTTTGGATATCTATGTTTTGTTCATAATCATCAACTTGGTAATGATATACTATCACCCCATGCTTTCTTCTATTTTTTTCTTGGTTGGTCTCATACACAAAAGGGGTATAAATATTATGATCTTCTTACACGTCTTTTGTATGTCAGTGCCGATGTCACCTTATCGAAACATACATCATTCTTATTTGAACTTGGTAACCAGGTGACACTTTAAATTGTGCCTATTCAGGACCCCACTATGTTTTCACCTTTACTTGAAGTATCCCCTACTTTGACATCTTCTGAGACTAATGATCCACCTTAAGAAAATGGTAATATTACAAAATTGTTATATTTTCTAATTCTAACAATCAAATTGTATTACAGAAGGGGTGACGATCTGGTGCCAAATATTGTATCTCTCAACATGTGTCCAAAAATCATGTGAATGCTTCCATGGCTCAATTTAGCACTTCTCCATCTACAATCTCTATTCCAAAGAATGTTTAGGAGGCACTACTACACTCTATGTGAAAAAAAGCCATGGATGAGGAGATGGATGCACTTCATTCTCATGTGACATGGAACCTTATTGATCTCCCTACATGTAGTAAACTTGTTGGCTGCCGATGGATTTATACTATGAAATATTTACCCGATGTGATAGTTGAACGCCTAAAGGCTAGACTTATTGCTAAGGGATACACACAAGAAATTGGAATTGATTACTTTGAAACCTTTTATCCAATTTCTCATCTTAATTTTGTTCGCATTTTGATTTTTGTTTCTATTAATAAAGGTTGGCACTTACATAAACTAGATGTTAAGAACACTTTTCTATATGGAGATTTACATGAGTTTTTCTATATGTCACAACCTCCAAGTTTTGTTGCTCAGGGGGTGTGCTCTAGGAAAGTATGCCTTCTAAATAAAGCTTTTTATTGCCTCAAATGGAATCCTTGAGCTTGCCTTAACTTTCCTTATACTACACAAGTTTTGTTTCATGCGGTCTCAATGGGACCACTTTGTGTGTATAAAAACCACTACTTCTGGAATTATTATTCTTATTGTTTATGTGGATGATATTATCCTATCTGGCAGTGATGTTGCAAGAATTGTTGCTACAAAGAAATATCTTATGAAGCATTTGGTAACCAAAGACCTTGGGCATCTATGGTATTTTCTTGGCATTAAGGTAGCATATAACAAGGATGGAGTAGCATTATCATAGAGAAAGTATACTCTAGACTTACTTACTAAAATTGGAATGCTTAGATGCAAACCTACTATCTCCTCTATGGATCAAACTCATAATCTATGGATAGAATGTAGTCAACCCTTAGTAGATAAATTTAGCTATATGCACTTTGTTGGAAAACTTTTGTATTTTACTATGACTAGGCCTAATATATATTTTGTTGTTGGTTTATTAGCCAATTCATGGACTATCCTAGGCCATGTCACTAGGACGCTGCATGTAGAGCCTTGAGATATTTGAATGATGCACATCGACAAGGAATATTTTATAAAAGAAATGGACATCTAGATGTGATTGGATACTATGAGGATAATGCTAGGTGTAAATCTGATAGGAGATCCAACTCTGGCTATTATACATTTGTAGGGGGTAACTTGGTTACCTTGATAAGTAAGAAACATACTACTTGTAATCTATTATGGATCAAATCCATTATGTTAGAATTTGGATTTCCCATTACTCATGTTATTCGAATGTACTATAATAATTGTGTTGCTACCTTCATTGCTAGTAATCATGTCTTTCATGAAAGAACCAAGCATATTGAGGTGAATTGTCATTTTCTCCAAGATGTTGTGCTAACTAAAAATATGACTACCCATTTCCTACATACACATGAGCAAACCACATATAGTTTTACCAAACCTCTCTCTGGAAAGAGAGTTGTAGAGCTAGGTTGCAAGATGGGCATGATTGATATCTATGCTCCAACTTGAGGGGGGTTATTGAGATATATATTTATCTTTAGTTGTTTATTCCCTTTAATATTAATTTTCCTTTTCACTTAAGTCTTATGACATGGGCCTAAGTATAATAGGCCCAGTAGGGTTTTCTATGTGCTTCCTTGTTGAGGTTTAACTCCTTTTTGAATATATAAAGATGACTGTTCTAAAAAGTAATATATGATGGACCAGCAAGAGACTGAAGGAAAACTGATCAGCCTTGTGGCATCGACATTCTGACCACACATTTTATTTTAGGCATTGATATTTGAATTTTTAGTAACAATGTAATTTTTCAAAATTTACACCTCATTTGTGCCAAACGATGTGAATTGTTTTATACATTAGTATGCAAATACGTAGATCAAGAAAATTCAGATGAAATTGAGTTATTGTGGTTTGGTTGGATAGATAGAAGGTGATGTTTTCATCTCAATACATGATACTTCATAAGACAAGATTTATGTTGTTAATATACCCTACAAAAATCAATGTTAAATGATCAAGATGCATGTCATTTTTATTTAAAATGTAGTTTTCTTAGAGCACTCAAAGCGTAGAAACCAATTGTCACTTCAAAACGTCATGTTATGTAAAATAAGAAATTTAGTCAACTCATTATAGATGGGGTTTCTTAACCTAAGTGTGGACTTCATTATGTGATTGTATGTGTTCCATGGTTATTAATTGAAATAAATTAAAATAAATGCTATGCAAATTTTTACACATTTTTGTAGTGTCATTGAATCTCCTAATAATTTGGTGTTAGCTATGACAAAACACAATATACAATGACACGTATGCAAAAAGTGTTTTCTAAAACTAGTCCACAATCATCAAGGTTATAAAACGTGATATGGCAAGCTATTTAGTGACTGAGACAGCATGTAGGTTAAGTTGCATTCAATAAACAAGGATGCCATTAGTGTAGGAGATATCCATTTTTTTCCATGAGACATGTCCTCAAAATTGTCCAATCCACAATTATTGATCAGGGCAAAAATTTTCAAGACCAGATTCAATTAACTAGGATGTATGTATAGTATAATGATGCATGAAAATAATCATAGTTGGTCTCCATAAAAACAATTGATTTGAACAACATCAAAACATGGCATAAAATTGGAACTCCAAAACAAGTAATGAATCATGTAGAAAATATATTAAAGGAGTCTACAATATTGAGTGGATATTTCTTTATAAAATCATCTTAGGATAAAAAGATAAACAAACCATGAAAATATACTCCATTGGTGTAATATTTCCTGATATAAGTAACAATATGAACACCATATGAAATTAGGTCCCAAAATTAATAATTACAAAAAGGGAGATTAGAAGTTATAATTTCCTTAGGTTCTCATCATGTCTTATAGCAAACAACCCAGACAACATTAGATAAGTTTGAAAATGATTTTTTAGTTGAGTCCACCAAAAATTACACACAAAACAATACCTCTTATACCATTTCTAAGATCATTTTGCCTACAAAAAATATGAGGATGCATAGATTTTAACAAGTCTGCATTCTTGAGTGAGGTAATATTTAGTGTTCTTCTAAATTTTCTCCTTGGTTATCATCTCTTGTTGACTGATATATTTAAGAAATGAAATGGTGGTCTCTTGATAGAGATAATCACTAAAACAAATAGAAGAATGGTAGACATAGAACATTATATAATCAGTAAGACAATGGATTTTTATCTAATACATTAGGAAGATAAATATAGAGTAAAATTAGTGGAATGAAGGACAAATGATACTCCTTTTCAAATAAGCATCCCTTGAGTTCACATGTGTATAATTTCTATATATGTTGTTGTTGTCTTGGTTATATTATAACTTTTTTAAATGCATACATTGATGATATAATAACTAAAGTAAAAAAATAATAACGTCATGTCTATAGTGTGAAGATCATAGAAAATTGACTTTATCATCACTCACTAACTAATCAAGTGTGCACTGGCAATTTGAGTTTTACATGAGCCACACCTTGGTTGTTTATCTTACTTGTAAGAGAATAAACTAATGAACAAGTCTTTATAAGTTAGAAGAACTAACCTATCAATCATAACATGAAGTGTATGACACATAATACTTGAACCTCCACTACAACACTAGCTAGATGAAAAAGTCAGTTATAATCATTGAACGACATGAAACCTTCTATGATAATGAAAAATATAAACTAGATTTATTTCTTTTACCATGCTTGAACACCACATGATACTTAATATTCCATTTTCCCATTACATCACTACAAACTATATTTAGAACATGTAATTTGACTTATTGATGGTATATTTTGATTTCCTTATAACATCAGTATACTCATAAATCATTGGTATAGATATTGGAAAAGATAGGTAGACTATAAGGTACCTCATTCAAAAGATGTTAATATTACCATATGGTCAATAAAAATATTACATGCTCCATACAGATGAAGCATATTTCTTATGATGGAACAATTATCATGTTATCCGTAACTGTCATGTTCACAAGTGAAAGAAAAAAATGAGACTATAGAAAAATTTCGTATTATTAGAATTGATTCTAGTAATGGATAAGTAAAGGAAAAGAAAAGTCAAATTCATCTTGAAAATAAACTTCCTAATTTTTCCAAAAAATAACATAGAAACTAGGCAAGGACGATATATTACAAGAGGTACCTGAGGATGTATCATTATGAGTTTTTGGAAGAGGAAGTTTAGGACATAATGTGCTAAATACAAAACAGGTACCTTTGCAATTTGTATGTCATCTTGTACTCAAGTGCCTTTCATCTTTATCCACACACCTTGTGTCCCTGGAATATTTCTAAGAACAATAATATGCATGAGGTCGAGCCAAAAATATATGATGGGTGAGGCCATGTTATAATTTTTTATTTTGGGTGAGAGTGAGTTTATAGTTTATTGTTTGAGAGAAACCATAAATAAATCATGAGAGACATGTAGAAGAATAGATTCAATGGGTAAAAATCTCTTGGTTTCATGTTACTAAAATTTTCTAGTCCAATTCAACCATCCATATTTCCTAAGTAAGCATACCTATAACTAAACATATTGATAAGTATGGGTATCTAAAGAGAGAATTCATGTTGTGGATACTATGGATACAAGATTTATGTAGATTTTGTAACTAGGATAACTATGGAATAAAATGTGTTTAGGGGCAAGTTTGTTTTGACTCAACTACTAATCAATAATGAAAGAGGAGGATGTGGGGTGGTGTGTAGTGTATCAGATTTGTGATTTCCTAACAATGGAAGATAATGTATGGACATGTACAAGTCAATTGTTGGAACATTCTAGGTTAGAATTATAATGTTAGACTTATAACTAGTTGGAAAATTCTTTTTTATGGTTCCATCCCGAGTTGAGAGATCTAGGTGTCTAGGTGGTACTTTCCACCCAAGGTAGCTATTCATAGGCATTAAACATAATTTTGTTTTTGACCTTTGAATAAGTCAATTCACAAATATATTTAGACATATTAGAATATGCATTTTTATGTAGATCTATATATAATACCCTTGCATGGAATCAATCATAAGTTTACCTACATGACACCTAAAATATCCTAAAGTAAAACTAGTTTTCCCTAATTGACCTGAGTTGATCTAAATTAGACCGAAGTGGGCCAAGTTTGCCCTAATTGTGCCTAAGTTAGACCTAATTTGGCATTACATGACATAATCAACCAAACTTTCCCTATATTATCCTAAATGAGACCTAATTTAATAAAATCACTCATTAATATCCTTGAATCATACCTCACTTTCCCAAATCACAATACTACAAGAAATACTCATTACAACGATTTCTTACCATGTATAATAGGTCACAACTGATGTATTAGCTGATTGGGTGCTTTATACAATGTGTGTTGTGCATGTTTTTATATATGTGTTTACACTAAACACACATGTTTTGGTAGATGTATTTTTACTACATGTTCTACATCTCTTATAATATATGGATTTTATATAAGAGTTTATGCATGTTGTAGTTCACTAAACACACATATTGTAATATGGGTTCTTCATACAATAGGACTTGTTCTTAATGTAATATATGCATGTTATGCAACAAGTGTTGCATTTTGTAGTTTATGAAACACACCCATTCTTATAAGGGTGATTATATAACATGTATTACACCGGTTCCAATATTTGTTTTATACAATAGTTGATACATGTTGTTGCTTACTCGATGTAATAGAGGTAAACACACTTGTTGTAGTAGAGGTGCTTTACACAACATATGTTGTTTGTTGTAATATCACACCTATTACAACATGTCATGAACCATTATATTTGTTCAAAATTTCTAATAATATGTTACAGTCTGACCACAAATGTTGAACTAGGTTAAATGTTGAATTTATTGGATTAAAAAAAAGAGATTATAATTTTTAAATGTCATAAACAATAACACAATTGAATGTAATTTGAATGGAACCTTGAAAAAAATCATGCAATCATTTATACATATAATCACCTGTACATTCTTCAATCATATAAACAAGTACCATGTAGCTACATAAACTAGTGCATACATACTCTAGAGTCAAACTATAAAACAATTGCAAAAGTTTTAGGAATTCTTCATATGCTAAAGAATAGACGTATCCATCTCATATCATATAATTTTGTGTATGCTTAAGAACACACATCGTCCAGTCATTTTAAGCCTCATAAAACTCTTCTCGGTTAAAGTAATGACCAATATACTTCAGGATAATACTACAATTTTATGTCAAATATATTATCATTTTGTAAAGCATAAAATGTATTTTGATGTTTGAACAAACTAAAATGGTATATTAACTTGCTTACATCTTCAAGAATATTTCTAATTGTCATCTCAACAATGTCTCTCTTGCACTTCATAACATAATAATCACAATCTGTATTGTTTGGCTCCTTTGGACACTATATAAAATGAACATATGATTTGAAGATAAATAGTAATAATTCAACTAAAGTACAATGAAAAAGGAAATGGCAAATGATTGAGTCCTATTTTGAGAATGTTTCTAGAATTGTCACAGATAGATGAGACTAAATTCCTTTAAGTATATGCTTGGAGTATAAGAATATACATGTTAAAAGGAAAAAATGTTCATCACGTTCAAGTCACACAATCCTTTGTTTTTAAGAAATCTATATGGAACTTATTTTCACACTAAACAACTAAGAAAGTAAATTAGAACACTTACTACATTGTCACCAATGATGTGCAACTGGGATAAGCACATTTTACAAGCATACATGGGTACAAAACATTAATGTATTATATTTGAACACATCTTGGTTATAGTAGGGACTTCTATAGGAGAATCAAGTGTGGGTTCCACTGCTCTCATTCCTACCCCATGGTATGTGGATGGATGAAGCAACCCATCTACACAAACTCATAGAGGGTGAAAGACTAGTTCTAGATCAACTATGTAATTTTAAAGTAGACGTATCTTAGAACAAAGATTCAATAATTTGGTGTTAAGTGTCGAAGGAAGGAACTTGATCATACCTATGACATCAAGAACTAACCACTAATACTAATGAATGTTGGTCTAAACATCAATATGAATTATCAAACATCAATGTAGAAAAACCAAGCTTTCAAAATAACTATAGTTGTAGATACAAACATTTCATACACACATCTGTATGTTATGTTTAACCTTTTGATATATGTGAGACATGTATGACTTTATGTGGGATCTTAATCACTTGATATTTGTTTTCTATATCATGATCCACAAGATTTTGATTCCCTTTACTCTAAATTGTTTATGACAATAGAAATCAAATGAGCAATTGAATTTAAATTTATTGAGTGTAATTTGGTCTTTTTTCTCACTAAAATAATGATGTTAAATGATGCAATTTGAGAGGAAGTCACCTTACGCCTTAGGAATTTCAAGCACAATAATGAGCAATTTTTTTCTTCTCATTCTACATTCAAAGGAAAAACAACTTGTTATGCCTAACACTCATTATGAAATATAGCGAATAAAATTCGTTTTAAGTAAGGAATTCCAGTGTATAATCCAATAAAAGTTGATTCTTAGAAAGAAAACATTATGTATAAACTATGATTCCTGGATTGGAAACCCAAATAAGCAAACTAAAACATATACAATGACAATTTCATGCTACCAGTTACTGCTCAAAGTCAACTCTATAGATCACAACTAACTATAATCTAATAGATTTTATGCATTTAATGAACCGATGCATGCACTATTCTTATTTAACAAATGAAGCATAAAAGAAATGAAAATGCCATCAACACTACCAAGTCACATCGCTCTTACTACAAGCATCCTTATGCATACTTTCAACAATAACAGAAGGCAGCGGATATGGATAAAAGTGCAAGAAGGTTTTAAGAAATGAACTCAAATTTCAAGAGATAACCAGATGCATAGAGGTGAAACAATAAGTAGTAGTGATTTTGGAAGAGTAATATTAGAAATATGGACTGCAGAACATTACAACATTTATGTGAAAAAAGGCTTTGTTATCTACCCTTTCAATTTTACTTATGAACTGAAGCTTCATAAGAATTAAAAGATGGCTTTCAATTTCAGAAACATTGCAAAATAGCACTATAAATTATGTTGTTGTTGTCTCATCACTTCACAACATCAATTTGAACTTTCAACCAATCGAAATGCAACTAAATTATTCAACATGATGAACACCACCAAAAACAACCATCATAAAAATGAAAATGATTTTTTGTCTAATATACTTATAGAGGGGAAGAATGATGGAATGAAATGTGTGAGAGAATGAAGGATCACTCGGTACTTAGACCTCTACATATCCACATATTTTGATTTAATATAGCTTGAACATGTCTTCTAGTGATCCTAATGTAGCATATAATTTTTGTTTGATAACTTTGGATTGATTCTTATTGTCTAGCTTTCTTCCATTGACTCACCATATAGGAGTACTTATTATGGCTTCCAAACACTCTGGAACCTCAATATAAGGGCCTTTGGGATTGACTAGATGGTTAGAACAAAGTTCTACAAGCATCATGCAATGTTTCTTATTGATTTTTGACTTAGGTTCTCGTTACTGAGATTATACAAAATCCTTACTAGATTTACGTTGAACAGAACCCACTACCCCTTGCACCTTCACTTTATCAACTAGGTTTTAGTGGGATAGAAATTCAAATGCCAACATGAAGTATCAAAAAGTAATAAGGTAAGAAAATAATGTCATAATCTTATTTAGATTGCCACCAAATAGTTGCAATCATTGAAAGGTTCATTAATAATTCTTAGATTGATTCTTCCCATATCATTTATATAGAAACAACAAAGCAAACTAGACAATTTGTTACTTGTGTATGTTCATTTATGTCTTTGGAACCATATCTAAGTTCCATACATTTTTTTTCCTCTCTCTGTTCTTCAGAGTAAAATCACTAATGTACAATATGATATTATTTTCAGTCTCTACATCCATCCCCCTACATAGGGGCATATAAAAGCCCCTTTTCTATGAAATATCATAACTAAGATGTACCAAGAAAGAACCTTCATGTAGTGATGATGTATCAAGGCCCTACAAGGTCATGAGTATTTGGCGATATGGAGTTAAATAGTCTATCGATGATGTCTATAAGGAAAGCAAGGGGTGTGAATTTTTCTATTTGCAATGAAAATTCTTTATAAAATTTGAGGGACAAACTACACATCATTGAAGTAATACTTTGGTGTAAGAATTACTTTACAAATTGAGGGATAACTTACACATAATTCATCTAGATATTCCTCTGATATTTAAAACAAAAATAATGATAATGGTCTACTTAGGAAATAGCTCCTAGAGAAAAGAGCTTTTGATGAGAGACATATCTAAAATCTAAATGAAATGATAAAGATATCATGAATCCAATATTTTGAAACGAGTTGCTATATCATGGAAGTAGAAAGAATATTTGACTACTACTTACATGCAACGTTATGCCGATGTCATCTTGTCAATATTTTGTTTGTAAAATAGTTCTGAATTTCCCCTACTAGTCATACTTGAATTGCTATACTTTGGCTTGTTCTAAATGATTGCTATTGCAAATGTTGAGAAAAAGTAAATCAACAACAACATATAGATCTCATTGGTGGGTATTACAAAAAAAGAGAAAAAAGGAAGTAATCAACTCCAAATGAAGAAAAGGGGCCTATAAAATTAATATATAAACTATAAAAAGGAATAAAAATCATCCCTTCCAAAAATATTAAATATGAAGATATCCATGTTGTTTGTAAAATGGGTACAAACCACAAATAAGCAGTAAATATGAAACACAATACCAGAAGACAATGTGGCGTGCGAGACACACTGTCCTTAAGAGTATTTGTGTGATACTTGATGATGAGAATCACTATAGTAGTCATTGAAGACACCTACCCTCCCAGGATCCAACAATGAATGAGGAGGCAATGTGTGCACACACAAGTCATAGCCTTCAGTGAACAACCCTTGATTGATCTTTCAGTGAGCACTAGCATTGACATTGTTTACAACCATAAAACTAAAGATAAGAAAAGAGCTGAGGAGCGAGAGTTTTTGGTTTTTGATATGTGGAAAACTTATCAATGTGTTTATTTAATAGTAGCAATTGCAAATAAAAAGTCATGAGTGGTTGCGATTTCAAACAAACAAGAGGTGCAATTGCACTCTCGAAAAGATGCGGCACACGTAAAAATTTGTTAAGTGAATCAAGGGGCAAAACTAGACCGGGGCCACGCCCAAGCAAGGAGTACAGAGAGGAGGATTTTGCACCCACCCTTCGCGCAATACATGACTTGTGCCGACGTGCCTAGTTAAAGTGTTTCCATAATGGAACGGTCCAAATCTATTTGGGCTACCCACCACCATGTGTGTGTAGCCCAAGTTCTCTTTTACTCCTTAAAATATCCTATGGATAAGAACCCATATATAAGGAGGAGGAAAGTTTTAGAACTCCTCAATATGGGACTAAAACATTATCTTTTCATTTTGAAATACAAAAAATATAAACCAACACTATTTCAAAAATAAAATGTTAAATTTTTGAATAATAACTCACTAGAAGAACTTAAACAAATGGCATGCATAAAATTTAGTAGAATTAAGTTCTTTGAACCAACGCATAGAGTAGATGTACATAATCTATGTAGGATTGGTAGCACTATGTTCTTGAACCGATTCCCCTTTTATCTAATTGAAGGTTTATTATTTAAATGGTATTCATAAAATCAATTGTCATTCTTACAGTTTGGCGCGTTAAGGCCATGCTCCTATGACAAATATTTATGAGTTCTCTAGATATCTACCCAAATCTTAACATTAGTGGCTCCAATCCACATTCACATAGTATGAATTTCATCAAGTATATGATGCAGTTATATACATCAACATCAATGTCTATGAAATCCTTTAAGAAAATAAATGCAACTTAATAACTACAAAGTATTGTTTACATCACAAGAATGAGATAAATATATTACAATACATTGATTCGTCTAGTGATTTAGTGTTTTCCATTGAACCTTAGTGTCGGGATCATCGTTCATGAAGATTGGGTATCCATCACTTTGACTTTTGGTATGGGCATAATACCATTCTCCTCGATGTGCTACTCACTAATATTTGACTTAATGGCTTTCTCAGAAGATCATCTAAGTTTAGTTCCGAGTTAACATAATCCATTGAGATTATGCTATCACATATAAGCCACATCACAATATTATGACGTAGATGAATATGTCTACTCTTTCCACTATAAACCTTATTCTTAGGTCTTTCTATGGCATCTTTATTATCACAGTGTATAAAAATTAGTGGAGAAGGTGTCTCCCAAATGGAAAGATCCATTAAAACATGTCTTATCCATTCGACTTATGTTCTAGCCTTTTCTAAGGCAATAAACTCAGATATCGTAATGGAATGAGCTATACATATTTTCTTGATGTATTTCCAAGACACAACATGTCCACCCATTGTAAAATATGTATCAACTTACACATTTCAATTCATTTGAGTCAGAAATCTAGTTGGCATCACAAAATCCTTCTAGCATAGTTGGAGATAAATTCAATCCATGATAAATTGTTCCTTTTAGGTATTTTAAAACCCTTTGTAGAGCATCCCAATGACCCTTGTTAGGATTTTGAGTATATCTAATTAATATCCCCACTAGGTATGCTAGATCTGGATGAGTACAATCCATCAAGTACATCAGGCTTCCAATTACTTGCACATATTTGACTTGTTGAACACTAGTGCTTTTATTTTTCTTAATATTGAAATTAGAGTTAAAAGGTGTTCTTACTGGATTACAATCAAACATTGAAAATCTTTTGAGGGTTTTCTCAACATAATGTTCTTGATAGATCAGGATGCAATCATCACTTTTAAGGAGTTTTATTTCCAAAATTATATATGCTTCTCTCATATCTTTCATGTCAAAATAAGAAGCTAGGAAACCTTTTGTACTGTTTATAATATCAACATTAGTGCCAAAAATAAGCATATCATCTACATAATGACATATAGTAACACAACCTTTTTTATTGACTTTAGAATATATACAGATGTCTCCTTCATTTGTATGGAACCCATATGATACAATCACCATCAAATTTCTCATGCCATCATTTAGGAGCTTGTTTCAAGCCATATAATTATTTGATTACTTTATAGTTCCATCAGTTTTTAGTTTTCTCTTGAATATTAATATGGTGTTAAAAAGCCAAAATAAGCGATTCATTTTTAGTCCTTATAAAAAGAAAACTGATTCTTGAACCTCTTTCACCGTCATATCCCGTTGAGGTACTACAGAAGACCTAGTAACTTATCCGATACTATGTGAAGGATCGTTCAAATCAGGTTTTTTTTATTTAAGTCCTATGGGTTTGATACTTGGTGGAAGATCCACTAACTCCCATTGTGATCAAATTAAATATGGATTCAATTGCACTATTAATTTCTTCCTTCCATAAGGAGGAATCAGATGAATAAATAGCTTCATTGTAAGATTGAGGGTCATTATCTACAATAAAGGAATAGAAGTCATCATAAGGATTCTTTTACTTCCTCATCCTAGTTGATACTCTAGGTTGTACATCATCCGGTTTAGAAACATCATTAGTATTGAATGTACTTGGTATATCCTCTAAAATTTCATTTGAAGTATTAGATAAAATTTCCAAAGGAATTTTCATAGGAGAGATATCTTGAAAAAATTCAGATTAGATTCAACAATAGTATAAGGTTCTACAACATTGTTTCTACTTATAAGAACCAACAATCTATATTCAGCACTATTGTGAGCATAACCTTTAAAAATGCCATCTAGAGTCCTAGATTCCAATTTTTTTTCTTAGGTTTACTTAATAATACCTTACCTAAATACCCCATACTTTGAGATATTTCAAATAAGGAGAATATCATTTCCATAGTTCATATGGAGTCTTATTCGTCTGCCTACTAGAAATAAAATTTAAAAAAATAAGATGATAAATTGCTTTACCCCGTAAGTTTTTGGGTGCACATGAATTAATTAAAATAGAATTCATCATCTCTTTTAGATAATATTTTTAAATTCAACAATCTCATTTGATTGAGGTGAATATGAAGGAGTGTATTCGTGTATAATATCATGGGTTACACAATAATCATTATAAGGAGAGAAATCATATTCACCACCCCTATCTGAGAAAAGATGTTTTATTTTCTTATTAAGTTGATTTTTTACTTCTATTTTATATTTTAAATAAACATATCAAAAGCTTCATCTTTTGAATGTAATAAACATAACTTTGTATAGCGTGAGAAATCATCTACAAAATGATATAGAATGTTTTCCAACCTCTAGATAAATTTTCTTTTAAATCTCCAAGATATGTGTGTATTAAATCTAGTAATACAGAATCTCTATGTAAGATTTGAGGACATGATTTCTTATTAGGTTTAGTTTTAGCACATAATTGACATTTGTTAGGTTTAGTTTTAACACATACTTGACATTTGTTATGTAGGTCAACAACTAATGTATATCTTTTAGAAAACCTAAAGATTTCATGTGTTGTACATACTTAAAGTTAACAGGTTCTAGTCTATCACATGAATCAACAATATAAGAAGAAGAGGAAATTTCATTAGAAGAAGAGTCTAGTACATTAAGAAGAAAAAGGCCATTCGAGAAATACCACATACCCAAATAGTCCCCTGACTTAGAAAGGATGACCTTGTTTGATTCAAAGGACACCTTCACCTCAAACTTAACAAGTTGAGAAACAAAGATCAAATTGGCCCTAATTTCAGGAACATACAACACATCTTTGATCAACGTCATTTTTTATAGAAGTCATCTTGATCATGACATTGCCCTTTCTGGTCACAGGAGAAGCACTTGAATATCCCACGAAAGCCTGATGCTCATACGATCCTACTATTGAGTAGGTCATGAAGGCATCTATATTGACACTAATGTGGTTACTAGCGTTAGAGCCAGTTATCCAATTATGCTGCTCAAATGATCGCATGTTGTCCAAGATGATGAACGCAACAAACACATTCTTTGTCATAAGGTTTGCTGTTGGTTCCTTATAATCTTGAACTGCTTGGTTCATCCTATTCCTGCATCTTGAAGAGTTGTGACCATATTTACCACAAACATAACAAAAAATTTCCTTTTCTTAAAGTCTTTATTGCCTTTATTTTTATTTTTATTTCCTTTTCCTTTCTTTTTCTTCTAGTTATTTTTAGTCTGATCAGAATAATAGTTATTTTGCTTAACTTCATTGTTAATAAAAATATCAGTAGAATACAATTCTTCTGTTAAGTTAGGCCTCTCTCAAGATCGATTTTGATCTTGTACCTAAATGTGGGTAATCACATCATCAAGTATCATTGTCTTTTTTATGTTTGCAATTGTTTTTTTAATGTTGCCAAGAACTTGGAAAATTTTCAATTAAATAACCAACCATGAAAGATTCAAGCAGATCAATTTTCTCATTCTTTAGATCATCAAGTATTATTTGAAAATTATGAATTTGAGTTGTGATTAGTTTATCTTCGGTCATATGAAAATTATGAAAATTTGCAACAATAAAATTTGTGTAGAAGCTTCTTCAAGAACAACCTTTTTTTAAGGTTTTCCAAAAGTTCAAATGCAAATTTATGGGAAAAGTACACATCATATAATTGATTAGAAATTGTACTTAAAATGACATGAAAATAAATTTGATTATCCCTTTCCCAACTAACATAATCAGTTTCTGATTTTCAATCTAAAAGAGAAAATACAGCATTAGATACTTCTATAGCAATGTAAACATTTTCTTACCATCAACGATAACGAGGTCCATCAAAAGGTTCAAATTTTGTTATGTAAGGTAAAGTATTTTTGATACTATCGAAATAGTTCCTATTTGTTGGTTTAATTTCGACAGAGCCACAGGTGTAGATGGTGTTTCAAAACCTTCTATGTTCTTACCCATAGAATAGAAATACACTTAAGATTGTTGTTTGTAAAACGGGTACAAACCACGAATAAATAGTAAATATGAAACTTAACATCAGAAGACGTTGAGGCATGCAAGATGTACTATCCTTAAGAGTATTTTCATGGTACTTTATGAAGAGTGTCAGTGGAGTAGTCTTCGAAGATAGATACTCTCCTAGGATCCAACAAAGATTGAGGTAGTGATGTGTGCACACACATGTGGCAACATTCAACAAACAACACTTGATTGGTCTTCTAGTGATCACAATCACATACACTACTGACAATGAAAAAATTGAATAGAAGAAAATAGCAGCAAAGCAAGAGTTTTCAGTTTCCATATGTGTAAAACTTGCTGATACGTTTGCTTAATAGAATCACAGTGTCGATGAAAGGTCACGAGCGGTTGTAGTTGCCAAACAAAAAAGAGGGCAACTTCACTCTCAAAGAGATGAAACACATTTAAAAATTCATTAAGTGAACCAAGGGACAAAACCAGACCTGGCCCAAGCCCACACAAGGATCCCAAAGTGGCAGGATTTGCACCCCCTATGCATGGGACATGACATGTACCGATGTGCCTAGTCAAAAGGTTTATAAAACTGATCGACCTAAACCTAGTTGAGGTGCCCCACCAAATTATGTGTATCCCAATTTCTCCTTTATTCCTCAAATATATTATGGATAAAAACCAAAATATGTTGAGGAGGGAAGTTTTAGAACTCCCTAATATGGGACTAAAGCATTATATTTTGGTTTTGAAATACAAAAAAATACAACAATCCCCAACTATTTCAAAAACAAAACATTAACATTTTCAATAATATCTCACTAGAAGAAGTTAAATAAATGACATGCACAAACTTTAGTAGAACTAAGTTTTTGAACCAAAGCATAGAGTAGATGTACGAAATATATCGAGGATTGGTAGAACTATATTCTTGAACCAATTCCCCTTTTATCTGATTAGTGGTTCATTACTCACATGCCATTCATAAAATCAATTTTCATTCTTATGGTTTGGTACATTAAGGCCATGTGTATACTGGGAATATTCATGATTGTTCTAGAGATTTGGCCAAATCTCAACTGGAGCAGCCCCACTCCAGACTCACATAGTTGGACTTCCATCAAGTATATATTTTAGTTATATACACAACCACCAATGTCTATGAAATCCATTTAGAAAATAAATTTAACTTAATCACTACAAATGATTGTTTACATCATACGAATGAGATACATACATTACAATACATTGAGTCATACAATGACTTAGTTTTTCCCATTGAACCTCTTTCTTGAGATCATCATTCATGAAGGCGAGGTATCCATCACTTTGACCTTTGGTATGGGCATAAACCCATTCTCCTCGATGTGCTTCTCACTAGTGTTTGACTTAATGTCTTTGTCAGAGGATCAACCAAGTTTAATTAAAGATTAACATAATCCATTGAGAATATGCAATTACATATAATCTACCTCACAATATTATTATCATAAACTTTGTTTTTAGCTATTTCTATGGCAACTTGATTATCATAATGTATAAATATTGATGGAGAAGGTTTTTCCCAAATGGGAAGATCTATTAGAACATGTATTAGCCATTCAGCTTTAGTTCTACCCTTTTCCAAGACAGTAAACTCAGATTATGTATTGGAATGAGCTATACATGTTTGCTTGGTGGATTTCCAAGACACAACACCTCCACCCATGGTGAAGATATTGCGACTTGTAGATTTCAATTCATTTGAGTAAGAAATCAAGTTGGCATCACAAAATCCATCTAGCATAGTTGGAGATCCACAAAAAAATCCATGATTAATTGTACCTTTAAGGTATCTTAAAACCCTATGTAGAGCATCCCAATGATCCTTGTTAGGATTTTGAGTATATCTATTGAATATCCCCACTGCATATGCTAGATATGGATGAGTACAATTCATTAAGAACATTATGCTTCTAATTACTTGCACATATTTGACTTGTTGAACACTAGTATTTTATTTTCTTTAAGATGGCAATTAGATTTAAAATCTATGATTACTGTCTTACAATAAAACACTGAAAATCTTCTAAGGATTTTCTCAATATAATTTTCTTGAGAGATCATGATGCAACCATCACTTCTTAGGATATTTATTTCCCAAATTACATTTGCTTCTACATATCTTACATGTCAAAATGAGAAGTCAAGAAACCTTTTGTACTGTTTATAATATCAACACTAGAGCAAAAAATAACCATATCATGTATATAAAGACGTATAACTACACAACCTTCATTGTCGACTTTAGAATATATTCATTTGTCTCCTTCATGCATTTATATGGAGCCCATATGATGCAATGATTTTATCAAGTTTCTCATGCCCTTGTCTAGGCACTTGTTTCAAGCCATAGAGAGATCTGATTAGTCTGCATACCGTATGTTCTTTTCCTAGAACACCATAACCTTCTAATTGATCCATATAAAATTTTCATCTAAATATCCATTCAATAAAGCAATTTTAACAGCTATTTGATGTACACTTAATTTCTTAATAGATGTCAATGAAATTAAAATTATGATTAAAGAAATTCTAGTTACATGAGAAAACGTATAAATAGTCAATTTCGTTTTGTTTGCATCCTATGGGTTTATTACTTGGTGGAAGATCCACTAACTCCCATGTGTGATTAGATAATATGGATTCAATCTCACTATTAATTGCTTCCTTCCATAAGGAGGAATCAGATGAATTATTAGATTCATTGTAACATTAAGGGTCATTATCTACAATAAAGGAATAGATGTCATCACCAAGATTCTTTTCCTTACTCATCCTATAGGATAGTCTAGGTTGTATATCATTAGGTTCATAAACATTATTAATTTAGGATGTACTTGGTATGTTATTTAAAATTTCATTTGAAGGATTGGATAAATTTTCCAAAGGAGTTTTCATAGGAAAGATATTTCCCTGTCTAAATCACACATCCAAAAAAGGAGCAGATCTTGAGTAGTCAGATACTTGAATTTGTAACCCGATATTCATGCCCCACAACTATTATACAGGGTCTGATGTAGTAAATCAGGGTTGATCCACAGGGACAAGGAGTGGTAAGTGCTAAGAACGTAGAACCTTGGCTCAGTTACACCAACCAAAGAGTGAGATTAAGTTTGGTGTTCTTTAGGAAACAATGTTACTTGAATCAACAAATAAAGCAAAATAAGAGAAACAAAGTAAGAAATAAAACAAGAGAGAAAGTCAAAACAAGGAGTGACAAAGAAAATATGGAAGGGAACTTGGATTGGGTTTCACCATCTAAGGTTTCTCACCAACATGCAATACTCTCACTCATTGTATACCCTTAGCAAGATTACAAGCAATCATCATATATGTCTATTCCCTCCTCTCTCAAGATCATGATGGATCTAGATTATAAGGTCGTCTCTCTCTCTCTCTCTCTTAATGACAATCTAAAATATAATTGTATGACCATTAGCTTAATCCAACATTCTCATGCACTCATTCAACTCCATAATACTTAGCTAAGATTAGTACTACTCTTTTGAGGAACTAACTATCAAACATCACACAATGGTAGCTTATCACACAAGTGAAGCATTAAGATGTAGAGTTTGGAAATAATCTATGCTAAGAGCATATATTTATAGGATATAAGTATTTACATGTTGGGATAGCCTTACTGTCTACTTCCAACCCAAGTTAAGTGCTTATCCTCTCATGTTCATGAGTAGCATTACAAATTTACTATTGTAGAGAGACATTAGAGAGAATCACGAAATGGATGAAGTATATGGAGGAGAATAAATAGATCTAGAGGAGAATAAGGGAGATACACTAACTATGACCATAAGTGACCAAGATGATGTCCTTTAGATCTAGTACAGGAATGGAGGGGTGGCTAGTCCTTCTTCATAAGGAGAGGCCTATGTATTTGGCAATGGCATGGATCCTCTCTCTCTTTAGACTTTTTTCTTTTGAGATCAAGGATAGGTGACTGATGGATGAAGGCTTTGTGATATGACAAAACTTCATCATCTCCCTAAGGTCGCAACCCTCTTCATGGTTGAAGTGGTTGTCTATTTATAGGCGCTAGTCCTTAAGGTAGCCAACTGAAAATCTCAACAATCACTGAGGTGCTGAGCCATCTTTGGTCAATGAGGTTTTGAGATTAGTGATCGATGAGGTTTCATCAGTTGCTGATATTGATCACTTCTAATGGTTTCTTAAACTGCTCACAAAACTTGTCTTAGGTCAATTGTCATTGATCATTGAGACTAGAGACCGCTGAGGCGTTGGCGATTGCAAGTATTGCAAGACCATCGGTTGCTAAGGTGAGATGGTCTAGTGGTCACTGAGATCTCAAGGTTAGTGATTACTTGAATTGGTGTAATCATCATAGATCACCAAGGTATCATAACCTCAATGACCGCTTTATTTTGGGCTCAGAGACTGCTAACATGTGTATTCTATGCAAAGCAGACAAAGGGATGAGTTTAGGAAGCTATATCAAAACTTGCCAAAACCATTAGAACTATCTAGATAAATTATAGTAGAGATGATATTATGAGGATAAAACTAGCAATAAAAATATCCAAAAATTTGGATGTCATTAGCTTCCCCAAACATAGAGTCTAGCCTATACTCAGGCTAACAAGTAAAACTAAAGCACCGAATAACTTCAAAGGGCTTTATTGAATTATAATTTTTTTGTAAGTGTGAAGAATGTTGTTTCATCATCCTTAAATCAAGATATATGTATCTTTTCTATATGTTGTTAGTCCTAAGACTCTCTCTCTAATATACAGAGTTGTGATACTCATTTTTCCAGCTACAACCTTCTTCTGGGGAAGTATCTCTCTACTATGATAAATCAATAGTCCTTTTCAAAGTTGTACATGCACAAGGTTCTGGCTAAGGTAGATTTTACACCCAACGTTTATGTTTCTGGAGATCCTATATATGGTGTTGGGGTAGGATAAGGCTATAGTTCTTCCTTCCCTTCTCAGGTTCCCTCAACCATATTTACTGTTGTAAAGACAATGTTATCAGATTGGGTCCTGATGTTATGTCAGGTGGTTGTTTGAGGTTTCCTTCAAAAGGTAGGTGTGTAAAAGTTTGGCTTCTAGACTCCACTATCGGGCACGACATATCTACTTTCTTGAGTGCAATAATACACTGACTGGGTGAAGTCCTTCAGTATCTTCCCAGGTACAACTATCATGATGTTATTCCACTCAGCTTTTATTCTTGCTCACAAGCTTGGGATGTTAGGATTTTTCTTCAAGGATGAGTTTGGGCCTCCAAGGCTCTTTTGATCCCAAGTAGGGATTTTTACAATAGAAGGGGTAGTTGTTTCCTCTTTTCCAGGGTTCTCTGCTTTGCTACCTATACTTTAGACCATAATGATCAATTGGGAGCATATTAGGATGAGTCCTCCTTACCTTAAAAGTTTATATTGGGGTGACAAACATCCTCTTACATTTTACATTATATTGAGGTAAGGTTGATGTCAAAATATTATAAACTCATATTCTTAGCTAAATTAAATAGCCTAGATCTCTCATTCTAGAAATAATTATGCTAAGTGTTAGCTTGAAGACAAGAAAGACTATATCTAAGAAAATTGGATCCAAAATTTTCTTATTGTGCTAAATAAGCTCAATTATTTTTCAAAAATTTAAAAATTTCAATTTCTAATTTAGGATTGTATGAAAATTTAATATTACAAAATAAAAATTTCAAAATTTAGCAATTAAAAAAGACAAAAAAGCAAAAAAAAAAATTGAGTCAGTGAATGGGGTTTGAGACGTATACCTCTCACGCCTGTTTATAACCCCCCAACTTATCATATAATCCATCTAAGAGCGTCAAAGATGGAAGTTGGAAATAAATGTGCGGTTTTTATTTTTCATTGGGTGGTGACTTCATGGCCCAGCTGGAGCATAGAATCATTTTAGTGTAGACTCCTCAGAGTGCATTGTAGCACTCATGCTGCATGCTTTCTACTTTCACACCTCGGTCTGCTGGTGCTGACATCTAGTAGAGGCAGTTGAAACCACAACTGTCAGACCATACAATTTGTTGAGGGATTCTATGACAAAACTATGGTTTATTGAATTCTTTAGTGGGGTTGTACAAGTATCCTCTACCCTGGTCTTGTATCATCATGATTATGACTTCTGCACAAGTTTTTTATTTCTCTTCCTTGACACTCTTTGGTGTGGTTGTGTTTGTATACTTCTTTAGGGAGAAGGTCACGTCGGAATTGTTGTACATGATTGCAGTCTAGGCCTTGATGTTTATTTCCAGGAGAGTCTAGTGGTTGTCATGCAAGAGAGGCATAAACATGAACTCTGACATAAAACTTCAAAAAGCATTGTAGTAGTCTCTCTTTTTCACTGGAGTCTTTATTCTTGATGATATCTTCCACTGACATGAAATATGCCATGTGTGCATTAGGCATACCATATCCAATAAGGGATTGGTAGGCCCTCATTACACTCATGGTCATGTAACAGTTTGGATGTAGTGTGTCACATAGATCATCCTTCAGTACAAATATACCTTCTCTTTGAAAAACAAATTCCTCCATCTCATCATCTACTCTCAAACTCTTCATTATTATTTGTAGTACCTCTAGAGATAGGTCTTCACATGACCATCTTTCAAAATCTGGGAAGGTGGATTTATTGCCCCATCTAGCCCTTCATGCCCTGACTCATGCATTCTTCTTCTTCTATCTCTCCCTCCTCATATGTAGTCGACTCAAGGATTGTTGTAGGGGGGGTACTCATTGAAATTGACTAAGTCTGGGGTGCATGGTGCTCTTTGGGCTCATCTTTGCCTTTGTCTTGTTCATGTGCTTTCCATCATTTCCTTCACTTTGATTCCTGCTCAAGTTGGGAAGGGCCCTTTCAAAGGGTTTGCAACTGCTCATGCCATGGTTGCTTCTCAATTAGAGGCACCCCTATATCCGATCATTGAATAAACAATGGTCATAGATGACTTCCACTACATACAAACCCTAAAGTCCATGTAGATATTCACGGAAGAGATCCTCTAAGGGGATGCCTTTATTTATTGCCTCCATAAGGCATAGTAAGATAAAGGCACAGTCCCCTGGCCTTGTTCTTCCTGGGGGAGATTTTGTGTTAATAATGAAGTTTTTCCAATTACTCAGATGGAGGCTTCCTACCCTATGGATGGTTTGTTGAAGTCTAATGGGGAACTTTTGAATGTCTCATGCATCTTTGTTCTTGAATACTAGGGTAGTATAGGGTAGCTCAATGTTGTAACGATTATAGATAATCATGTTCTGCTTGTACAAATCAACCAATGTTAGTGCCCAATTCTTAACTGTTTGAATTGACAACATGACGAATCTTACCTTTTGGCTTTGCACATGCACCTAGAGTTCTCTTATAGATTTATAATTGTACCTATATTTGTACAACTATTTACCAAAGTGGTTGTGCTGTTGAAGATAGGATACATCTTGTTAGCATGAAGGAACTCCCCTAGCAACGTTGCACAGAGCACCTTGAATATACTTTTGTGTACCCATGCTCCTTTTGGGTACATTCCCCTGAAGTGTTCTCTAGTAAGTGCCATCCCCTAATTATTGTATATAACATTTGTCCCATGAAGATTGTCATGTAGGATGTTAGCCAACACAAGAACGTCGCTACATGAGATGCGAGACACTGATGTAATGCCCATTCTTATCAATTTTCAAGGGAGTGGCGGCATCAATTATCATGCTTCCTCTTGTAGTGGCATCTATTTTCTTGGTAGAACATTAGTGAAGAAAGAAGAGAGGTTGTCTTCATATTCATCTGATGTCCCATATCTTCCCTTTGTTGCATGAGCTATCAATACTTTGTCTAGTTGATTTATCATTGGTATTATCAGTGATGGTGGGTTGTAGCATTTCCAAAGGCTTCCCCTATCGAGGTAGACATTTCAAGCATTGCGACATCTAGTGCGGCGAGGATGGCAGTCATCTTTCCATCATATACAACATCATTATGCTCATTGTGGCCCGGGTCATGGAGGTATATGTCACATATGTCCATTCCTATGTTCATCTTGTCCATGTACTTGGTAGGCATTGTGTCATCATAAGTTATGGATTTTTCCGCACTTTCATCCTCCTGCCTGGTAATTTCTCCTACCAGTTGGTTTTCTAGATCAAGATTGTCTTTTATGGGTGAAGAGTTTAGATCAAACCTTAAACCATGACATTGATGTTGGTTGTAGATGCCTCTTCATGATGTTGGTGTTCTTCTTTGTGGGTTGGCTCCTGTCTAGGCTCCACACATATGCTTTCAACTTCTTCATCTTTATTCTCATTAGGGTTAGAAGGGCATGAAGATGCATGTGAGGGGTTGGCTATCTGCTTTGACCGTCTTCTTGCTCACAATTCCTCCATGTGTTTTCATTCTTCTTCTATTTCTTACAGACATTCTTCATGGTACTGGTGCATGTCATCCATGTATTTTTGCATCTCATCCTCTGTCTTCCTGAGCTCTTCCATCTCCACAACCATCTCCTGTATTGTTTGCATCATTGTGCATTGGTTGATGAGGATGTCCTGCATGAACTGGGGAAGTGCCACAATTCTCTTATCTAGGCTCTCTATCGGTGTGGTTAGTTTTTGCAGGATAGAGGAGATGAGTGTTGAATTTGAGGGTGATTTTTCATTTTCTTAGAGATGATGTCGAATTGACACCCTAATTCTTCACTGAAGCTTGTTTGGTTGTTGTTGTTCATAATGTGGGGTTCTCGGTATTGTAGTTGGTGCCTTGGTCATTGGTGGTAGTCTTGTCTTCTTGACTTGATGTTGATGTTGCAATGGTTGCTCTAGTTCCTTCATCTGCTCTACACTTGCTTCTACTGGGTGTGATGAGGTCTTCTTTAGCTTGTAGGATTCTATTTTTTTGGTCTGGACATTGTCTCCAGTCCTTGGTTGTCCTTCTAGATTTGTGGCAGGTACTTCTAGAATTCCTCTATCCAAGGGTGAGGTTTAATGGATACGTTCATTTGTGTCAACACTTTCTTTATCAAATGCAACTTGTCTAGTTGAAGTTAGTTGCTCCATGCTCGGTTTATCCTTTGTTTGTGGCTGGATCAGTTCTAGCACTAATGTTGGTGTTTTCAATGCCACCTTGCGTATTTTGATTAGTACTTTCTCCCTCTTTCCTAGTCTTGTTGGTTCTTCTCCTTCCTCTTATTCTTTTTCCTGGAAGATGATGGCAGATGAGGGTGGGTATGTAGCTCTTCTAATCATACCAGAAAACATTTTGTCTATATCTTCACTGGTTGGCCCCAATTTGTGAGAATTATAGTAACTCATTTTAGGGAGGGGAAGGAGAACGTATGATTTGGCTTGCTTATAAAAGAACTTTTCCTTTTCTTTTATTATCCTAGTCATGATGAGGTACTCGGTGTCAGTATGGCTATATCATTCAGTCACCTCATGTTGTCTAAATTCTTCTAAGTCAAGGAAGCAAGAAGCAACAAGTGATATTTTTCCTCCCATGCATAAGTCCTTTGTCTTACTATTTGGATTAATGACTGTGGATAGTTTGTCAACAAGCAATCTCTTGATGTTGATAGGTCTCTTCTCTAACATGGAACAGATTAGGAGAAGATCCCCTCTAGATACATTTCCTATTCTAGATCATGCAAACACCATGTTAGCAACAATTTTTTGCATTAGTCAGATTAAACAAGAGGGTATCTAGGCTGCTTTGTATTTCCCTAGGTTGTGCTTGGTCTCCCCAGTCAGCTGATGTGATGATTTTGAGTTGCTTGTATATACTTGTTTTACATGTGTTTTATGTGTTTATTAGTCACTTTTGTGGTTAGTATCGCATGATTCATTCGTTGTAGTCTATAATCTCATTTTGTATCAAATCTCTCATATTTTATCTTTTTTATTATAAACGATCATAATAATGGGTTTTAGCATAGCTGATTCATCTTTGTCTTGCAATTTCAGGAAAAACGAGTATACACAGTTGTCGATACCATCGACATCCGTCGATAGTATTGACACAGTCACAGGGAGACAACCGCAAGGAGCCAAGCAGAGTCGATACCATCGACTGGGAGGTCGATGGTAGCGAGATACCTACAGTGAGCCAGCACTCAGCCAGTCGATACTATCGACATTGCACAACTTCAACATCAGAATGGTGACAAAACTGACGTCTAAAGGTGTCTATACCATCGACCCACGTCAATGGTATCGAGTCTGCATCAGGCAGAGCGTCAGAGAAGGGAAGAGAACTTGTCAATACTATGACGGGTCGATACCATCGACCCGCGTCGATGGTATTGACACCGTCAGAATATGTTTTGTTTCAGATCGATCTTGATCGGACAGTGGTGATCTTTTGGTGACCAAAAGTGGTCCATATACCTAATGACGGCGTCCCTAAGAAGATTATCACATCATTAGCCGCTGCACAAGTCCCGAGGAGGTGTGGAGAAGAGAAAGGAGTCCAGAATCACGCCCCGGTCGTTCTGAGAGCCGAAGAAGATGAATTCCACCGCCAGAAGGCTGTAGATCACGTACTCTACATCAAGGAACGATTGGATCTCCTCCATTCAGGGGTTTACATCACTCTCATTCACGTTTCTCCATGTTTTCCCCTTCTTCCATCATGTCTTTGATTGAGATGAACATGCGAGGCTAATCCCCTTTGTCTTTAGGACTGGGAGTAGCCCGGGTAATTGTTGTATGACATTTTATCATAGTAATTCATATCTTGTCTCTTAAATCCGTGGTATGATTTTGTTTTCTCCATTATATCATTATGATTGATCACCTTAATGATAATATAATGCCTTTAATTGCTTTGAAAGAAGAATTAATGGTTGAAAAGAGACGAAATTCACATTAATTAATAAATTCCTTGAACAAGGTGATGTACGGTTAATGATGGAAATCTAGAGTTTGGTCTTCATGCACGTAGTTTAGGGTATAGGTTACTATGACTGTGGAACTGACCTAGATTTAGGTAGTGAATTGTATCACGACAGTGAACAATTCTTACTACATGCCGCTACTCGTAATGAGAGAAAAAATTAATTAACTATATAGAAATAAATACAACGAGAACCTGCGGTGAAACCACAATCCTAAAGATTCCCATCTAAATTGATTAAACTTAACATTTAATCGATTTCTTTGTTTTCATTTATTTTTCTTTTATTTTTCAATCAACTCTCAAAACCTTGTAATCGGTCTAGCTGATCACGAGTAGTTAGTAAGTAGTCTACTGATAGTCCAGTGTCTCTGTGTTCGATTCGGGCCTCACAAAGGCCTATATTACTCTGACGTGTGCACTTGCGTTATACGCACGGTAAAATCATGTCAAGTTTTTGGCACCGTTTCTGGGGACACGACAATTGTCGGCACTACGAGTGCTGCAAGCGGCCACT
Organism: Alisma plantago-aquatica; assembly: GCA_963693085.1. Taxonomy (NCBI): domain Eukaryota; kingdom Viridiplantae; phylum Streptophyta; class Magnoliopsida; order Alismatales; family Alismataceae; genus Alisma; species Alisma plantago-aquatica. The sequence continues at coordinate 1,486,678,072 of OY856412.1, read as the reverse complement.
CTAGGCCACTTTATTATTATTATTATTATTATTATTATTATTATTATTATTGAAATTCATCGTTTATCTTTCGTATTTAGCAATCGTCTAGCGCTGTACTGAATCAAATTTATTACCATGCAGATACCAGTGCATGGTGAGGACGCGTAGCACAGACTACACACTACCGTCACCAGAGGTTCCACTGTTGGGATCAGACGACGAAGAGAACAATTTCACGATCAACTTGAGGATATAGATTCAGACTCTGAACTAGAAGCCATGGCAGAAGAACTGACAATATGGGAGAAGATAAAGGTTTCTTCCTCATCAGCATCAAAAGGGCCGATAAAAAAATAGGCAGTCAACATTCCAACCTATAAGATTGATCTGGCACTGATAAACTTGGTCAAGTCTCAAGCATTCCACGGGCTGAAGAATGAAGACCCTGTTGCACACATCAGCACTTTCGTGGAAAATTGTGATATGATCAAGATAGATAGGTTTCCACAGGAGACACTGTATCTGAAGTTGTTTCCCAACTCTCTTGCAGGTAATGCACGTGAATGGCTGCATAACCTAGATGATGAGATAGTTGAAACGTGGGATCAAATGATCGAGGTTTTCTTCAAGAGATTCTTTCCACCGGAGAAAACCAATGACTTAGTATGGAAAATCCACACTTTCTGTCAAAGGGCTGGCAAGATATATTATGAGATGTGGGAGCGCTTCCAAATAATGTTGCGGAAGTGTCCACATCACGGGCTAGATAAGGAAAAACAAGTGAAGATCTTCTACTTTGCTTTGAATGATCACGATTGGAGCAATCTAGACTCAGCAGGTTCTGGTTTCTTCTTGAACAACACTGGCACTAGGTGTTGGGAAATACTGAAGAACATGGCTAGAAAGCAATCATGGGGCGACAGAGACACACCAGAGCAGGTCTGAGTCACAGGTGAGTCAAAGGCCATCAAAGATCTAAATGAGAAGATGGATTTATTAGCCAAGAAATTGCTAGCAAAGGAAGATGGAGAATCTGATGATGTGGCACAAGTGAAATTTATGCGCCAGCAACTGGGGTACATAAATAATGATTATTCTTGGAGGAAAGATCAAAACATTTCATGGAAGGACCCAACCAATTTCCTACAGGACCCCGATGCCAAACCAAAATCGTTGGCAGAGGACAAGAGCAATGAATTGCTCAATCAAGTAGTCAAGTAGAATCAAGAACTAATGAGCACGTTTGGCCAGCAGATCAAGCAAGAAGGAGAATTTATGAATCAATTTGGGCAAACTTTACAAAGTCATGGGGCTCAGATGAGAACTATGGAGACATCATTAGCATAGATGGCAGCTGAGATAGCAAATCTGAAAAAGCCAACACAATAAGGTTTTCCCGGAAATACAAATGTTCCAGGAGGAAATCAACAAGCCAAGGCAATTCTGCTACAGTTTGGAAAGAAGATTTTAAACCCCAGGTCCAATGAACCGAGCACACCCCAACCAGAAACCATAGGTGAGGTCATAGAGGAGGTTACAATCATAGAGCTGATCGAGGATGCGATAGAGGAAGCCACACCAGAACCCATTGCTGAGGAAGAAACTCAAAAGAGGACACCATATGTGCCTCCACATCAGAGGGCACAGACTGTCCCAGTGCCGTATCCAAACAATTTGAAGGCTAAGAAAGTGGACGCTCAGTTCAAGAAGTTCCTAGATAGCTTTAGGTAACTTTCTGTCAACATTCCGTTGTTAGAAGCAATAGAGTAGATACCCTCCTATGGCAAGTTTCTGAAAGATATAATTACAAAGAAGAAGAAGATTCCTGATACTGAAGTGGTGGTTCTTAAGGAGCAAGTGAGCGCCTTCATTATGGGCACATTGCAACCAAAAAGGCAAGATATGGGTTACTTCAATATTTCATGTTACATCAGTAAGGTGAAATTCGGTGAAGCATTGTGTGACTCTGGGGCAAGTATTAATTTGATGCCTCTTTCTACTTTCAAGAAGTCGGAACTGAAAGAATCGAGATATAGAAACATGACGATTCAGCTAGCGGATAATTCTGTGGTAAAGCCATATGGCATTTGTGAATATGTACTTGTTAAAGTTGACAGGTTTGTGTTTCCAGCAGATTTTGTGGTAATGGAAATGCAACATGACCAAGGGAACGAGCTACTCCTTGGAAGACCCTTCCAAGCTATGGTAGATATGATACTCAAAATGGCAAGAGGTCGTATGACATTGGGAATCGCGGATGACCGATTTGAAATGGTTATTCCCATGAGTACAACACAATCAAAGGCAAAGGAGCAGTGTTGCATGGTGAAACATTTTGATCAGAACATTTCTCTTTGCCTATGGAAGCCATTTCTAGATATGGCTCATGTAATGACACAGGTAGATAAGGGGACACTGGTTGTAGACATTATGGAACAGACTAAAGTTGTTTCTCTTTGCAGAGCTGTGGGTTTTCCAAATGATGAAGAGGAGGAAATTCCTCTGTCTACTGAAGATGATGCAATAGCAAGTTCTGTCCTTGACGCATATCCAAAACTGCCCCTTGAAGCTTTCCTTGTCAACATAATGCATGACTGGATGCGAAGCAAGTCATTACAAGAATGTGTCAAGATGCTTCAAGTGCTTCCGTGCTATTATGCCAAGTATTATGAAGATATTGGGCCACTCCCACCACCACTTCAATCATCATTGATCAGTCCTCCAGAGTTAGAACTAAAGCCACTGCCTTCACATTTGAAGTATGCATTCTTAGCCAATGGTGAAAGACTACCAGTGATTATTTCGGCATATCTGAGTGTCGATGAAGAAGAGCAATTGATGATCATGCTGAAGAACCACCGTGGTGTGTTCGGGTGGTCAGTTGCGGATATCAAGGGGATTTCCCCTACACTTTGTCAGCACAAGATCCGACTCGAGGAAGGATCCAAACCTATGATTCAGCCACAACGATGACTCAATCCGATCATGATGGAGTTCGTCAAGAAGGAGGTGATCAAGCTCCTTTCTGCAGGCATCATTTACGCTATCTCCGATTCGATGTGGGTAAGCCCCACATAGCTAGTCCCTAAAAAGTGGGGAATTACTGTCACTCACAACTTGTTAAATGAGTCAGTCACGACCCGATTGGTAACCGGGTGGCGTGTGTGCATTGACTACCGTTGATTGAACTATGCTACGTTAAAAGATCATTTTCCTCTTCCGTTCATCGATCAAATCTTAGAGAGACTAGCGGGTCGATCTCATTTTTGTTTTTTAGATGGCTACTCTAGCTACAATCAGATCTCTATTGATCCTAACGACCAAGAAAAGTATACCTTCACTTGTCCTTATGGAACATTCACATATCGTCGTATGCCTTTTGGTCTGTGTAACGCACCAGCTACTTTTCAGCGATGCATGCTCGCTATTTTTTCTGATATGGTTCAGCGTTGTCTAGAGGTTTTCATGGACGATTTTTTCGTCTATGGTGCGTCGTTTGATGAGTGCTTGTACAATTTGGATAAATTTTACAACGATGTGAGGACACACATTTAGTTCTCAACTGGGAAAAGTGTCATATGATGGTTAGTGAAGGAATTGTGCTTGGACACAAGGTGTCTAGCAAGGGGGTGGAGGTGGATCCAGTAAAGATTGAGGTTATTTCGAAATTACCCCCACCTAATTCGGTTAAAGGGGTAAGGAGTTTTCTCGATCATGCAGGATTTTATTGTCGCTTTATCAAAGATTTCTCAAAAATTGCCAAACCATTGTCTGAACTACTGGAGAAAGATGCGATGTTTGATTTCAATGAAAAATGCTTGCATGATTTTAATGTATTGAAGGAAAAGTTAATTTCTGCACCGGTTGTTCAAATGTCGGATTGGACAAAGCCTTTTGAGCTCATGTGTGATGCTTTGGATTTTGTAGTAGGGGCTATTCTTGGGCAGCGTTTCGAGAACAAACCCACAATAATTTTCTATGCATCCAAGACTTTAAATGAGGCACAACTTAACTACACCACAACTAAAAAAGAACTTCTCGCCGTCATTTTTGCATTTGAAAAAATTCGGCAATATTTGGTAGGGTCAAAAGTTGTGGTATGGACGGACCACGCCGCCATAAAATACTTGATGGAAAACAAAGATGCCAAACCTAGATTGATTAGGTGGATCTTATTGTTACAAGAATTTGACATTAAAATCAAGGATAAGGAGGGAATTGAGAATGTGGTTGCGGACCACTTGTCTAGGTTAGAATGGGTAGATGAGAAGGATATTAATATACCCATTACCAAGAGATTCCCTGATGAGCAAATCCTTTATGCAAAATCCAAGGATCCATGGTTTTCATTCATTGTTAATTATCTTTCCTGTAAAATAATCCCAGATGATTGGACTTATCAAGAGAAAAAGAAAATTTTCCATTCTTTGAGATATTATTTCTGGGATGATCCCATCTTGTTGAAGCAATGCAGGGATGGCGTTTTGCGCAGGTGTGTACCAGAGATAGAATATGACAGTGTACTTAGTCATTATCACACACTACCAATCGGTGGTCATCATGCAAGTTCAAGAACGGCGTCTATGGTGCTAGAGAGTGGTCTTTATTGGCCTACACTCTTCCGGGACGCCTACGACTATGTGTGAAGATGTGACTCATGTCAAAGGGCAGGTAATATTTCCAAGCGGCAAGAGATGCCCCTCTACGTGTTTCAAGAAGTTGAGGTATTTCATCTGTAGGGCATCGGTTTTATGGGACCCTTTGTGTCCTCAAATTCTAATTTATACATTTTACTTGTTGTTGATTATGTATCGAAGTGGGTAGAAGCAATACCCACAAGGACTAACGACGCTGCTGTAGTGTGCAGGTTTGTAAAGGATCACATTTTCTACAGATTTGGTGTGCCAAGGATAATTATTAGCGATGGAGGCACCCATTTCAAGAATCAAAAGTTTGATGCATTATTGAGAAAGTAGGGGGTGAAACACAATGTTGGTACCCCGTATCACCCGCAAATGAAAGGGCAAGTCGAGGTGTCAAATAGGGAAATTAAGAAAATTTTGGAGCACACTGTGGCTTCGACAAGAAAGAATTGGAGTACTTTGCTACCAGATGCATTATGGGCGTATAGGACCGCATATAAGACACCTATAGGCACTGAAAACCTCTAGAGGGGGGTGAATAGAGTTTTATATAGATTTTAAAGTAATTTAAACTCAAACAACCAAAGTAAAGATTAAGAAGAGGAACACAGGTGTTTAGAGTGGTTCCACCTTAGCAAATACTAAGGAGTCAATCCACTACCCGGTTGCTTACCCAACCGGGATTTTGAAAGTACTAAATTTTATTACCTCTCAAGGATATTACATAAAATTTACAATACTTTCCAAACACCCTTTGGACATCCTTCGCCTTGAAGTAGTCTTGCCAACCTCGAAGCAGCCTTCCTTGAAGTAACTTCAAGCTCCCCCTTGAAGTAGCCTTCCTCCCGAAGTAGCTTCCCGTCAAGACAGCCTTCTGAAGTAGTCCAAAGTTCCTCCTCTTCACCACGAAGAGCTTCACCCTCTCCAATCCGCAGCCTCCTACCTGGAGTAGCAAGGAGAGTACAAGGAATACTAGGAACAAGAAAGAAATAAGAGAAAATACAACTTATCCTTGAAGCTCAAGGCTTGATTTGCCTAGATCAAGCGTTTGGATTTTCCTAGCCAAGATGATGGACTTGTGATTGCTAGGGTTAGGAAAATCTAGCCTATAGGACGAGCTTGAGCTAAGAGGAAAGTAGCCAATTTATCACAATGCTCAATTCACAGCAGATTGCACAAGAGGGCTCAAGTATTTTCTCAAGTGTAGCAAGTGTATCAAGTGAGTTCTAGAGTCCTATGGCTTGTCCTATTTATAGAAATGGCCTAAGTATGCTTAAGGACGTTCTAGATAACTTCTAGGGGTTTCTAAGTGCTTAACTAGCCGTTAGGTACAAGTTTGTTGCTTTTGCAACGGCTAATTACTTTACTCTGCAGTTTCTGTCAGAGATCGTCTCGGTCGAGAAATTGTCGACCGAGACACTTACTCGGTCGAAGTTTTGTCGACCGACAGGCTCTCTGGATCAATGTCTATTTTCAACTGCCAACTAACTTGTCAGTTGTGTCTAACGGCTACTTTGGATCTTTCTCGGTCGAGGAGTTTGTCGACCGAGAGTGTCTCGGTCGAGGAGTTGGTCGACCGAGATAGATCATGTTTTAAGATTTCAAGTTAGGCATTAATTATGTGTGTGAGTGTGCATAGGTGATCCTATTGAATGGATGACTAAGGTGTTTAGCTAGGGAAAATCCAATGCTTGATTTACATGCGATTCTAAGTACTTGTACATTATATTTCTGTACAAGTTTTTACAATGATTACATTTGCATGAAAATATAAATACTTCTTGGTGAATTTCCCTTATAGTTTTGTCATCCTGCACACTCAAGTAGCTCGTCAGATAAATAAGAATGAAATGTTTGTCATAATCAAAACAAAGGGATTTTATAGATGTCCATTTAGCCAACAATCTCCCCCTTTTTGAAGATGACAAACATTTCCAAAATATAAATAAAGGAAATATAAATCATATAAATGTCATACCTTTAGATTGCCATTTGTAACTTTTCCTCTTGTTTATAAAATGTGTGCTTATTATTCCCAATGAATTATGGAACATGAAATCCAGTTCATTTGGGAATATAGCAACTTTCAATGTAAAGCCAAGAGTATATTTATGAAACTTATTGATTGAATTTGTCATAAATACTACGTTATAGTTTTATATATCTCTCCCCCTTTGTCATTTCAAAAAGATAACCGTTTTAATAAAAACTCCCCCTTAATTAGATATCCCATCAAATCTAAAAAAATGTCCATTGAAAAGCCAAAATGATACAATTAAACAAGTATTCGTGTTAAGAACCGCAGATATCAAAGAAAACATCCTCCAAAGGAGTAATAAGTAGTTGCTTCCTAATGCTGTTGAATTGATCTAATGGAAGCGGTTTTGTAAAAATATCAGCCAATTGATTTTCCGTATCAACATGATGAAGTGAAACATGATTCTTTGATATGTGATCCCTTAAGAAGTGATGACGGATTTCAATGTGTTTTGCCCGGCTGTGTAAAATAGGATTATGTGCTAAGTTTATGGCGCTCGTGTTATCACAGAAAATAGGTGTAGATGAAAGTTTAAAAACATAATTGCTTAAAACCTGTTTCATATAAAGTACTTGAGCACAACAAGACCCGGCTGCAATATATTCAGCTTTAGTTGTAGATAGGGCAACCGTATTTTGTTTCTTACTAAACCAAGATACTAAGGCTCTTCCTAATAAGAAACATCCACCACTAGTACTTTTGCGATCAAGTCGACAACCAGCATAATCCGCATCAGTATATGCTTTAAAATCCAAGGATTGTCCTTTTGGATACCATAAACCGAAACAAGTAGTGCCAGCTAGATATCGAAGAATTCGTTTGACCGCAAGAAAATGAGATTGCATAGGTTGGGATTGAAATCGAGCACAAAGACCAACGGAAAACATAATGTCCGGTCGAGAAGCGGTTAAATATAGCAAACTACCAATCATAGCTCTATATAAGGAATCATCAATAGGTTCCCCATTTTCATCCTTATCAATTTTGATAGAAGTAGCCATAGGAGTAGTAGCATGTTTGCATTGATCCATCCCAAAGCGTTTTAAAAGTTCTTTAGTGTATTTTTCTTGGCTTATGAAAATTCCTGCAGGCTTTTGCTTAATTTGAAAACCAAGAAAAAATGTTAATTCACCCATAAGGCTCATTTCAAATTCTTTTTGCATAATGTCACTGAATTGTGTGCATAATAAATCATTTGAAGCTCCAAAAATAATATCATCAACATATATTTGCACAACTAGGAAATCAGATGCATATGGTTTGAAGAATAAAGTAGAATCTGAATTTCCAATAGAGAAACCATTATCAAAAAGATATGTCTTGAGCCGTTCATACCAATTCCTAGGTGCTTGTTTTAGACCATAAAGTGCCTTTTTAAGTTTATAAACATGGTCACCTTTTTCTGGTAATTCAAAGCCCGGTGGTTGAGCAACATAAACTTCTTCTTGTATGATGCCATTTAGAAATGCACTTTTGACATCCATTTGATATAGCTTAATGTTTTTATGGGCAGAAATAGCTAGTAACATCCTAATAGCTTCAAGTCTAGCTACGGGTGCATATGTTTCATCAAAATCTATTCCTTCTTGTTGATTATATCCTTGTGCTACTAATCGAGCTTTATTCCTTATGACTTCTCCTGCTTCATTGAGCTTATTCCTAAAAACCCATTTAGTTCCTATGATGGTTTTGTCTTGTGGTTTAGGAACTAAATCCCATACATCATTTTTAGTGAATTGATTTAATTCTTCTTGCATGGCTATTATCCAGTAATCATCCTTAAGAGCTTCGGATATCTTCTTAGGTTCAATGATAGAAACGAAAGCCATGTTTGCAACATCTTTGAAGGAAGACCGAGTTTTGACTTTATCATTTGGATCTCCAATAATTTGTTCTTGGGGATGATCCTTGATAAGCCTAGGTGTAGGTTGTGTTTCAACTTGAGGTTCCGATATGGGAAGTTTCTCACTATCATTTGAAATGGTTGTATTTTCGAATTGATTAGTGAGATCAATGATATCTAGATTTTTAGATTTTGATTCTTCATGAAAAGAAATGTGAATGGATTCCTCAACTTTTCTAGATATAGTGTTATATACTCTAAAGGCTTTGCTAGAAGTGGAATATCCGAAGAAGAATGCTTTGTGTGATTTAGAATCAAACTTGTCTCTATCATCTTTGGTATTTAAAATGTAGCATGTGGAGCCAAAAGTATGAAAGTAGTCAACTCGAGGTTTCTTAGAGTGTAGTATTTCATATGGAGTTTTATTCAAATGAGAGTGAATAGTTACTCTATTAAGCACATAACAAGCAGTGTTTACGGCTTCATCCCAAAAGGTTTTAGGTGTGTTGTGTTCAAGCATCATGGTCCTAGCCATTTCCTGTAGGGATCGATTTTTCCGTTCTACTATACCATTTTGTTGTGGGGTACGTGGAGCAGAAAAATTATGAGTATACCCTTGAGATGTACAAAAGGTCTCAAATGTATGATTTTCAAATTCGCCACCATGATCACTTCTAATGGTACATATTTTATGTTGTAAAAGATTTTCAATCTTAGAACAAAATTGCATAAAGACATGAATAGTATCATCTTTAGTTGCAATAAAATGTACCCATGTAAATCTACTATAATCATCAACAATAACAAAACAATATCTTTTACCACCAATAGATTGTGTCCTCATTGGTCCAAATAAGTCCATATGAATTAATTCTAAGGATCTACTGGTGCTAAGTACATGTTTTGATTTAAAAGATGTTTTGGTTTGCTTTACCATTGTGCAAGGTTCACAGTTTTCAGCTTGATCAAAAGACAGAGCAGGTAATCCACGAACAAGATTATATTTCACTAACTTTTTAATAGTGTGTGAACTAGCATGTCCTAGCTTTTTATGCCATAGCTGTAAGGTATTTTCATTTGCAAGAAAGCATTTGCCTATTACTGATTTCATAGAGTTTGGTTTAAGGATATAAAGATTTCCAACTCTATTTCCTTCATAAATGACATTTGTAGTGTTTTCTATCAACAACTTGCAGCAGGTTTTGTTAAATAACACATCATAACCACTATCACATAGTTGACTTACGCTAATTAAATTGTGATGCAATCCATCAACAAGTAGAACATTTTTTATTTTAAGATTTGTTCCAACATTACCTATTCCAACGATCTTGCCCTTACCATTGTCTCCAAAGGTGACCGTTCCACTTTTCTTTTCTTCAAAAGTTTGAAATGCGTCCTTGTTTCCGGTCATATGTTTGGAGCAGCCACTGTCAACTACCCATTCCTGCATTAGAATGTAGATTTTGGTACCCATGTGATGGTCCGATAAGGTTAGAAACTTTTTAATTGCTTATGTGTATAAAAGTTCTGATACAGAAAACCAGTCGGTCGACAATTGTTCGACCGATTTTTGTCTCGGTCGACAATTTGTCGATCGAGCAGGTTACTGTATCACAAGTAAAAACACAGAAAATTTCTCGGTTGACCAATTTTCGACCGAAATAGGTGCTGTAAATTTTTGATTTGTTAAAGACATCCAGTCGGTCGACAATACTTCGACCGACCCAGAGCTCGGTCGACAATACTTCGACCGACAGAGTTTCTGTTTCAGCAATTGCAGTGAAATAGTAACAATAAGCATAGCACCTTTTGTTGAGATAAGACAATATAAATAGAAAAATTAAGCATTTGGTCATATCTCAACTACATTCCATTCTTCTAAGTTTGGGGTTTTGGGATCCAAACTAAATCGGACTCCTTAGTCTTGTAGGGGCATGAAAAACAATAATGTCCAAGACGTAAGCAGAAATGACATGTAATAGAGTCAATTTCATTTCTCTTTCTAGTTATTGTGTTCTTGGGTACGAACATAGGTTGGTTTTTCTTTGGAACATATCCCAAACCTTTTCTTCCATTGAAAACATTTCCAACTTTCAATATGTTATCAAGAATATCTTTTCTCCTTAACTTATAAAGTTCTCTTTGTAACGTAGCAATGTCATTCATCTTCTTATGTATATCTTTTCTTGCTTGGTCTAAGTCAGAAGACAATGAATCTTTTTCTTTCACAATATTATCATAGTCCGAATGGTTGCACAAGATAGGTTGAGTTTGATAATCTTGTAGTTTAGCTAGCAAATCAGTCTTTTCTTTTGATAGAAGATCAACATTGGTTTCCAAATTGAGTAGCTTTCTAGTGCAATCATCTAAAGATGTTTTTAAAGATACATTTTCAAGATCAATGTTGTTCTTTTCACAAGAAAGTTCATCTAATTTAGCAATGAGCTCATTATTTGATTTTATAGCTTTCTTTAGTTTCTTCTTGGCATCAACATACTTATCATGAGTTTCTTATAAACTAGTGATTAACTCTTCTTTAGGAAGATCAATAAGGCTTACCTCTTGAGAGTCTTCATTGTCTTCTCTTGCCATTAGACATTCCACATTTTCATCTCCACTTTCACTTTCACTCGTTTCATCCCATGCCGCTTTATAAGCTTTTTCTTTCTTCTTATGTGAGCTTTTCTTTCCCTTCTTAGCTTTGGGACATTCATTTTTGAAATGTCCTTTCTTTCCACATTCGAAGCACCTGGGAGTGGAAGAAGAACTAGAAGTTTTATTAGATTTAAACCTTCTGTATTTCTTACCGTTGACTATCAATGCTTCTTCTCCTTCTTCTTCACTGGATTCCTCACTCTCTTGTGAGAGGGCTTTTGATGCTTTGAGAGCCACGTCTTTCTTTGGCCCACGTTGATGCTCATGTTCTCTTCTCTCTTCCTCTTCTAGGTCTGCCTCATGAGCTTCTAAGTTTCCGATGAGCTGCTCCATTTTGAGGCGAGTGAGGTCGTTTGCTTCTGCAATAGCTGTCACCTTTGGTTTGTACTTTGGAGGAAGAGATCGAAGTATTTTTGATACCTGATCTTCCTCAAGAACAGGTTTCCCTAAAGCACTCAAACCATTAACAATAGTAGAAAATTTTGAATACATTTCACTAATAGTTTCGTTTGGATCCATACGAAAATGTTCAAACTTTGTTTTAAGCAAACTAACTTTGGAGTTTTTAACTTGAACAGTACCCTCATATGTTATAGATAATCTATGCCAAATGTCATATGCGGTATCACAGTTTGATACTCTATTAAATTCACCTACTGAAATGGAACAATATAAAATGCTTACTGCCTTTGCATTCATTTGGGCCATTTTTACCGTATTAGCATCCCATACTGCGAAATCGTCTTGTGGGAGTGTGTATGGTGTAGATACCATTCTCCAAAGATCCCAGTTGATTCCTTGGAAGTAGAATTGCATCCTTCTCTTCCAGTATTGATAGTGTGTCCCGTCGAATGTCGGAGGTCTAGCAACGAGCGTTCCTTCAATGTTGAGGTGGTTGAGCACTCCATCACCCATTTCTTCAAGACCGTGTTAAGGTTCCTTGAAGCCCTGCTCTGATACCAATTGAAAACCTCTAGAGGGGGGGGTGAATAGAGTTTTATATAGATTTTAAAGTAATTTAAACTCAAACAACCAAAGTAAAGATTAAGAAGAGGAACACAGGTGTTTAGAGTGGTTCCACCTTAGCAAATACTAAGGAGTCAATCCACTACCCGGTTGCTTACCCAACCGGGATTTTGAAAGTACTAAATTTTATTACCTCTCAAGGATATTACATAAAATTTACAATACTTTCCAAACACCCTTTGGACAGCCTTCGCCTTGAAGTAGTCTTGCCAACCTCAAAGCAGCCTTCCTTGAAGTAACTTCAAGCTCCCCCTTGAAGTAGCCTTCCTCCCGAAGTAGCTTCCCGTCAAGACAGCCTTCTGAAGTAGTCCAAAGTTCCTCCTCTTCACCATGAAGAGCTTCACCCTCTCCAATCCGCAGCCTCCTACCTGGAGTAGCAAGGAGAGTACAAGGAATACTAGGAACAAGAAAGAAATAAGAGAAAATACAACTTATCCTTGAAGCTCAAGGCTTGATTTGCCTAGATCAAGCGTTTGGATTTTCCTAGCCAAGATGATGGACTTGTGATTGCTAGGGTTAGGAAAATCTAGCCTATAGGACGAGCTTGAGCTAAGAGGAAAGTAGCCAATTTATCACAATGCTCAATTCACAGCAGATTGCACAAGAGGGCTCAAGTATTTTCTCAAGTGTAGCAAGTGTATCAAGTGAGTTCTAGAGTCCTATGGCTTGTCCTATTTATAGAAATGGCCTAAGTATGCTTAAGGACGTTCTAGATAACTTCTAGGGGTTTCTAAGTGCTTAACTAGCCGTTAGGTACAAGTTTGTTGCTTTTGCAACGGCTAATTACTTTACTCTGCAGTTTCTGTCAGAGATCGTCTCGGTCGAGAAATTGTCGACCGAGACACTTACTCGGTCAAAGTTTTGTCGACCGACAGGCTCTCTGGATCAACGTCTATTTTCAACTGCCAACTAACTTGTCAGTTGTGTCTAACGGCTACTTTGGATCTTTCTCGGTCGAGGAGTTTGTCGACCGAGAGTGTCTCGGTCGAGGAGTTGGTCGACCGAGATAGATCCTGTTTTAAGATTTCAAGTTAGGCATTAATTATGTGTGTGAGTGTGCATAGGTGATCCTATTGAATGGATGACTAAGGTGTTTAGCTAGGGAAAATCCAATGCTTGATTTACATGCGATTCTAAGTACTTGTACATTATATTTCTGTACAAGTTTTTACAATGATTACATTTGCATGAAAATATAAATACTTCTTGGTGAATTTCCCTTATAGTTTTGTCATCCTGCACACTCAAGTAGCTCGTCAGATAAATAAGAATGAAATGTTTGTCATAATCAAAACAAAGGGATTTTATAGATGTCCATTTAGCCAACAGGCACTACGCCTTTTAGGTTGGTTTATGGGCGGGCCTGCCATTTACTGATAGAGTTGGAACACAAGGCGCACTGGGTGCAAAGGAAGCTTAATTTGACTTATGATGAGGCAGGGAAGAAGTGAATGCTAGAGCTCAATGAGTTAGATGAGCTGAGGATGAACGCCTATGAAAACTTGCGGATTTACAAAGAGAGGATAAAACTAATTCACGATCAGAACATTCAAGTGCGTGTTTTCAAAAAGGGAGATCGTGTGTTATTGTTCAACTCGAGGTTGAATCTGCATCCCAGGAAATTGAAATCCCGGTGGAGTGGACCTTTTGTTGTGGAAGAAGTACGGCCGCATGGTGCCATCATGGTGCGCGATGGAGAGACGATGTTTCTAGTTAATGGTCAGTGGTTGAAGTTGTACTTTGGTGAGGAATACAGGAGGAAAGTGCATGAGGTTAAACTCATAGCACTTAAGGATGAATGATGAGCTCGATTTTTTCTAGCCTAAGACGTTAAAGAAGGGCACTTGTTGCGAGGCAACCCAACCATTGGTAGTTCTTTCATTTTCTTTCGCATTTACAAGTTAGTTTTGTTTAATTTCATTTTTATGTGTAAAAATGATACCTTAATCGTTTGTCCAGTGTGCAGTACTGAGACAGAGTCGATACCATCGACAACAGGGTCGATGGTAGCGACATGGGTACAGGGAAGTGGCTATAGAAAATTTTCTGAGTCGATACCATTGATAGCCTCATCGATGGTATCGACATACCATCAGCGACTTCGAAGAAAAGGATAGCCCCGGGTTGATAGTATCGACAATGAAGTCGATACACATGAGATCCTTGAAGATTTACAGAAGAATTCATCTCAGTGATCTCGATACCATCGGCGGCCTTGTCGATGGTATCGACACGACAACAGCAAAGAAGTGACACCTGGACCTCGCGTGGGTATTCGAACCACACAGAGTCGATACCATCGACACCCTTCGATTCTATCGACGTGACACATCATTGATCAGTGAGAAGAAATCAACGGCGGCTGCCAAATCAAGGAAGTCGATCCATGGGATGGGTCGATACCATCGACCCATGTCGATAGTATCGACGCGTCATCGATCTGGGCCCCCACATCAAGAAATCGACAACCGTCGATAGTAGCGAAGACACAGATTGCCGTCAATGGTATCGACGGAGCGGCAGCAACGACGGAATCAGTTATAAAAGGAAGGGTTGTTTCTCAATTTTCTTCACACCTTCAGAGCTTCTTCCTTCCACTTGTGCTTTGAGCATTGTTGAGTGACCGGAGGCCTTCATCGAGCGTCCAAGGATCGAGATATCTTCACCGAGCTCTACACAGAGTGGAGTTCGTCTTCTCCAACCTTCACCGAGCGGAGTTCATCTTCTCTGACCTTCACCGAGCTCTATTTCTTATTCCCCTCTCTCTCTGTGATGATGGTGTGGACGGAAGGAGCTTTTTCTTCAAGGACGGCCCTGGTGGAGATTGCGACATTTGTTCCTCCACCACCCAACTCCATTCCTCGTCCAAGGATTGTTCATCCCTCGGAAGAAGTAAGGAAGATATACGAGGAGTTGCTCAAGCAGAAAATCGAGCCAACTCAATATGTCGATAAGACCATGGTCCGCGACCTCGGGTTCGAAGCCAACCTCGCCTACGTCCTGTAGGGGCAAGTGCAGCATACGGGCAGGAGGTCTGATGAGGTCCCATACCACACTGACGGCGTCCCCTTTTTCGGCGAGTGGCCGACATACAAGGAACTAGTGGCAATTTTATGGCATCGCTGGATATATGTGTCGTGCCTAACGACCTCATTGCCATCGATCAGAAATGGATCAAGGGTCGCGTTTCCTTACGGCTCTACAACAACAATTACAATCTCACCCTCCAGTAGTTCAATGCAATTTACAACTGGTACCATTCTCCGAATCAGCACAGGAGTCGGATAACCGGATGGATTATGATGAGATCTTCGCCCAGCTGATGACCGCACCTCCAGGCAAGTCCGTCAGCTATCATAATGTAGTTGTAGCTGATTTTGAGCATCCATTTGTGTAAATTCTACATCGCATGTTGTGCACTACTCTGTTTGCTCGAGGCGATCTTTCTCTCAGTAAGTTTCAAGAGACGGACTTGTTCTTTCTGTATAAGCTGCTGAAATGGGAAGAGCTCAATTGGCGTGCGTTTTTCTTAACACGTGTGTTGGCCGTGCGGAGGAGTACAAGGAAAGCTCCTATCCATTTTGGGGGGCAGATAACACCACTTGCTCTGTATCTCAGGTTGGATTTTTCCCACCTCACTCCATTGTCCAACAAGAATAAAGTCAACCTGCATCATCTACACTGATCCAACCTTCTTACGCTCCATGATGGTGTGGCCTATGCACAGTGCCATGTCAACCAGGAGTACCAGGAGTGTGCGCTTCCAGATCCCGTCTTCAACATCCAGGAAGCTCAGCACTTTCGGTGGCCCATCATCGCCATCAATGACTCCGACAAAGAAGACGACAGTAATGACAACGACAATGACGATGGCGACGAGCAAGAAGAGGAAGAGGATGCTTTCACTCCTCTTCGTTCACAAGTGGCACCGCAGAAGCATCCACGCTTCCACCCGGGTGCATCATCATCTTTGCAGCCTTCACCACCTTATCCCTCTCAATAAGGAGAGGATGTCTACTCTATGCAGGGGATGTACTCAATGCTTCAGGAGATTCAGCAGACCCAACATCAACACACTACTTCTTTCGCCGGTATTCAGGTGACTACGAACTGACTGTTCCTAAATTAGCAGGCCATCTACGAGAACGAGTGCCTCCTCCTCTCCAACCAAGAAAACATTCATGATAGGTTGCATAGGATGGAGATGCAGCAACAACTGTTCTACGATCATTACTGGTTCCAGAATTACTTCAGGGGATATCCGCAACCACCGCCCATACCCCCGTATGATCCAAGTTTCCAGGGGTAGTATCCATCATGGGATCCCACCGCCCCATAGTACCCACCGCCTGAACAATGAAGGGTATCACTGTTCCACCTGTTAAGATTATTTTTGACTATGAGGCCATAATCGAATTCAAGCTTAGGGGGGAGATGGAACAGTTTCTATCTTTTTCTATCTTTATTTCTAGTTTTTATCATTTATTGCCTTTTCTTTTATTCTAGAAATTTTCTTAGTTTTTAGAATCCACATTCTATCTAGTGTAATCGTGGATGTCTAATTTAATGTGTCATCTCTTTGTTTGTCACATGGGAGTCAGGGGTCAAATTGAAATTTTTTAATGAATTTGCAAGGTTGCTTTGTTTGAATTTGAGCATATAACTTATGAAAATAATTGGTTTTGTCAACTTTAAAACATAAAATCATAATTTTACATGCCTATTATTCAAGAAAATTGGACAGAATTAGATGTTGAGCTTGAACTGATCAAATGGTAATGAGGTTTTAATCTGAAATAAGAGAGAGAAACCTCTTGATTTTACACATGTCAGTAAGTAGGGACATATAATATCTTCCAATGGTTCTGTCAATTAATCTTGTGATCTATCCACTTCATCTTATTTAACACTCCACCATAAGAATTGGGAGCACTATACAGTTTGTCATCTTTTGGTTGCATGACATGTAGTTAAGATTGCATTGTAGTTAGTGTTCACTTTTGTTGCATTAAAAAAAAAGATTCATTATAATCCTACATTCACAAATTTTAGAGTGCATGTCAATGTCATTTTAGTTGCATTTTGCATAACTTTAATCATCTTGTACAATGATGTGTTTTTCTTCTTCTACGAATAAAGGACTTATTTCATACTCTCTGAAAAGTTAAAGAAAAAAAAGAGAAAAAAAATAATAGATATGTTAATAAGCCCAAGAGAAAGATATTGAAAATTTCATCATGTTCTATTAAGCAAGATAAAGGCTTGGAAAAAAAAAGCATTAAGATCAGAGGGAGAAAGGAATTTGTTCATATGCAGAATAAGAAGAGCAAGCACATGTGTAGGTTTGTAGATATTCTGTCTCTCATTGGGATAGAATGATAGTACATGCTTCATTCCACCTAAAATATAGCATTAGGACATTTTCACGTGCATTTTGCATCATGATAGGGCATTAATTTTTGTATTGCATGATTGACTGTTATATGCTTCCATTTCCTCCACAGCCACCTATTCCATCCACCTGTTGCTCTAATTGGTAGGCCACTCGTTATTATCTCCTCATTCATTAATATCGGGAGATCTGCTTCCAATTAGATGGTAGTTAGGAAACGATCAACGTAGATAGGGATCACAAAGATGCACCAAGCCTGAACTGGAGGATTTTATTATATTAACAGCCTTATTTGATAGTGTTCATCAATCTTGGGGTGGATATCTCTTATGGATGATCATTGTCTCCTAGATGGTAATTATCATTATGTGGTCAGTAAGGGTCGGTATGTGAATGTCTGGCGGGGATCATATGGCAATGTTTGTTGTGATAGTATG
This sequence comes from Alisma plantago-aquatica, assembly GCA_963693085.1. Lineage (NCBI taxonomy): Eukaryota > Viridiplantae > Streptophyta > Magnoliopsida > Alismatales > Alismataceae > Alisma > Alisma plantago-aquatica. Next base: position 1,486,660,053 of record OY856412.1, on the reverse strand, counting down.
TTCTTTAGTTGACCCTCACAATTTTATTTTATAGTTTTTCTGCTCGAGGATGAGCAATGTTTAAGCTTAGGGGAGTTTGATGCGATGATTTTGAGTCGCTTGTATAGACTTGTTTTACATGTGTTTTATGTGTTTATTAGTCACTTTTGTGGTTAGTATCACATGATTCATTCATTGTAGTCTATAATCTCATTTTGTATCAAATCTCTCATATTTATCTTTTTTATTATAAATGATCATAATAATGGGTTTTAGCATAGCTGATTCGTCTTTGTCTTACAATTTTAGGAAAAACGAGCATACACAGTTGTCGATACCATCGACATCCGTCGATAGTATCGACACAGTCACAGGGAGACAGCAGCAAGGAGCCAAGCAGAGTCGATACCATCGACTGGGAGGTCGATGGTAGTGAGATACCTATAGCGAGCCAGCAATCAGCCAGTCGATACTATCGACATTGCACAGCTTCAGTGTCAGAATGGTGACAAAATTGACGCCTAAAGGTGTCGATACCATCGACCCGCTTCGATGGTATCGAGTCTACATCAGGCGGAGCATCAGAGAAGGGAAGAGAACTTTCCGATACTATGATGGGTCGATACCATCGACCCGCGTTGATGGTATCGACACCGTCAGGATATGTTTTGTTTCAGATCGATCTTGATCGGACGGTGGTGATCTTTTGGTGACAAAAAGTGGTCCATATACCTAATGACGGCGGCCCTAAGAAGATTATCACATCATTAGCCACTGCACAAGTCACGAGGAGGTGTGGAGAAGAGAATGGAGTCCAGAATCACACTCCGATCGTTCCCAGAGCCGCAGAAGATGAATTCCACCGCTGGAAGGTTGTAGATCACGTACTCTACGTCAAGGAACAATTGGATCTCCTTCGTTCATGGGTTTACATCTCTCTCATTCATGTTTCTCCATGTTTTCCCCTTCTTCCATCATGTCTTTCGTTGAGATGAACATGCGGGGCTAATCCCCTTTGTCTTTAGGACTGGGAGTAGCCCGGGTAATCGTTGTATGACGTTTTTATTATAGTAATTCACATCTTGTCTCTTAAATCCGTGGTATGATTTTGTTTTCTCCATTATATCATTATGATTGATCACCTTAATGATAATCTAATGCCTTTAATTGATTTGAAAGAAGAATTAACGATTGAAAAGAGATGAAATTCACATTATTGAATAAATCCCTTGAAGAAGGTGATGTACGGTTAATGGTGGAAACCCAGAGTTTGGTCTTCATGCACCTAGTTTAGGGTATTGGTTACTAAGACCATGAAACCGACCTAGATTTAGGTAGTGAATTGTATCATGACAGTGAACAATTCTGACTACATGCCACTACCCGGAATGAGAGTCAAATTTGATTAACTATATAGAAATAAATACAACGAGAACCTGCGGTGAAACCACAATCCTAAAGATTCCCATCTAAATTGATTAAACTCAACATTTAATCGATTGCTTTTTTTTCTTTTATTCTTCAATCAACTCTCAAAACCTTTTAATCGGTCTAGCTGATCGCGAGTAGTTAGTAAGTAGTCTACCGATAGTCCAATGTCCATGTGTTCGACTCGGGCCTCACAAAGGCCTATATTACTCTGACGCGTGCACTTGCGTTATACACACAGTAAAATTGTGTCATCAGCCTTCACCAAGTTTTATGATTACTAAACCTGACTGCATCCTTGTAGTATCTTGGTTCCATACATGCTTCATCTTGCTCTTGCGTTGTAGTAAATATCCCATCCAACTAGTTCTCTATTACAAAGAAGTCCTTACCTCCCATCCATACTTGCAACCTTTATCCCCATAATGCCTCATCTTTCTATTAGTCTTTCACATGCACCTTCATAAGAGGACATGAACTCAGTGGTGAGGTCTGTGTAAGAATGTTGGGCCTCAATGTATATTACATACAAGTTCGCCCCATTGACAAACTCAATGACACACTCATAGAGCCCCAAGTCTTTGAAGTCCTATTAGTCTATGTATCTTATCATCTTGAATGTATTTGTCCTCAATAACATCACATATTTGTCTTGGTGTTCTTGGTCTCAAGGTTGAAATGTGGGTTGTGGTTTCCTCTTGCCTTCATCGGCTGATATTGATATCTCACTTGATACTTTGTCTGTTGGAATGCTTGTTGACGTTGTCCTCCTAGTCTTTGGCCTAGTTGTCCTAGATACCCTCTTCTTCTTATGTGTCGGTGCATCTAGAGCCAATTCTGATCCCTATCACTTCTTTTTTATCTTTCTTCTTCTTCAGAGGGCACATACTCATGTGTATTTGTTGCTAAAAATGCCTCAATTCATCTTCTGGTTCAGGGGATTCATTATAGTAGAGTTTCATATTGTTCCTTTCTTACTTTCAACATCATCCTCTTTTCTTTAGGAAGATTTGGTTTCTCGTTCAACAACTTAGTGAGGAGTTTAGTAACTTGTTTTACCACTACCTTAGAACTAACCCGATGGTTTGAGGAGTCAGAAGTTGTTGATGACATCCTGTAGGCTAAATAAAATTCAATTTATTAGTTGAAGAAAGACAATCCTACTTAATTGGCTAAGATAGGAAATTGGTTGACAGATGGAAGGATAGAAATAGTCAATAGTTTTAACAAGAAGTTTGTATTTCTTGTTTGCAAAGATTTCAATAATGTCAGTGACCACTGATAATCTTGATCTTCCTACGCTAACTTATCAGTCATTGAGATTTTAATCTCAGCAGTCACCAAGCTTTTTAGAGGGTACAAAATAGTAAGAGGAGATCACAAAGAATAGCAATTGGAGAGAACCTTTTGAAGGTGGTTGCTAAAAATAATAGAGATGGAACTCTCTGTGGTCTCTAGGACTCAGGCTTAGGAGTCACTGATAAATTGTTCTCTGCAGCCGCTAGGACTCAGCTTAGCGGTCGTTGTGATTTTTTGCATTTGCTAAGAACCCAAAATGTCTAATACTAAAAAATCAAGGTTTTAGATAATGGCAGTGATATGAGGTTAATGTATGAAATGCCCTTGCGAGACTTGTGATGAATGCAGATCATGATGAACTTGCTAAATATGTGTTTGCCTCTCTCGACAGAGATAAAAGGTATGAAACCCTAAAACATCGGCGATCTGAACCACCATAGGAGAGAAAAGGGGAATGATAAATGAACGAGTCTTGCTGGTGCAAGGAGCAGCTATAGGCAAACAATGCCACTGAAATCAACTAAAGTTATAGTTTTACATTAGCAGGTAGTGGTTTGGAGGAAGGTGAAAGGGAAGTTTCATGATGAACGTGTGATAGACTGTTTATTTTTCATTTTCACAAGCAATTTTGTAATGATTTTTGTGCACTTTGCGGTCAAATCTCATATTAATTGTGCATGATTTAGTGATATTAGCCTGTGTTATTCAATTGCATCAAATTGGTATAATTTTAATGTTTTTGAGTGATTTTATAATTTTCTAGAGCCTATGTTCGAATTTTGTGCATTTCAGGAATATTCAACAATCTATACAACTCAGTACTATCGACTTTGGAGTCATGCTACCGACACTTGCTCAGTATTAAAGAGGGACTAAAATGAGAAGACTTGATAGTATCGGTGGGACTGTCAATACTACCGACTGTGTTACAACATTTTTTTCAAAGAAATTGAAGAAACTCGGTACTATGGACAAATAGTTGATAGTACCGACAACTTGACAAGTGGCCACAAAATTAAAGAAGTTGGTAGTACCGACACCTTGTTGGTAAGAATCAGGATCACACAGATCTAAAAGTTGCATTTAATCCAACAACTGAGGTTCTAACTCACCCTAAGGCTTTCCTATGACTAAGGGGAGTTACGTCCAGTCCTAATTATCCAATATTTTTCCATTGCAAGGGAAGGGAGAGCAACGAGATTAGAAAAAGAAGGAGGAAAACTGAATGATCCAGGCATTTCGAGGGGACTGAATTGTATCTTAAAGGTAGCAAATCAGCATGTGTGCAAGAAGGGAGCATTTGAACTATATACTTCAGGGGTACTTCATGTTCTCCATGTTTTTCCTTTCTCTTTTAATGTTTTTGACTATGGAAATTATGAGGGGCTAATCCTAAGATTCTTTAGGACCCGAGATTAGACCAGTTATAATTGTATTTGACTCTTATGCATTAATCGATTAATTTCTCTTAATTTCTAGATTTCTTTCTATGTGAATGAATGAACTATTGGTGCTTTATCACCGTGGATAGTATTTGGACTGTTAATTGCTTTGAAAAAGGAAATTAATAGTTAGAACTCATAGAAATACACATTCCATAAAACCCTTTGGGAAAGGTAGTTTAGCAACGTGAGGAGATACTTAGAGAATTCAATAAGACACCTATATAATAACACAACTGATACAAGAGTGGGGTTGGTATTAGGTGAGGTAGTGAATCACACCATGTGAGTGGGTAATTCTTGCTACAGGGTCTTAATATCGAGTTCGGAGAAGGTTTTATAAATGTAATAGGATTAAAATACAATGTTAACTATGGTGAAACCATTATCCTAAGGAATACACTAAGACTGAGAACAACAACCATAATTAACATTTATTTTCTACTCAGATAACTAAACTAATCATTCAAGTTTTATCTATCCTAAGTTGATCGCATTACAGTTAGTACGAGTATTTGAAGTAACGTTTCCCTGTATTCGACATTCGGGTCTCATAGGCCTATATTACTATGATAATGTATACTTGCATTTTGAGCGTATAGAAAATACCTATCAAGTTTTTGGCACCGTTGCCATGGAACGAGTAACTTCAGCACTATAAATGTTGTAGTCGGACATTCTAGGCCAAACCTTTTTTTTTAAATTAATTGCATTCAAAGTTGAATTTTAATATCTTTATTGTTTCTACTATTAGTATTGTAATGACCCACACTTTTGAGTGCCCAAAGCCTTAGATTTGCAAATCATTACTCATAAATTCCAAGATTAGATTCAAGAAATAATACAGAATAGTAAACAATTTCCATTAATGAACAAATAATTACATGTTTGTATAAAAATCTCCTCTAAGGAACTGCATTTATTTCAGAAAGGGTTAACATGTACATGTATGATGATATACCATTATATCTAAACCTTCATGAATAACTTTAGTGTCTTCAACATCTTTATATGTAGCCTAATGTCCATGAATCAAGTATACCTGATACCTAAAATGCTGACAGACAAATACGTGATCAGTATATTTCTCTACTGGTATGTGGGTTCAAACAATAATCACAAGTACACATATAAGCAAACATCTTTATTGTGCATATAGGAACATAAACTTATTTTCATATTCTAACCCATATCTGGTCTACTACCTCAGGTATAATCATTGTCCCTCTGGGGATCATGTGCATAACCCTTAATATCTATCTAACCCAGGGTTCAGAATATTGTTAATTGCTTTACACGATACTCATATGAACTATATAATTTGTAGGAACTAAATAAACAAGCAAGTAGTTTATCTTTCATTCAATCTCATCGGAAAACATCGGCAAACTCAAATTTTGATACATGTATTCATAAGCGTAATCATGTACCTTATGCCATTGTAGAAACCATGCAGAATATATCACACATACTTTAAGTGTGCATCCAAACATCAAAGAAAAAACATATTCAATCTAAAATATATATACTACATATGTGTCACTGTGTATTCGCATTACATTAATCAGATCTAAATGTGTTCCAAACTAGGGTTTAGGGTTATCATACATTTGGACTAGGGATTAGGGTTACAAACCCTAATGTCATGGTTTCTAAGATTACAAACCCAGTTATGTATATTAGATTAAACCCTATTCATCATCTTAGGCATATTAGACCATTCATGATACCTAGATCACATAATCAACATTAGATCATATCAAGATGTCGACATTGGTTATAAAACCCTAAATCAACATGAATAAGATGATTAATCTAAAATCGTCAACTATTCATCATTATCAAGGATTTCCTCAATATATATGTCTAGATCATGTATTAACACAACATAACAATATTACCCAATTAAGCATCATATTAAACAAAACTAGGTTTTCCTTTTCATTAAACACATTAGGACATGTATTGTATATACTTTTAGAACATGAAGCGTAATTAGACTTTGATTATATTTTCTTTGGATTCTTCTCATTTTTTGAGCAATTTTCATATATAGCATGTCTCCATCCGAGTTACCGATTTATTTCTAGAATTATTTCAAGTTATCATGTTTCTAACCAATAGAACATTGCCACATTGGCATTAATACTAATTTGTTAACTCACCAGCAAATTGGCTAATAAATCATGGAAAAGACCACGCTGCCCTTGGGTCTTAAACAAGTACATGGGGGCATGTTCGTAATTTTCCACTTTCCTTTTCTTCCTCCTCACGTCAAACGTGTGCGTACGCCGCAGACAGTCAGATGGTGGTCGGGTTCCGACTTCCACCACGACCTCAACTCCAACCATTGCAGACACCATCCAAGAAACTCAACGGCCGTGACTCCTCTTATTACACCCAAATCCCACGATTACCACTAATCATGAGATTAGGGCATAAGTTTGAGGATTATACTTAATACAATTCTCATTCCCAATTTTTTCCCCTTTATTTCAAACTCTTTGTTTTCTCGCATCCAATCTCATAAACAAACTTTATAAGAGAATTAAACTTTGATTAGTCTAATATGGTCTCAACATTAATGATACACATCCATATGTTCATTATGTTTCTTACACTTCCACGTACATACAACATGATAACCAGATATATACTCTATTATTAAGGAAACAAAGATACAAAACATCATTTACAACTCTCTCACATCTATACAAGGACCTAAAGGGACAGGGACCAACTGAACTAAACTAATCTCATACTTAACTCCTGTGGTAGATCTACTATGATGCATTGACCTTATTCAAGTCCATGTGGTCATCCCTAAAAATTGTGAGTAGAGGGGTGAGCCTACTCGTTCAGTGAATGCGTACTTCAAAGAAATAGTCTAAAGAACATATATAATTATAGATATATTGTTAATCAACTGATATAAATTATAACAGAAGTAAGCTTTAAAGAGATTAATCATTCACAAATATAAATTTGGTAAGATACTCTAGATATCAACAAGAGTGAATCAATATATGAACATGCTTGATTGATCATAAAGAGAACTAATGATTTAGAAACATACAAGGAATAATTGAATAACTGTGCAGACTTGTTTAACCTCTCATTCATCTTATTATGCCATGAACCCACATGAAGTGTACCATAACATGTGAAATAATCGTATCAAGCTACGATCTCACTGTACAAGTCTTAGAAGCATGCCCGGATTCCTAAGCCTATCTCTTGAGTAAGACCTCATCTGTAGTGGGCCTCAGCACGTCTAGCTCTCGGTGGCTAATGGGAGCGGCTGGATATCTCAGACTCCACCTCTCAACCTGGGTACTCAGGTCATCAGTCAAAGCCCTCAGGCTTATTATGCATCACTGGACCTACTGACCACTGATCACTCAACATGTAACACAGGTACCACCGGCATGCCCGGTTGGTGTTGGGTACCACACAACTATAAGGAGTCTGCCCTACTAGTCAAGACCCCCACACCCTACTGGTGCGCTCTGGCTTACCTTGATCTGGACTACCTCCAGTAGGTAAACTATTTCCTCCTCACAATGCATGCCTCATCCTGTGAGGATTCTACAGAGTTTATGACATCTAAATGTCTAATTCACTCTTCAAATTCACAACTCAATCATCACATCAACATATCTTAGTTCAGCTTTTTAAACCATTCATTTCATAAACCATCTGATAACATTTACCACAACTGAACTATTAATCATAACCACATCTCATACTGAGAAACATTAATATCACAATACTTGATTCACTGAACACCCTATCTTTAGGGTTTCATTTACCTCATTCACTTATCACATAACTCGCATAAGGATTGAATACATCATAACATCATTCAATAAGAATTTCTCTCAGTAGTTCACATATAGTCAAATATATATGAAACAATGTAATGAACTGAACTGAACTAGGGTTTCCACACCAATTACTAAAACATCATACATCAAGAATAACATTGAATCAAGATGTCTACGTGCAAACCTCTAACTTTCCATTCATTTAGGGTTTCACCCTCCTTACTGATATATCAAGCAAACATTGATATCATTGAATGAAATCCAAGATCTTATCTGACATATATGTAATAAAAAAATAAATAAAATAATCATTCGTAACCAAGGAGATTCAACTAGGCAAACTTCTTTATTCAATTATACAATAATTTCAGTCATAGTCGAAAATTTAGATTTTAGTATATTCATGTAACCTCTACAATTACTTTAAGAATTCTCATATAGATGGATTGCAATCATTTCTAATGTGATTTCATAATCGGAAATTCATCACAACAGGGAAATAATCCATTTCATATCATCTTGAAAAAGCTAGATCAAAATGGCAACTTAGTGTTTGTACTCACATACCAAGAAATTGAAGATTTTTGATGATTTAACTCAGTTTTGTGTAATCTACTATTTAAAGGAAGTACCCACTCACCCTAAGGTGTGAAAACACCTTTAAAACACAACACATCTCTAAAAATCTCGAATCCATATCAAGATCCTAATAAAATCAATAGTTTCTTCTTCCTTTCAACCCTAAACAAGGTCTACTGTAGGTAGAAGATGAAGGTCAGAGGTTAACCCAAACCTCAAATTCAATGCATCAAGGGCTCTGAGCAAAGGGAAATGAAGAGAAGGAAGAATCACGGTTAAAACTACTTACCAAGTCGAATCTATGGTATCCCTTTTGGAATTCTGCCCATCTTCACATTCTTCCCCAAACATTACCCCAACAATTGCCTTCCAGATCACCTTCTCATAGAACAATGTGTCTAAGATGATAAAGGATCGAATCTTGGTTCCAACGCACTTCGTTTCATTGCAAACAGATAGTATAGCCTGAGATATGATTATTTTACGATTGGTTTCCTTGACGGCATTCGTCGCGGTCGTGGCCCAGATGCAGCATCCTAGGTCATGGCACTAGCGTCGCGGTCATGAGAAATGATGCATCATCATGGGTCATGGCCCACGACACAACGTCGTGGTCACAGAACACGACAGAGTGTCACAGTCGCGACTCTCTGTACATGTTTACAAAAAAGGGCATAACTCTCTCATTTTAACTTCGATTTGGTTCATTCTTTTTTTTGAATTCATAATTAAATATTATACAATATTACAATATTATTTTAATAATATTCTCAAATAAAAAAAAATTATTAATTATTTCCTCCAATGTCATTAACTCTCTTCTTGCATACATGTATGGGTTAATGCTATATTAACTCCAACTCAAATCTTTATAGTATGCACAAGTCATGATTATGAGCTTCCCCAAACAAGTAATTAAGGTTACCAAAGTTAAGACAAAGCACAAAGTAAAATATCACTAACAAAAGCATGACAAGCATTAAGATTATCTTAAATCTCTAGGATTACCAAAAAAGCTAGGAACGGGTTGTAACAATTCTGCTCCTCTAATAAAAATTTTGTCTCGAAATTTCTAAAAGAGGAAAAGATACTTTTAAAATATCTATGATTCTACTTCCCAAGTAGATTCTTCTATACATGATTCCTCTAAAGAACCTTTACTAGGGGTATCTCTCTCTTCTTAAACTTTCAAATCTACGGTCTAGAATTTTATTTTCAACATTGAGTCATTTGTTCCTCTTCTAATTACAACAGAGTTTTAAGCAAGCCTTCTCAATGATAACAAAATAATTCACTATGCCACAATCAATCATAGGAAAGAGAAAGAGAAACAACCATTTTGAATATTTTCATACTCTTGAGGTATTACCTCAACATTGATAATCTGATCCAACTATCTCAATTCATACGACTCGATACGTACTACTGTTCTGTATTACCTTTGAGTCACAAAAGAGAGTTCACAATGTTGTTTTGGATTTTAGTATTGTACTACCTCAAATAGCAAAGCGCTCATGAGTTGGAAGACTAGATTCAACCATAATTATACAGCTGAAACCATACGTAAAACAAATTTACATCCCTTGATATACTTTTAACAAATTATATTTCTAAAAGAAAATTCACATATTACTAAAATCCACTATTTTCACTTTTTTCTCTCCTCATTCATTACTACTTACTTTTGCTACTTATCCATCTCAGTTTGATCATGTAGAATAAACATCCCTAAAATTAAAGCATACAAGGTAAGAATAGATTATTCATCATTCTTGATATCAATACAAGAATTTATTTCATATCACACTTTACTCATGTTATATTTATCCTTTTGTTCAAAACACACTTGTTACATTTCAAATTTATTTCTTACTCTTTTCTCTAAATCATTTCCATACTATTTATCTACCTTTCAAATTTTCTACTTTTAGGCCATGGATAACTATCAGTGCTAGTTTACTTCTCATAGTGCTAATCAGATGATCTTGTTTTATAGAGATGCTAGTATTCAAGGTCAAATCACTGATGACATCCCTTGAACTACTACAACTCTAAACCTTCTAGGGTTTGTTCCTTATCAGTAGCATGACATTATTGTGATGTGACTTTGCTCCCTTGATTTGAAATTCAAACTATGGATCTCACAAGTTTTACTAAAGTATTCCTTATCTTATCAATTGAATTTCCTTTCTCTTACTTATCCATTCAGATAGGTTACATTCTCAATTTACCCTGATAGGGTTTCATCATCATATTGTGTGTCATTATTACATTTACTAGATGTATCTACCATGGTGGTTATGCATCATATATGATTCATTTTCTTATCACTTCTTTCCCACATTGCTCTCATTAAGGAAGATATGTAAGAGAAGCTGATTCTGAGACTTAGAATTTTCATCTTCAAACATTCCCTTAATACATTTCTCATATGTAGGTTTAGTTAGTTGTCAACAAGGATACTTGACTAATGACGTGGAATATTATCGCACTAAAAAACTCACTCGGGGTTGAAATCCCCGAACTTTTACCAAAACCTCATGCAATAATACCACCCGTAAGCAGACTAGTCTTATCACAGTATAGTTAAGGATCGAATCCCAAGAGACAACATTTTTAAGAATCTTTGTTAGTCAAATCTAATTCAAGCAGGAGTAATATTTAGAATGATTGGTTGATTTGAGGTTAATTAAACTAAGTGCGAGAAAGTAAAGAGCAGAATTAAAGTTGGTTCTAGATTAATGATATGGAATCGCTGGGATGGTCTCGGGTTTCACCACCACTACACATGCAAACACATCCAAAGATCAAACATCCAGGCAAGATATAACTGTCCAAATAGAACTACTGTGAACCCTCCCGGAGGGATGTTAGGTCCACGTAAGCATCACCTTAGGTATCGGATTTCTCATCTCCATCCGAATCACATACTTATGGCTCTGAAGATACAACATCCAATTGAGGCTGAGGTCCTCCATAAGGGATGTTTAGACCACAGAAGCATCACTGTAGGCTTGATAGCTTGTCCCCTCATGGATCATACACTTACGACCTCAAGGAATCCTATTAGAAGTTCTCGTCAAGGAGTCAACCGCGCTAATTGATAAGCAAGTAGGTGATTAATCTACAAGCATTAACGATTAACAATGAAATGAAAAGTTATAGACATTGCCTTGGAATGTTAAATGAAAAGACATGAAAGCATGGGTAGCGGGGATAGTCCCCGCACCCCAGCAAAAAGGAACTACTCACTCATGATGTGAGAAACAAGAAGAATAAGAGAGAGGGAAGATTCCACAATGAGCATGATGCAGAAGGTAGTCATAGCTCGGTGAACATGATGCGGTCTCCTACGTCACGTCGGGGCAGATCTTAGATGAGGAGGAAGAACCACCAAGATAGACCGGGCAGATCTTCTTCTCCACCTTCCTTCTCAACTTGGCCTCCTTGCTCATAGTAGGAGGAGCAGGTGAAGTGGCAATGGCGTCAATGAAGTCGATGACGGGCGGATGTGCAAGCCTGCCACTCAGCTTGACTGTGTAGATCATCCTCCACCAGGGGTCGAGTGCTTCTCAGGAACAACCCGGTGGAGGAGTGGAGGATGAGGAGATACGTAGATGGAGCATTTGCCTAGGGGTCGAGTGCTTCTTAGGCACGTCCTGGTGGTCGAGTTGTGGTTGCAGATTGGAGCGAGCAGGGGTCGAGCTCGCAAGGAGCATCCTAGCAATGTCCCAGATCCAATGCCCCAAATGAGGACCCTACTGGTCCTATTTATAGGCTTGGACGGGGTCTTCACATTTTTGCTGTGAGTTTCCTTCAAATGGTTTGTAGCAAACGGTTTGCTTGAACGGTTTGAAGCAAATGGTCTTGGAGACCGTTTGACATCCAAAAGGTCTTGGCTTCTATCGGTTTGCTTCATCCAAATGGTCTAGAGTCTTAACGATTTTGATCCAAACAGACTTTAGAGTATCGGTTGATCAAATGGTCTTGAAGACCGAACAGATCCAAACGGTCTTGGGCAATCGGTCTGTAGCCCATCAATCTTTACTTCAAACGGTTTCTACTCCAACCGGTCTTGGATCCAAATGGTTTTGGAGACCGATTGGACTGACCAAACGGTCTTGGAGACCGATTGACATCCAAACGGTTTTGGCTTCTTTGGTCTAACGGTCTTATATGCTGATCGATTTTGCGCCCCAAATGGTCTTGCTTTGATCGGTCTTGATTGTCCAACCGGTCTTGAGTACAAACAGTTTTGGAGATACAAACAGTCTTGAAGACTGATGGGTTCCAAACGGTCTTAAGACCGATGAGGCTTGATCAGTCTTGCTGATCCAAACGATCTTGGAGACCGATTGATATGAAAATGGTTTTGGATCATTCGCGTCCATACAGTTTGCAGATGCGCACGATACGGTCTTCGCTTCATTGATCGGTCTTGGCACCCGAACGGTCTTGCGGGTGACTGGCCTATCGGTCTTGAGACCATATGGCTCCAAACGGTCTTGAAACTGTATGCCGCCAAACGGACTTGAAATCGTATGCCTCCAACCGGTCTTGAAACCGTATGGCTCCAAACGGTCTTGAAACGGTATGGCTCGAAATGGTCTTGAAACTGTATGGATGACTAGCTGAGATCATTTGGGGTCGAGGCTGTTTGGTCAAAATCATTTGGTTAAGACCAAGGATGAGAGGATCTTGAGTGAATTCCATATGATGGTTGAACCTCATCACATCATGCACAAAATCAATATAAATCTAGTTAATAATCTTGATAATTGAATCAGTTAAGAAATCTTGCATTTTGTGAGATTTAGGAGATGAAACCGAAAGTATTGAATCAAATTGGCACCGAAAGGTGACTGAAAATCATGATGAATATGCATTCATCAAAACCCCCCAAACTTAAATGTTGCTCATCCTCGAGTAACACAAAATCTAAAACAGTCGCCAAATGAATACTTTCTGATCATGTAATTGCCTCCTCTTCACATCACGATTGTTTTCCTTTTTGCTCTATATGACTAAGCATCTCAACTTCCTGGGACCACTGAACACATCTTACCATATCTTCGTTGCTAAGTTTGCTTTCCAACTTCACTTCCTCCTCACTTTTTCCAACAACAAGCATGTCAAAGGGTTTTGTAAGAGTCCAGGGTAGTGGAGGCATTTATTGCGCATGTATTTCAGGGTAGTGGAGGCATTTATTGCGCATGTAGGTCAAAAAGGGAGTGAAGGGTGGTATGGAAGGAAGAAAAAAATATCTCCTCTGTTCGAATCGATATTTTTATTGTATGATCTGAAATTTCATTTATTGCATTTTTTGTGTGAATCTCTCCTCTATTCGAGTCGAGATTGCATTTTTTTGTGTGCACTTTGACATCTTTTCTTGGTGGTACTCCCCTATTAATTTGTGAGGGGTATGGAAGAAGAGGATATAGAGGGAAGTGGCGTGACACCCCGAACTTAGGGTTTGGCACTATTTTGGCTATTGTTTCTTTTTGATGGACGGAGGGGTACGAAGATGAAAGAAGAAGTGTCGAAGATAGTTCAGATCAGAATGCAACTTGATTTACAATTTCGTGTGTTGGGTTGTTCTCTTTATCATACTCTACTCAAATAATGACTTGATGAGGATCCAGTGGGGTTCCATGTTATTGTTCCACTAGTCAGTTAGGAAGAATGATATGTTCGATCCCTATCAGTTCGACAAACACTTGCCATTTTTGCATAAAGATCATGATGCTAGGATTCATAAGCTTCACAAGATGATTTCAATCAAAAGGCTAGTCTCAAAAAGTGGTCCTTTTGAGGATCTGCTTCGAATAAGGAGGATATAATGATTTAAAATGCATAGCAGGCTAGGAAATGGCTTTTAATGAAACAGAAAGTGTCAAAACTTCATCAAGTATCTGTTCAATTTCTTTGGAAAACTTTAAAAATTTTGAAAATTTTGAAAATTTTGGTTAAAAATGCAACGGTGAAATCTTTAGTCAGGAAAGGACGGGTGTAGGTTGAAAGTGAAATACGTACCACCCACCCTCCACCCCGAACTTAGAAATTTGCTCATCCTGAGAAATCTCTAAATCTGAGATGGAGGGGAAAATTCATGCCAGTTAGACCACCAACTGTGGTTGCGTTCTAATCAGCTTGCATGCTCCATATAAAAATCTCAAAAATGAAGATTAATCAGAACTCAAGATAGCATATTGTGATGTTATTTTTATTTGGTGCAAAAGTAAAAACAAAATTAAGAAAAATATGTAATTCAAAATTAAAACTAAATATGAATTTATTGATCAGGTTGCCTCACGACAAGCGCCTTTGTTTTACGCCGATGGCTTGGCATGGATACTATCACCATGGTGGTGCTCTGAGTGGAGCTTGAGCTAGATTGTCGTATTCTTTTGGTGGTTTCTTTTTCATCCATTCATTAACTCTTGCTTTGATTTGAGCCTCTTGTATTCTTCCCCAAATAGTGTGTGTGACGTCAGAACACAAATTGTAGTGACTTTGAACGGCATCATTGATGAAGTAGTGTTGTTGAGGCTCGAAAAGAAAGTTCGTTTGTTGATGCACTGTCCCCTCTTCGTAGAAATTTTGATCACAAATATGCATCAGTTATGGATCTAGGGGTGGTCTTGGTAGGAACTGCAATCCATATCTTGTTATGGTAGAAAAATGAAATCAGTAGTCTTTGTTTGTTGGGTTACTGGTGCATCCCAGAACATGGTTGTTTGAGGGGGCTCATTGACAGCTAAAGAACTACCAGAATGTGTAACCACAGGGTTGGGAGGTGACTCCTCCACAATTGGTGGGGTTTCTTTCATCTCTATAAACACTGGTTCACTGTCAGCTTTCCCTTCCTCGTGTTCTTTTTCTGAAGGAGCATCTGATTTTGAAGAAAGAAATTGCCACTGCATTTGAGTGAATTGATTAACACAGTCGATAAAATATGCATCTTCTTCTTGAGTGTGCTGCTTTGCACTTTTGGATGCGTAAAATTCAAAATATTGGTTTTCCACTCGCAGGGTCAAAATTCCAACTTCAACATCGATAAGAGATTTGGCGGTTGAGAGAAAAGGCCTTCCAAAAAGGAGGGGGTATCGTGGATTTTCCTTGATGTCCATAACTACAAAATCACACGGGACATATAGATCTCCAAGCCTTATAGGGATATCTTCTATGATGCCAACTGGTTTGATCATTGAGGAGTCAGCAAGTTCAATGGACATTCTTGTGGGTGAGAAGTTGGTGAGGCCCAGTTTGTTGCATAGGCTGAGAGGAATGATATAAATGCTAGCTCTGAGATCGTCTAGACCTGGTCGGTTGACAACATCGCTTATTGAGCAGTTAATTCCGAAATTTCCTGGGTCCTTATGTTTGTGAGGCATCTTATCCGTTACTAAATAAGATGATGTTTCTACCTGTTTCACTGTTTGATGGTCTTGAGTTTTGTGTTTGTGACTAAGCAAGAGTTTGAAGAACTTTGACCATTGGGGCATCTCAGCCATGGCATCTAAGAGTGGAATATTGACAAACTATTTTCTCATGATTTCCTTGAATTTGTTGAATCTAGTATCAAGCTGGGTGAAATTCAGACGATTAGAGAACGACACACGAGGTTTATATACTGGAACAATGGGCTTAGGAAAGTCTTCCACATCAACAACAATAGGTTCCTCAGAACTTTCTTTATTTGTCATATCGTTCTGAGTCTCTACTACACTACGCTCATCACCTTGGACATTTGTCATTGTGACAGGAGTCGTGGGTTCTGGTAAGACACATCCTGAACAAGTTGTCACAGTCTTAAGTTGTTCCAACTACCTCGGATTGTCTTCTGGTCGCCCAGCTAAAACTCCAGCAGGTGGCTTCATACTAGCTACTAGTTGAGCTAGTTGATATTTAATAGCCTTCTGATGGGGTTGCTGGTTAGCTATCATAGTTTTCTCGCTAGCTATCAATGTTTGTTGTGACTGTAACATCTTTTCAATGGTTAACAATTTGTCATCAGGAGAGATGGTACTGGCTTGATGTCCTTGTTGAAGATTCTGATAAGGAACTTGGTTTGGATCTTGGAACTGGTTCCTGTTATGGAAATTACTTCTAAAGTTACCTTGGCTTCCAAAATTCTATTTTTGGTTGTACTGGTGTACCGACAGACCATGTTGTTGATTATTTGAACCAAATTGATGTGATTTTAATTCTCCAGAAGGATTTCCATATTGAAAATCTTGATGGTTCCTATTCTGATTTGGATTGTAATAACCTTGACCAGGGATAGTGTTCA
This sequence comes from Alisma plantago-aquatica, assembly GCA_963693085.1. Lineage (NCBI taxonomy): Eukaryota > Viridiplantae > Streptophyta > Magnoliopsida > Alismatales > Alismataceae > Alisma > Alisma plantago-aquatica. Next base: position 1,486,643,206 of record OY856412.1, on the reverse strand, counting down.
CAGCATTAAGACTCTCCATATGGCCATTATCTCCTTATCCACTGATTTTGCTTAGAGCAACCTCGTAAAGAATATTACAGTACAAAGTGGAGTGATCAGTTCCATTACATGCTTCACAGAATAGTGAGGCTGACTTAATCTGTTCTTTTTGTTGAGGGAGTGAGCATCTTCTTTCATAAGTGGCAAGAGATGATTCGATATGGTCTTTCTTAGCAACTAAGAGTTTGAGGGATTCAACGATAGACTTATACTCAGGAGTAGCTTCATCCATAGCTACCTTCAACACTCCTTTACCTACAAATCTACCCCAATTAGCTTGATTTTCCGCTCCAAGGGTGACAACCCTCCATGCGCTATCATAACTGTGACGCATGAAGTTTTCTCCAGATGAGGAGTCTAAAAATCTCTTGATATCATTGTTCACACCCCTATAGAAGATTTTGATGATCTGATTCTTAGGGATTTCATGGTGTGGACATTTGCGAAGAAGATCTTTATATCTTTCCCGTGCTTCAACAAGGGTTTCTCTAGGGGCTTGAGTGAACATGGTTATTCGACCTCTTATTTCATAGGTGAGGGAAGGAGGGTAGAGATTTTCTAGAAAAAACATTTTGAAGTTGTTCCCAGGTGGTGATGGGTTCACATTGCAAAGAGTTGTACCAGCTTATAGCTCTATTAGCAAGAGAATATTTGAAGAAACGAAGTCGGATGGCATTGTCTGAGACTTCATTTTTCTTTGTCATAGCACATAGATTGATAAACCTCAGAAGATGTTCCTGACTATCTTCTCCTTGTTTACCATGGAATGGGTTGTTTTGAGGTAAGGTGATCCAGTGTGCTCTATCTCAAAGTTTGGGGCATTGATTGGAGGAGGTTGAACTGGGTGACGAACATCAGCATCTTTAGTAATGGAGAATTCTCTAAGGTCCTTCTACAGTTTTGTTGCTTGTGTTGTTGCTTGAGCTTCTTGGATTTCTGTTTCAAGTGCAGTTATGGCTTCTAGAAAAATCCTATCTCTTTGTTCATTAAGGGCTTGAGCTACCCTTCGGGTTGTTTCCTCCTCTTGAGCCATTCTTGCTTGATTCTCCCTGTTCTGGCAATGAAAGGTTCTGTCTATCTCGGGGTCAAAGCTCACAGTGAGTCCAGGACTGCTCGAACGGTGCATACACTATGCTTTGGGGGTAGCTGAGATGAAAATATCTTTTGAAAGTGAGATTGATGGTGTGGAGTGAAATTCAAGTAGATTTTCGATTGTATCAAAAGAAAAACAAAATCCTAGATTAGCCTTAAAAGAACTAGATTTGACTAACTAATTCCGTTGTCCCCGACAACGGCGCCAGAATTTGACGTGGAATATTATCGCACTAACAAACTCACTCAGGTTTGAAATCCCTGAGCTTTTACCAAAACCTCATGCAATAATACCACCCGCAAGTGGATGGGTCTTATCACAGTATAGTTAAGGATCGAATCCCAAGAGACAACATTTTTAAGATTCTTTGTTAGTCGAATCTAATTCAAGTAAGACTAATATTTAGAATGATTAGTTGATTTGAGGTTTATTAAACTAAGTGCAAGAAAGTAAAGAGCAGAATTAAAGTTGCTTCTAGATTAATGATATGGAATTGCTGGGATGGTCTCAGGTTTCACCACCACTACACATGCAAACACATCCAAACATCAAACATCTAGGCAAGATATAACTATCCAAATAGAACTACTGCGAACCCTCCTGGAGGGATGTTTAGGTCCGCATAAGCATCACCTTAGGTATTGGATTTCTTGTCTCCATCTAGATCGCATACTTACGGCTCCGAAGATACAACATCCAACTGAGGTTGAGGTCCTCCCTAGGGGATGTTTTTACCATAGAAGCATCACTGTAGGCTAGATAGCTTGTCCCCTCACGGATCATACACTTATGACCTCAAGGAATCCTATTAGAAGTTCTCGTCACGGAGTCAACCGCGCTAATCGACAAGCAAGCAGGTGATTAATCTACAAGCATTAACGATTAACAATGAAATGAAAAGTTATATACATTGCCTTGGAATGTTAAATGAAAAGACATGAAAGCATGGGTAGCGGGGATACTCCCCGCACCCCAACAAAAAGGAACTACTCACTCATGATGCGAGAAACAAGAAGAACAAGAGAGAGGGAAGATTCCACCATGAGCATGATGCAGAAGGTAGTCGCAGCTCGGTGAAGATGATGCGGTCTCCTACGTCATGTCGGGACAAATCTTGGATGAGGAAGAACCACCTAGAAAGACCGGGCAGATCTTCTTCTCCACCTTCCTTCTCAACTTAGCCTCCTTGCTCATAGTAGGAGGAGTAGGTGATGTGGCAATGGTGTGGATGAAGTCGATGACGGGAGGATGAGCAAGCCTTCCGCTCAGCTTGACCGTGTAGATCATCCTCCACCAGGGATCGAGTGCTTCTTAGGCACAGCTTGGTGGTGGAGTGGATGATGAGGAGATATGTAGGTAGAGGATTTGCCCAGGGATTGAGTGCTTCTTAGGCACAACCTGGTGGTGAAGTTGTGGTTGCAGATTGGAGTGAGCAAGGGTTGAGCTCACAAGGAGCATCCTGGCGGCGTCCCAGATCCAATGCCCCAAATGAGGACCCTGTTGGTCCTATTTTTAGGCTTGGATGGGGTCTTCACATTTTTGTTGTGAGTTTCCTTCAATCGGTTTGGAGCAAATGGTTTGCTTGAACAGTTTGGAGCAAACGGTCTTGGAGACCGTTTGACATCCAAACGGTCTTGGCTTATATCGGTTTATTTCATCCAAATGGTCTGGAGTCTTAACGATTTCGATCCAAATAGTATTGAGAGTATCCGTTGACCAAACGATCTTGAAGATCGAATAGATCCAAATAGACTTGGGCAATCAGTCTGCAACCCATCAGTCTTTACTTCAAATGGTTTCTACTCCAACTGGTCTTGGCTCCAAATGGTTTTGGAGACCAATTGGACTGACCAAACGGTCTTGGAGACCGATTGACATCCAAATGGCTTTGGCTTCTTTGCTCTAACAGTCTTGTATGCTGATCGGTTTTGTGCCCCCAAACGGTCTTATTTTGATCGGTCTTGATTGTCCAACTCGTCTCGAGTCCAAACGGTTTTGGAGATGCAAACAGTCTTGAAGACCGATGGGTTCCAATCGGTCTTGACACTAATGAGGCTTGGTCGGTCTTGCTGATCCAAATGGTCTTGGAGACCGATTGACATCCAAACGGTTTTAGATCGTTTGCATCCATACAGTCTGCAGATGCACACCAAACAGTCTTCGCTTCATTGATCAGTCTTGGTGCCTAAACGGTCTTGCGGGTGACTGGCCTATCGGTCTTGAGACCGTATGGCTCCAAACAGTCTTTAAACCATATGCCGCCAAACGGTCTTGAAATCGTATGCCTCCAACCGGTCTTGAAATCATATGGCTCCAAGCGGTCTTGAAACTGTATGGCTCCAAACGGCCTTAAAACTGTATGGATGACTGGCTGAGATCGTTTGGGGTTGAGACCGTTTGGTCAAAACTATTTGGTCAAGACCAAGCATGAGAGGATCTTGAGTGAATTCTATATGATGGTTGAACCTCATCACGACATTCATAAAATCAATATAAATCTAGTTAATAATCTTGATAATTGAATCAGTTAAGAAATCTTGCATTTTGTGAGATTTAGGAGATGAAACTGAAAGTATTGAATCAAATTGGTCCCAAAAAGGTGACTGAAAATCATGATGAATATGCATTCATCAACTAACTAGCACTTGCTTGAATCTCCTAACCTCTTTCTTTTATAATCTATATTACTCCATCATGTTCCAAACCCTTCCTTACTTTCCATAATCCTCATACCATATACTACTCTTCCACCTGTCATCTTTAACTTCTAATTTTCTCTTATGGTCATGTTTCTTATTCATGTGTATGATCATGTATACCATGTTGCACATATTTATTTTTATCCTTCCAATAATATGAAGTTGAAATTCTAAATCAATAATCTCTCTAATAGTTTCACCTCATGTTTAATACATTACATATCCTTCATTTTAAATCAAATAGCTCATGCATGGGTCAAACTTAGTTTCTCTTTCAATCAAGTTTTTCCTTCCTAAATATTGTCTACCTTTGTATGACTTATTCATTTGTTTAGCTACAATTTTGTTCTTCTTTTAGAAACTAGTTTGTTGTTCTATAGAGACTTAAAATCCAAAGATGAATGTATTACACTTCATAAATAAGGTATACATTCTATGCTCTCAATTATATCATAACCCTCATTCCTTAATCAAACTCATCATTTCTGACATTTCTCTTTGTTTCATCTAAGTTTCTTATCCTAGCCTTATGATTTACATGTTCATCTAGTTCTCTTTACTTTAACCCTTTTGAAGACTCTTCACTTCTATGTATTTATTGTATACTTACTCTTTTTTTCTTTCTATTTTCCCTTTGCTTTGGAGTACATTAAAGACTTTTATTCGATAATATGATCCATTCCTTATAATTGATTCTAACTTTCTTGGCCCTTACCTACTTTTCTCATATATTTTCCATATTTCATATTTAGAGTTCATATAATACTAATCATTAAACTGAATATGAACTTTATGTCATGTTCCTTTATTCCTAATTAAGGATTTCTCATATGAGGCCCTAAAGTTGGATCTCAGATATCAGTTCCAACTAATTGTTATCTATTCTAATATTTCCCTTATATTTCAACATCTTAGTGTATGTACATTATCACTATGATGTGGGTCTAATTTATCCAGAGTCTACTCTTATTGTATTTTCAATTGGAGTCATTAGATTCCAGTAATGCACCATGCATGCTGGACCAGACCTAACCTGCAATTCTGAAGCCAAGAGCTACTAAAGATTAACCAACCCCCATTAATATCAAACATGTGGAAATAATATCCACTTAGGGTAATTGCAATTAAACATAACTTTTGGTCTACTTGATACAAAGAATAACTGAATGAACTTCATGATACAAAACAATCTAAAAGAACCATAAATATTCTACAAATTGATAATATGAACTCATAAATATAAGAGCATTTCTATTGATATCCAATCAAAGAAGAAATATAAATCAAGAGTTGAATCACATTCTATCTTTAAGCTCTTACTCCTTCATTACTTTCTAGTCTCCTAACCCTAATATTTATAGGGTTTTTCTCTAGCCCATCCTTCCCCTGGATACCTGGCCAGGGCATCCAGAGAAGAATAGACAGAATAGCTTGATACTGGTCAACCTAAGTATTCAGATACCAGGCTAGGGTATCTAAATACTCATACCTCCCAGAGCTATTAACACATCAACTCCTAATTGCCACACTTACAACTCTACCTTTCTATCATAATGGTCCCTGATGACTCAGCCTAAGCTCTGATACCAAGTTATTACACTGACATCCCACGATTACCACTAATCATGATATTAGGGCATAAGTTTGAGGATTATACTTAATACAAAGCTCATTCCCAACTTTTTTCCCTTCATTTCAAACTCTTTGTTTTCTTGCATCCAATGACATAAAAAAAACTTTATAAGAGAATTAAACTTTGATTAGTCTAATATGATCTCAACATTAATGATACACATCCATATGTTCATTTTGTTTCTCATACTTCGACGTACATACAACATCATAACCAGATATATAGTCTATTATTAAGGAAACAAAGATACAAAACATCATTTACAACTCTCTCACATCTATACAAGGACCTACAGTGATAGGGATTGACTGAACTAAACTAATCTCATACTTAAATACTATGGTAAATCTACTCTGATTCATTGACCTTCTTCAAGTCCATGTGGTCATCCCTAAAAATTGTGAGTAGAGGGGTGAGCCTACTCGCTTAGTGAATGAGTACTTCAAAGAAATAGTCTAAAGCATTTATATAATTACAAATATATTGTTGAGCAACTAATATTAATTATAACAGCAGTAAGCTTTAAAGAGACTAATTATTCACAAATATAAATTTGGCAAGATACTCTAGATATCTACAAGAGTGAATCAATATATGAACATGTTTGCTTGATCACAAAGAGAACTAATGATTTAAAATCATACAAAGAATAATTGAATAACTGCGCACACTTGTTTAATCTCTCATTCATCTTATTATGCCATGAACCCATATGAGGTGTACTACAAAATGTGAAAGAATTGCAGCAAGATACAATCTCACTATACAAGGCTTAGAAGTATGCCTAGGTTCCTAAGCCTATCTCTTGAGTAAGACCCCATATGTAGCGGGCCTTGGCATGTCTGCCACTCGGTGGCTCATGGGAGCAGCCAGATATCTCAGACTCCACCTCTCAACCTGGGTACTCAGGCAGTCAGTCAAAGCCCTCAGGCTTATTGTGCATCACTGGACCTACTGACCACTGATCACTCAACATGTAACACAGGTACCACTGACATCCCCGGTTGGTGTTGGGTACCACACAACTGTAAAGAGTCTACCCTACTGGTCAAGACTCCCGCACCCTACTGATGCACTCTGGCTTACCTCAATCTGGACTACCTCTAGTCAGGAAATTGTTTCCTCCCCCACAGTGCAGGCCTCATCCTGTAAGGATTCTACAGTGTTCAGGGAATCTAAATGTCTAATTCACTCTTCAAATTTTCAATTCAATCATCACATCAACATATCTTAGTTTAGCTTTGTAAACCGTTCATTTCATGAACCATATGATAACATTGACAACAACTTAACTGTAACCACATCTCATACTGAGAAACATTAATATCACAATACTTGATTCACTAAACACCCTATCCTTAGGGTTTTATTTACCTCATTCACTAATCACATAACTTGCATAAGGATTGAGTACATCATAACATCATTCAATAAGAATTGCTCTCAGCAGTTCATATATAATCAAATATATATATATGAAACCCTATAATGAACTAAACTAGGGTTTCCACGCCATTTACTAAAACATCATACATCAAGAATAACGCTGAATCAATATGTGTATTTTCAAACCTCCAACTTTCTATTCATTTAGGGTTTCACCCTCCTAACTAATATATCAAGAAAACATTGATATCATCGAATGAAATCCAAGATCTTATCTGACATATATGTAATACACACAAAAATAAAACAATCCTTCATAACCAATGAGATTCAACTAGGCAAACTTATTTATTTAATTATACAACAATTTTAGTCATAGGAGAAAATCTTAGATTTCATTATACTCTTGTAACCTCTACAATTACTTTAAGAATTCTCATTTAGATGGATTGCAATCATTTCTAATGTGATTTCATAATCGGAAATTAGTCACAACAGAGAAACAATCCATTTCATATCATCTTGCAAAAGCTAGATCAAAAAGGCAACTTGGTGTTTGTACTCACATACCAAGCAATTGAAGATTTTTTATGATTTAACTCATTTTTGTGCAATCTACTATTTAAGGGAAGTACGCACTCATCCTAAGATGTGAAAACATCTTAAAAACGCAACACATCTCTGAAAATTTCGAATCCATAACAGGATCCTAATAAAATCAGTGATTTCTTCTTCCTTTCAACCCTAAATGAGGTCTGTTGTAGGTAGAAGATGGAGGTTATAGGTTAACCCAAACCTCAAATTTGATGGATCAAGGGTTCTGAGAAAATGGAAATGAAGGGAAGGAAGAATCACAGTTAAAACCACTTACCAAGTTGAATCTATGGCAACCCATTCTTCATGTTCTTTTCAAAAAATTGCCCAATACATCTCCTTCTAGGTTTCCCTCTCATTGAGAAAGGTGTGTGAGATAATATAGGATTGAATCGTGGTTCCAACACACTTTGTTTCGTTGAAAACAAATAAGTATAGCCCAAGGTATGATCATTTTATGATTTTCTGTCCTAGGCGGCATTTGTCGCGGTCGCGACACAGATGCTGCATCTTTGGTCGCAGCACTAGCATGACACAACATTGCGGGTCACGACACACGACACAACATCATGGTGGCGGGACACAACATAGCGTTGTGGTCGCGACACTCATTATATGTTTACTAAAAAGGTCATAACTCTCTCATTTTATATCTGATTTGGTTCACTCTTTTTTTGTTAGATTCATAATTGAATTCTCTACAATATTAAAATATTATTTTTATAATATTATCAAATAAAAAATTATTTTTTAATTATTTCCTCTAATTTCATTAACTCTCTTCTTGCATACATTTACGAGTTAATGCTATATTAACTCCAACTCAAATCTTTATAGTATGCTTAAGTCATGATTATGAGTTGCCACAAACAACTAATTAAGGTTGCCAAACTTAAGATAAAGCCCAAAGTAACATATTACTTATAAAAGCATGACAAGCATTAAGATTATCTTAAATCTCTAATATTACCAACAAAGCTAGGAATGAGTTGTAACACCTCTGCCCCTTCGGCCACCACCAGCGACATGACCTCCCTTTATCCGCTACTCCAATAGCTTACTCACTGGATCCGTGGTAGATCCACCTCCAGCACCAGGCCTTCTTTCTCTACACCCTCGAAGGTGCTCACTGACCCTCGTGTAATTGGAAAGCCTAACTCTCCAGTTTCCTCCACCACGTGTCTCCTAATACCTTGAATCACCAGCACGAGTCTCCATTGAAGGAGACACAAATTTCCTATCCTACGATGGTCGAGATGGGGTTGAGCTTCTCTGAGGAGCCCATCAGACTAACACTACATTGGACCACGTTTGCCTTCCACCTAGAATAGGGAAACCCTTACACTTCTCTCGCGAGTATTGGACACTGCTACCAACCCACTTTGTGGATGGATTCTTTGCCTCCTTTGTTGTGGCATGAACACTGTCGATACGACCATGATAGCCACCTGTGGTGATCCCCTGAGGCACTACGTTGCTACAATAGAGGTGTATTTCTCTTCAAAGTCATGATGTCTACCGCTAATCTCATTAATCTAGTCCCCGTCCTTGTTGATCAAGTGTGCAACCACAACAACCTTGAGGAAAAGTTTGTTATGTGTTGATCATCACAAGATCACGAGGGGGGATGGTGTGAAGGTTCAGTTGGTGTACCATAGTATTGGGGGGGATCATGTATCTATACACATATGGACTCCTCATTTATTCTTTTGTTCCCTCCTCCAAACATGGCAAGATACTCCCTTCCAAAAGTGGTAAGGAACGTATATTTGAAGGGATTAGATAAGGCCCACTATATTTCCTTTACCAAAAATTCTCCCCACATAGAAACTCACCAAGTCCTTTTCCAATTATAATTGATAATCGGGGTCCCTAGGGTATCCTTTGTATACCAAACTTCTAATTTTCTTTAAACCATGGTTCCTATTTCTTTTAGGAAACTTAAATATTGTTCCTTTATTTGGCTTCCAAGAAAAAGGTGGATAATCCCTTCTTCCTTTATTCTTAACATTATGTCTAACACATAATTGTTTCCTTTTCCTAAGATTTAAAAGATATTTCTCTTTTATTCAATCATTCAACGTCGACTAGGAAATATTATACTTCCTCTCCTAATCTTTTCTTTCTCTTGGTCAACAAAAATCACACATGGTTACACATATACATAATTGTTAAAAGGATTACATTGAATATCTTTCCATGTATGAATTCCTCTTATTTAACTTGTGTCGCAAGCACCCATGCCATAAAGGTGATTAAGTTTATTATTCCACCAATAATACCATTGAGGAAATTATAAATCAATTCATTTATATTCTTCAAATTTTTTATCAAATTTGAGGATATAACATTCACCCCTCCTTAAAAGGAATTTTGTCCCCAAAATTCAATCCTAGTAAGATAAAGGTGAATGATAATCCATCTTAATATCACAACCTAGGGTTAGCACCCCAGTTAGATTTCTTTAATATCTTTTATGGGCAAGCCACCTACTCACATTATTACTAGGATTGAAACTTGAATTCAATTCAAGGTACACCCACATCCTTAGTATTTACATATTATCATCTCTTAAAGATTTCACTTTTCATTTGTGATTTAAAATTCCACTTGGTGATTACGTTTTCACCAAGTTTTCCAACCTATTATTCATTATTTTCACATAAGAGAGAGGTGACACTTCTAACCATAGTTCATGTCATTACACATTCAATGTAGAATATTCATCGTCTTTATCTAACTTTAAAGCATAATGTGTGTCTATCCAATCTCCCTCCCTCATAATGAGATGAAATAAGCATTTGACTGCAGCCCAAACAAAAAGTTCATTCCATTCCAAGAGTGGAGATGGTAGATCTAAACATTATCTTTCAATTTCACATATTAAGTTGAATCATACTTGATATGATTATAAGCATACTTGTTCTTAATTTCATAGTAGTCTTATATTACATGACGTCAAGTGTCCCTTTTCTTACTCTTAATTTAGGGGATAAATTCTCTCAAGTTTTCATAACTTCATTATATCTTTTATATTTATATCTCGTGTATCATTATGAGCCTTAGACAAATCCTTGAGGTCTCTAGGGGTACAGGTAACTTTTGGAGTGATCTCATCCATATGCATCAAGAGAGTGCCTTTCACATTCACCCATTATGCTACATGATCCTCATGGAGGTAGCTAATCGCCTGAGTCATGTACCTTGGGTAAACCTAGTTGTTACCTCTAGACCACATGGTCATGTGCATTCAGGACATATAAACTCCCAACCCATCGGTCCTATGTACCTCTAATACACCCTACTTGACCCTAGGATTGCATTAGGACTCTACCCTCCCTATGGGTTTCTTTGAGATGCCATATCTTTTAAACACATTATTCTCTTATATAATTCTTTAACTCAGATCACCTTCATCTCTCTATTTTGAGTACACATTATGCAGTGTAGTGCCAACATTGGGCTCAGGCCACCTTCCCTCCAGCGTTGGTGCCATGTTGGTCTTCCCTCCTGGGCTTGACCTTTTGTGATCTTCCCCTCCAAGGTCTTGATCCTAAACATGTGTACTGTGGTCTAAGCCACCTTCCCCCCAGGCTTGGTGCCTTACTGGTATTCCCTCCTAGACTTGACCATTTCACAACCTTCCCTCCTGGGCTTGGCCGTCCACTTAGGCCACCTTCCCTCCTAGGCTTGGTGACTTACTGGTCTTCCCTCCTGGGCTTGACTAGTTTTGTCACTCAGAGATGGCATCCTTGGTTTCAAAGAATATAAGTACTTTCATTTTTATATCTTTAACTCTTCACCCCTCTAGGTGAGGATTAAGGTTATCTCAATACTTAAATATGTTTATTCATTTACCTTTTAAGGAAAAGTCATAGCCTAGGGTTCCTTCTTACTCATAGGAGGGGGTTAGCTCTCTATTCACAATATGATCCCAAGATCTAAGGTTTTACCTCCCTCCTAGGTCATCTTCCCACTCTTGGGTTGACCCACCCCAAATTGGCACACTAACCCTAAAGGTTTCATATACATATCTTTTTTTCATTAGGCATAACTTTTATCATTATAACATATCAACCCATGCTTGCTCCATTTCTAGAATACCCCCTCATGGTTTCTATCCATTCAGTGAACTTGGGTCACCTTCCCTTCCAGGGGCTTGGTGTTACATCAGCCTTCCCCTCCAGGGACTTGGACACCATCACCAAACTTATAGAGACACACATGAGGGGTTTGAGAAAGTTATATTCAAACTTTCATTTTCATATATAACTATTGAGTTCATATATTTCTTAAGACCTCTTATATAAGTGTTATTCTCCTCGTACACACATGCATGGGAGACTAGGTTACCTCAACCCATCCCTTTATCTTTCTTATTCCTAATTTCAAGTTTCACATGGTGGTGTCCCATACCACCACACCATGTTTGTTATTTAAAGTTAAGGTTTTAGGGTTAGGGACTATACTCTACCTCTCAAAGTTTCCATATTCCTTGACCCACTAGAGTTATCATAACCTAAATCAAGTCCTTCCTCTAAGAAAGGGCTTACCCATACATGTAAGTTTCTAGTGTCTGCTCTCTCTAGAGGGACCTACACAAATGGTTACCTTTTTTCACATTTTACTTCTCTAATTAATAATTCCTTTTCAAGGCTTTTTAAACAAAGAGATGAGAAGTAGATGAGATGTGAGATGAGAAACCTAAAAGATACATTATTCTTTACTAATTTTTCTCTTAAATTTCTAAGGATGATTTGAAATTATAAACTATTAAGTATTAGTTGATGAATCTTGGATCTGATACCAAATGTAATGACTCGCACTTTTGAGTGTCCAAAAACCTTAAAGTCACGAATCATTACTCAAAAATTCTACGATCAGATTCAATAAATAATACAGGATAGTAAACAATTTTCATTAATGAATAAGTAATTACATGTTTGCATAAAAATTTCCTCTAAGGAGTTACATAAATTTTAGAAAGAGTTAACATGTACATGTATGATGATATACCATTATATCTAAACCTTCATGAATAACTTTAGTGTCTTCAACATATTTATCTATAACCTCATGTCCACGAATCAAGTATACCTGATACCTAAAATACTGACAAACAAATACGTGATCAGTATATTTCTATACTGGTACGTGAGTTCAAACAATAATTGCAAGTACACATATAAGCAAACATCTTTATCTTGCATATAAGAACATGAACTTATATTCATATTATAACCCATATATGGTCTACTACCTCAGGTGTAATCACTGTGCCTCTGGGGCTCGCATGCATTACCAATAAGATCAGTCTAACCCAGGTTTTAGAATATTTTTAATTACTTTACATGATACTCATATGAACTTTATAATTTGTAGGAAGTAAATAAACAAGCAAGCAATTTATCTTTCATTTAATCTCATTGAGAAACCTCAGCAAACTCAGATTTTGATATATGTATTCATAAGCATAACCACATACCTTATGCCATTACAGAAACCATACAGAATATATCACGCATACATTAAGAGTGCATCCAAACATCAAAGCAACTACATGTTCAATCTGAAATATATATATTGCATATGTGTCACCATGTATTCACATTACTTAATCAAATCTAGATTCATTCCTAAACTACCGTTTAGGGTTATCATATGTTTGGACTATGGATTAGGGTTACAAACCCTAATGTCATGGTTTCTAAGATTACAAACCCAGTTCCCACGATCCCAACTCTGACCGTTGTGGACACCATCCAAGAAACTCATCGACCATGACTCCTCTGCCCCTTCGGACAACACTAGTGGTGATGTCTCCCTTCTCCACTACTCCAGCAGCTTACTCACCAGATCTGTGGTAGATCCACCTCTAGCACTGGGCCTTCTTCCACTGCACCCTTGAAGGTGCGCACTGACCCTCATGTCATAAGAAAGCCTAACTCTCCAGTCTCCTCCTTCACATGCCATCCAACACCTTGAATCACTGGCGTGAGTCTCCAATAAAGGAGGCATAGATTTCCTATCTTGCGATAGACGGGGTGGGACTGGGCTTCTCTGAGGATCCCATCAGACTTATCCTACATTGGACCACGTTCACCTTCCACCTAGAGTAGGGAAACCCCTTTCCCTTCTCTCACGAGCGTTAAATGCCGCTACCTACCCCCTTTGAGGAGGGATTCTTTGCCGCCATTGTTGCGGCATGCACACTGGTTACACATATACATAATTGTTAAAAGGATTACATTGAATATCTTTCCATGTATGAATTCCTCTTATTTAACTTCTTCTGCAAGAACCCATACCGTATATGTTATTAAGTTTATTATTCCACCAATAATACCATTAAGGAAATTATAAATCAATTCATTTATATTCTTTAAATTTTTAATCAAATTTGAGGATATAACATTCACCCCTCCTTAAAAGGAATTTTGTCCCTAAAATTCAAGCCTGGTAAGCTTAAGGTGAATGATAATCCATCTTAATATCACTACCTAGGGTTATCACCCCACTTAGATTTCTTTAATATCTTTTATGGACAAGCCAACTGCTCACATTATTACTAGGATTGATACTTGAATTCAATTGAAGGTACACCCGCATCCTTAGTATTTACATATTATCATCTCTTAAAGATTTCATTTTTCATTTGTGATTTCAAATTCTACTTGGTGATTACCGTTTCACCTAGGTTTCCAACCTATTATTCATTATTTCCACATAAGGGTGAGGTGACACCTCTAACCCTAGTTCATGTCATTACACATTCAATGTAGGATATTCATCCTCTTTATCTCAATTTAAAGAATAACGTGTGTCTATCCAATCTTCCTCCCTCATAATGGGATGAAATAAGCATTTGACTGCAGCCCAAACACAAAGTTCATTCATTCTAAGAGAAAAGACGGTACATCCACAGATTAGCTTTCAATTTCACATATTAAGTTGAATCATACTTGATATGATTCTTGGAATACTTGTTCTTAATTTCAAAGTAGTTGTATATTCCATTAAGTCAAGTGTCCCATTTCTTACTCTTAAGTTAGGGAACAACTTCTCTCAAGTTTTCATAACTTCATTATATCTTTTATATTTACATCTCATGTATCATTATGAGCCTTAGACAAATCCTTGAGGTCTCTAGGGGTATAGGTACCTTTTGGAGTGATCTCATCCTTATGCATTAAGAGAATGCCTTTCACATTCACCCATTAGGCTACATGATCCTCATGGAGGTAGCTAATCTCCTGAGTCATGTACCTTGGGTAAACCTAGCTATTACCTCCTGACCACATGGTCATGTGCATTCAAGGCATATAAACTCCCAACCCATCGGTCCTATGTACCTCTAATACACCCTACTTGACCCTAGGATTGCATTAGGACTCTACCCTCTCTAAGGGTTTCTTTGAGATGTCACATCTTTTAAGCACATTATTCTCTTATATAATTCTTTAACTCGAATTGCCTTCATCTCTCTATTTTGAGTACACATTATGTAGTGTAGTTCCAACGTTGGGATCGAGCCACCTTCCCTCCAGGGCATGGTGCCATGTGAGTCTTCCCTCATGGGCTTGACCTTCTGTGATCTTCCCCTCCAGGTGCTTGATCCTAAACAATTGCACTGTGGACTTAGGCCTCCTTCCCTACTGGGCTTGGTTCCTTACTGGTCTTCCCTCCTGGGCTTGACCATTTCATGACCTTCCCTCATGGTCTTGATCGTGCACTTAGGCCACCTTCCCACCTGGGCTTGGTGCCTTACTAGTCTTCCCTCTTGGGCTTGACCAGTTGTGTCACTCAGAGATGGCATCCTTGTGTTCAAAGAATATAAGTTCTTTCATTTTTATATCTCTAACTCTTCACCCCTCTAGGTGAGTATTAAGGTTATCTCAATACTTAAATATGTTTATTCACTTATCTTTTAAGGAAAAGACCTAACCTAGGACGCCTTCTTGGCTCATAGGAGGAGGTTAGCTCTCCAGCTACAACATGATCCCAATATCTAAGGTTTTGCCTCCCTCCAAGTTCATCTTCCCACTCTTGGGTTGACCCAACCCAGGTTGGCACATTTTTTTTATGGAAGCCAGGAGGCTATTTTATTCATCTTGCCCTCCTCATGCAAGCCAGTACGGGAAAACATTACATTCTACTTGGTCAATGCGGGAAATAAACTTGGAAGTACTACTTCCATTACACTTATCTTTGATTAAAATGTTTTCGATACATTCTGGAGGTCTGGGCAGATCATAACATCCTGCAGGTGACTTATGGAATTCTTTGGCCAACTTTTCGGCCATGAGGTTGCCCTCTCGTGGTCTGAAGTCAATTCTCCAGCCTCAGTTGTTTGCTAGTCCTTGTTTGATTCTGTGCAGCAGTTGCACATACCTTGGAAATTCACATCCATCTGATTGAAGCATGTCAACAAAGCTCTTGAAATCTATTTCTATTATGAGGTGTGAAACGCCATTTCTTTTAGCTAGGGCGAGAGCAATATCTACTCGTATGATTTCAGCATGAGTGGCTCACTCTGCCACAATGCTTCTGACATGTCCATCTATCCAGCAGCCTTTAGAATCCCATGCTATAATTGCTACAGTGGCTTTATCACGCTTCCACACAACATCAATATTCATCTTGATACTACCTTGTGGAGGATCTCTCTAGCATTCGTTAATGGTCACGTCCTGTTCTTTCGATTCTTTGCTCCAGGCTTTCACGGCTATGGGAAGATCGTTTAGAATCTTCTGGACTTGTCTCTCCACAGTAATCTGTTGGTTCTCGGATACTTGTAGGTTTCGAGCAACCCAGATGTTCCGACAGGTGACTAAAAACTAAGTGCAAGAAAGTAAAGAGCAGAATTAAAGTTGCTTCTAGATTAATGATATGGAATTGCTGGGATGGTCTCAGGTTTCACCACCACTACACATGCAAACACATCCAAACATCAAACATCTAGGCAAGATATAACTATCCAAATAGAACTACTGCGAACCCTCCTGGAGGGATGTTTAGGTCCGCATAAGCATCACCTTAGGTATTGGATTTCTTGTCTCCATCTAGATCGCATACTTACGGCTCCGAAGATACAACATCCAACTGAGGTTGAGGTCCTCCCTAGGGGATGTTTTTACCATAGAAGCATCACTGTAGGCTAGATAGCTTGTCCCCTTACGGATCATACACTTATGACCTCAAGGAATCCTATTAGAAGTTCTCGTCACGGAGTCAACCGCGCTAATCGACAAGCAAGCAGGTGATTAATCTACAAGCATTAACGATTAACAATGAAATGAAAAGTTATATACATTGCCTTGGAATGTTAAATGAAAAGACATGAAAGCATGGGTAGCGGGGATACTCCCCGCACCCCAACAAAAAGGAACTACTCACTCATGATGCGAGAAACAAGAAGAACAAGAGAGAGGGAAGATTCCACCATGAGCATGATGCAGAAGGTAGTCGCAGCTCGGTGAAGATGATGCGGTCTCCTACGTCATGTCGGGACAAATCTTGGATGAGGAAGAACCACCTAGAAAGACCGGGCAGATCTTCTTCTCCACCTTTCTTCTCAACTTAGCCTCCTTGCTCATAGTAGGAGGAGTAGGTGATGTGGCAATGGTGTGGATGAAGTCGATGACGGGAGGATGAGCAAGCCTGCCGCTCAGCTTGACCGTGTAGATCATCCTCCACCAGGGATCGAGTGCTTCTTAGGCACAGCTTGGTGGTGGAGTGGATGATGAGGAGATATGTAGGTAGAGGATTTGCCCAGGGATTGAGTGCTTCTTAGGCACAACCTGGTGGTGAAGTTGTGGTTGCAGATTGGAGTGAGCAAGGGTTGAGCTCACAAGGAGCATCCTGGCGGCGTCCCAGATCCAATGCCCCAAATGAGGACCCTGTTGGTCCTATTTTTAGGCTTGGATGGGGTCTTCACATTTTTGTTGTGAGTTTCCTTCAATCGGTTTGGAGCAAATGGTTTGCTTGAACAGTTTGGAGCAAACGGTCTTGGAGACCGTTTGACATCCAAACGGTCTTGGCTTATATCGGTTTATTTCATCCAAATGGTCTGGAGTCTTAACGATTTCGATCCAAATAGTCTTGAGAGTATCCGTTGACCAAACGATCTTGAAGATCGAATAGATCCAAATAGACTTGGGCAATCAGTCTGCAACCCATCAGTCTTTACTTCAAATGGTTTCTACTCCAACTGGTCTTGGCTCCAAATGGTTTTGGAGACCAATTGGACTGACCAAACGGTCTTGGAGACCGATTGACATCCAAATGGCTTTGGCTTCTTTTCTCTAACAGTCTTGTATGCTGATCGGTTTTGTGCCCCCAAACGGTCTTATTTTGATCGGTCTTGATTGTCCAACTCGTCTCGAGTCCAAACGGTTTTGGAGATGCAAACAGTCTTGAAGACCGATGGGTTCCAATCGGTCTTGACACTAATGAGGCTTGGTCGGTCTTGCTGATCCAAATGGTCTTGGAGACCGATTGACATCCAAACGGTTTTAGATCGTTTGCATCCATACAGTCTGCAGATGCACACCAAACAGTCTTCGCTTCATTGATCAGTCTTGGTGCCTAAACGGTCTTGCGGGTGACTGGCCTATCGGTCTTGAGACCGTATGGCTCCAAACGGTCTTTAAACCATATGCCGCCAAACGGTCTTGAAATCGTATGCCTCCAACCGGTCTTGAAATCATATGGATCCAAGCGGTCTTGAAACTGTATGGCTCCAAACGGCCTTAAAACTGTATGGATGACTGGCTGAGATCGTTTGGGGTTGAGACCGTTTGGTCAAAACTATTTGGTCAAGACCAAGCATGAGAGGATCTTGAGTGAATTCTATATGATGGTTGAACCTCATCACGACATTCATAAAATCAATATAAATCTAGTTAATAATCTTGATAATTGAATCAGTTAAGAAATCTTGCATTTTGTGAGATTTAGGAGATGAAACTGAAAGTATTGAATCAAATTGGTCCCAAAAAGGTGACTGAAAATCATGATGAATATGCATTCATCAACTAACTAGCACTTGCTTGAATCTCCTAACCTCTTTCTTTTATAATCTATATTACTCCATCATGTTCCAAACCCTTCCTTACTTTCCATAATCCTCATACCATATACTACTCTTCCACCTGTCATCTTTAACTTCTAATTTTCTCTTATGGTCATGTTTCTTATTCATGTGTATGATCATGTATACCATGTTGCACATATTTATTTTTATCCTTCCAATAATATGAAGTTGAAATTCTAAATCAATAATCTCTCTAATAGTTTCACCTCATGTTTAATACATTACATATCCTTCATTTTAAATCAAATAGCTCATGCATGGGTCAAACTTAGTTTCTCTTTCAATCAAGTTTTTCCTTCCTAAATATTGTCTACCTTTGTATGACTTATTCATTTGTTTAGCTACAATTTTGTTCTTCTTTTAGAAACTAGTTTGTTGTTCTATAGAGACTTAAAATCCAAAGATGAATGTATTACACTTCATAAATAAGGTATACATTCTATGCTCTCAATTATATCATAACCCTCATTCCTTAATCAAACTCATCATTTCTGACATTTCTCTTTGTTTCATCTAAGTTTCTTATCCTAGCCTTATGATTTACATGTTCATCTAGTTCTCTTTACTTTAACCCTTTTGAAGACTCTTCACTTCTATGTATTTATTGTATACTTACTCTTTTTTTCTTTCTATTTTCCCTTTGCTTTGGAGTACATTAAAGACTTTTATTCGATAATATGATCCATTCCTTATAATTGATTCTAACTTTCTTGGCCCTTACCTACTTTTCTCATATATTTTCCATATTTCATATTTAGAGTTCATATAATACTAATCATTAAACTGAATATGAACTTTATGTCATGTTCCTTTATTCCTAATTAAGGATTTCTCATATGAGGCCCTAAAGTTGGATCTCAGATATCAGTTCCAACTAATTGTTATCTATTCTAATCTTTCCCTTATATTTCAACATCTTAGTGTATGTACATTATCACTATGATGTGGGTCTAATTTATCCAGAGTCTACTCTTATTGTATTTTCAATTGGAGTCATTAGATTCCAGTAATGCACCATGCATGCTGGACCAGACCTAACCTGCAATTCTGAAGCCAAGAGCTACTAAAGATTAACCAACCCCCATTAATATCAAACATGTGGAAATAATATCCACTTAGGGTAATTGCAATTAAACATAACTTTTGGTCTACTTGATACAAAGAATAACTGAATGAACTTCATGATACAAAACAATCTAAAAGAACCATAAATATTCTACAAATTGATAATATGAACTCATAAATATAAGAGCATTTCTATTGATATCCAATCAAAGAAGAAATATAAAGCAAGAGTTGAATCACATTCTATCTTTAAGCTCTTACTCCTTCATTACTTTCTAGTCTCCTAACCCTAATATTTATAGGGTTTTTCTCTAGCCCATCCTTCCCCTGGATACCTGGCCAGGGCATCCAGAGAAGAATAGACAGAATAGCTTGATACTGGTCAACCTAAGTATTCAGATACCAGGCTAGGGTATCTAAATACTCATACCTCCCAGAGCTATTAACACATCAACTCCTAATTGCCACACTTACAACTCTACCTTTCTATCATAATGGTCCCTGATGACTCAGCCTAAGCTCTGATACCAAGTTATTACACTGACATCCCACGATTACCACTAATCATGATATTAGGGCATAAGTTTGAGGATTATACTTAATACAAAGCTCATTCCCAACTTTTTTCCCTTCATTTCAAACTCTTTGTTTTCTTGCATCCAATGACATAAAAAAAACTTTATAAGAGAATTAAACTTTGATTAGTCTAATATGATCTCAACATTAATGATACACATCCATATGTTCATTTTGTTTCTCATACTTCGACGTACATACAACATCATAACCAGATATATAGTCTATTATTAAGGAAACAAAGATACAAAACATCATTTACAACTCTCTCACATCTATACAAGGACCTACAGTGATAGGGATTGACTGAACTAAACTAATCTCATACTTAAATACTATGGTAAATCTACTCTTATTCATTGACCTTCTTCAAGTCCATGTGGTCATCCCTAAAAATTGTGAGTAGAGGGGTGAGCCTACTCGCTTAGTGAATGAATACTTCAAAGAAATAGTCTAAAGCATTTATATAATTACAAATATATTGTTGAGCAACTAATATCAATTATAACAGCAGTAAGCTTTAAAGAGACTAATTATTCACAAATATAAATTTGGCAAGATACTCTAGATATCTACAAGAGTGAATCAATATATGAACATGTTTGCTTGATCACAAAGAGAACTAATGATTTAAAATCATACAAAGAATAATTGAATAACTACACACACTTGTTTAATCTCTCATTCATCTTATTATGCCATGAACCCATATGAGGTGTACTACAAAATGTGAAAGAATTGCAGCAAGATACAATCTCACTATACAAGGCTTAGAAGTATGCCTAGGTTCCTAATCCTATCTCTTGAGTAAGACCCCATATGTAGCGGGCCTTGGCATGTCTGCCACTCGGTGGCTCATGGGAGCAGCCAGATATCTCAGACTCCACCTCTCAACCTGGGTACTCAGGCAGTCAGTCAAAGCCCTCAGGCTTATTGTGCATCACTGGACCTACTGACCACTGATCACTCAACATGTAACACAGGTACCACTGACATCCCCGGTTGGTGTTGGGTACCACACAACTGTAAAGAGTCTACCCTACTAGTCAAGACTCCCGCACCCTACTGATGCACTCTGGCTTACCTCGATCTGGACTACCTCTAGTCAGGAAATTGTTTCCTCCCCCACAGTGCAGGCCTCATCCTGTAAGGATTCTACAGTGTTCAGGGAATCTAAATGTCTAATTCACTCTTCAAATTTTCAATTCAATCATCACATCAACATATCTTAGTTTAGCTTTGTAAACCGTTCATTTCATGAACCATATGATAACATTGACAACAACTTAACTGTAACCACATCTCATACTGAGAAACATTAATATCACAATATTTGATTCACTAAACACCCTATCCTTAGGGTTTTATTTACCTCATTCACTAATCACATAACTTGCATAAGGATTGAGTACATCATAACATCATTCAATAAGAATTGCTCTCAGCAGTTCATATATAATCAAATATATATATATGAAACCCTATAATGAACTAAACTAGGGTTTCCACGCCATTTACTAAAACATCATACATCAAGAATAACGCTGAATCAATATGTGTATTTTCAAACCTCCAACTTTCTATTCATTTAGGGTTTCACCCTCCTAACTAATATATCAAGAAAACATTGATATCATCGAATGAAATCCAAGATCTTATCTGACATATATGTAATACACACAAAAATAAAACAATCCTTCATAACCAATGAGATTCAACTAGGCAAACTTATTTATTTAATTATACAACAATTTTAGTCATAGGAGAAAATCTTAGATTTCATTATACTCTTGTAACCTCTACAATTACTTTAAGAATTCTCATTTAGATGGATTGCAATCATTTCTAATGTGATTTCATAATCGGAAATTAGTCACAACAGAGAAACAATCCATTTCATATCATCTTGCAAAAGCTAGATCAAAAAGGCAACTTGGTGTTTGTACTCACATACCAAGCAATTTAAGATTTTTTATGATTTAACTCATTTTTGTGCAATCTACTATTTAAGGGAAGTACGCACTCATCCTAAGATGTGAAAACATCTTAAAAACGCAACACATCTCTGAAAATTTCGAATCCATAACAGGATCCTAATAAAATCAGTGATTTCTTCTTCCTTTCAACCCTAAATGAGGTCTGTTGTAGGTAGAAGATGGAGGTTATAGGTTAACCCAAACCTCAAATTTGATGGATCAAGGGTTCTGAGAAAATGGAAATGAAGGGAAGGAAGAATCACAGTTAAAACCACTTACCAAGTTGAATCTATGGCAACCCATTCTTCATGTTCTTTTCAAAAAATTGCCCAATACATCTCCTTCTAGGTTTCCCTCTCATTGAGAAAGGTGTGTGAGATAATATAGGATTGAATCGTGGTTCCAACGCACTTTGTTTCGTTGAAAACAAATAAGTATAGCCCAAGGTATGATCATTTTATGATTTTTTGTCCTAGGCGGCATTTGTCGCGGTCGCGACACAGATGCTGCATCTTTGGTCGCAGCACTAGCATGACACAACATTGCGGGTCACGACACACGACACAACATCATGGTGGCGGGACACAACATAGCGTTGTGGTCGCGACACTCATTATATGTTTACTAAAAAGGTCATAACTCTCTCATTTTATATCTGATTTGGTTCACTCTTTTTTTGTTAGATTCATAATTGAATTATCTACAATATTAAAATATTATTTTTATAATATTATCAAATAAAAAATTATTTTTTAATTATTTCCTCTAATTTCATTAACTCTCTTCTTGCATACATTTACGAGTTAATGCTATATTAACTCCAACTCAAATCTTTTAAGTATGCTTAAGTCATGATTATGAGTTGCCACAAACAACTAATTAAGGTTGCCAAACTTAAGATAAAGCCCAAAGTAACATATTACTTATAAAAGCATGACAAGCATTAAGATTATCTTAAATCTCTAATATTACCAACAAAGCTAGGAATGAGTTGTAACACCTCTGCCCCTTCGGCCACCACCAGCGACATGACCTCCCTTTATCCGCTACTCCAATAGCTTACTCACTGGATCCGTGGTAGATCCACCTCCAGCACCAGGCCTTCTTTCTCTACACCCTCGAAGGTGCTCACTGACCCTCGTGTAATTGGAAAGCCTAACTCTCCAGTTTCCTCCACCACGTGTCTCCTAATACCTTGAATCACCGGCGCGAGTCTCCATTGAAGGAGACACAAATTTCCTATCCTACGATGGTCGAGATGGGGTTGAGCTTCTCTGAGGAGCCCATCAGACTTACCCTACATTGGACCACGTTTGCCTTCCACCTAGAATAGGGAAACCCTTGCACTTCTCTCGCGAGTATTGGACACTGCTACCAACCCACTTTGTGGATGGATTCTTTGCCTCCTTTGTTGTGGCATGAACACTGTCGATACGACCATGATAGCCACCTGTGGTGATCCCCTGAGGCACTACGTTGCTACAACAGAGGTGTATTTCTCTTCAAAGTCGTGATGTCTACCGCTAATCTCATTAATCTAGTCCCCGTCCTTGTTGATCAAGTGTGCAACCACAACAACCTTGAGGAAAAGTTTGTTATGTGTTGATCATCACAAGATCACGAGGGGGGATGGGGTTGAAGGTTCAGTTGGTGTACCATAGTATTGGGGGGGATCATGTATCTATACACATATGGACTCCTCATTTCTTCTTTTGTTCCCTCCTCCAAACATGGCAAGATACTCCCTTCCAAAAGTGGTAAGGAACGTATATTTGAAGGGATTAGATAAGGCCCACTATATTTCCTTTACCAAAAATTCTCCCCGCATAGAAACTCACCAAGTCCTTTTCCAATTATAATTGATAATCGGGGTCCCTAGGGTATCCTTTGTATACCAAACTTCTAATTTTCTTTAAACCATGGTTCCTATTTCTTTTAGGAAACTTAAATATTGTTCCTTTATTTGGCTTCCAAGAAAAAGGTGGATAATCCCTTCTTCCTTTATTCTTAACATTATGTCTAACACATAATTGTTTCCTTTTCCTAAGATTTAAAAGATATTTCTCTTTTATTCAATCATTCAACGTCGACTAGGAAATATTATACTTCCTCTCCTAATCTTTTCTTTCTCTTGGTCAACAAAAATCACACATGGTTACACATATACATAATTGTTAAAAGGATTACATTGAATATCTTTCCATGTATGAATTCCTCTTATTTAACTTGTGTCGCAAGCACCCATGCCATAAAGGTGATTAAGTTTATTATTCCACCAATAATACCATTGAGGAAATTATAAATCAATTCATTTATATTCTTCAAATTTTTTATCAAATTTGAGGATATAACATTCACCCCTCCTTAAAAGGAATTTTGTCCCCAAAATTCAATCCTAGTAAGATAAAGGTGAATGATAATCCATCTTAATATCACAACCTAGGGTTAGCACCCCAGTTAGATTTCTTTAATATCTTTTATGGGCAAGCCACCTACTCACATTATTACTAGGATTGAAACTTGAATTCAATTCAAGGTACACCCACATCCTTAGTATTTACATATTATCATCTCTTAAAGATTTCACTTTTCATTTGTGATTTAAAATTCCACTTGGTGATTACGTTTTCACCAAGTTTTCCAACCTATTATTCATTATTTTCACATAAGAGAGAGGTGACACTTCTAACCATAGTTCATGTCATTACACATTCAATGTAGAATATTCATCGTCTTTATCTAACTTTAAAGCATAATGTGTGTCTATCCAATCTCCCTCCCTCATAATGAGATGAAATAAGCATTTGACTGCAGTCCAAACAAAAAGTTCATTCCATTCCAAGAGTGGAGATGGTAGATCTAAACATTATCTTTCAATTTCACATATTAAGTTGAATCATACTTGATATGATTATAAGCATACTTGTTCTTAATTTCATAGTAGTCTTATATTACATGACGTCAAGTGTCCCTTTTCTTACTCTTAATTTAGGGGATAAATTCTCTCAAGTTTTCATAACTTCATTATATCTTTTATATTTATATCTCGTGTATCATTATGAGCCTTAGACAAATCCTTGAGGTCTCTAGGGGTACAGGTAACTTTTGGAGTGATCTCATCCATATGCATCAAGAGAGTGCCTTTCACATTCACCCATTATGCTACATGATCCTCATGGAGGTAGCTAATCGCCTGAGTCATGTACCTTGGGTAAACCTAGTTGTTACCTCTAGACCACATGGTCATGTGCATTCAGGACATATAAACTCCCAACCCATCGGTCCTATGTACCTCTAATACACCCTACTTGACCCTAGGATTGCATTAGGACTCTACCCTCCCTATGGGTTTCTTTGAGATGCCATATCTTTTAAACACATTATTCTCTTATATAATTCTTTAACTCAGATCACCTTCATCTCTCTATTTTGAGTACACATTATGCAGTGTAGTGCCAACATTGGGCTCAGGCCACCTTCCCTCCAGCGTTGGTGCCATGTTGGTCTTCCCTCCTGGGCTTGACCTTTTGTGATCTTCCCCTCCAAGGTCTTGATCCTAAACATGTGTACTGTGGTCTAAGCCACCTTCCCCCCAGGCTTGGTGCCTTACTGGTATTCCCTCCTAGACTTGACCATTTCACAACCTTCCCTCCTGGGCTTGGCCGTCCACTTAGGCCACCTTCCCTCCTAGGCTTGGTGACTTACTGGTCTTCCCTCCTGGGCTTGACTAGTTTTGTCACTCAGAGATGGCATCCTTGGTTTCAAAGAATATAAGTACTTTCATTTTTATATCTTTAACTCTTCACCCCTCTAGGTGAGGATTAAGGTTATCTCAATACTTAAATATGTTTATTCATTTACCTTTTAAGGAAAAGTCATAGCCTAGGGTTCCTTCTTACTCATAGGAGGGGGTTAGCTCTCTATTCACAATATGATCCCAAGATCTAAGGTTTTACCTCCCTCCTAGGTCATCTTCCCACTCTTGGGTTGACCCACCCCAAATTGGCACACTAACCCTAAAGGTTTCATATACATATCTTTTTTTCATTAGGCATAACTTTTATCATTATAACATATCAACCCATGCTTGCTCCATTTCTAGAATACCCCCTCATGGTTTCTATCCATTCAGTGAACTTGGGTCACCTTCCCTTCCAGGGGCTTGGTGTTACATCAGCCTTCCCCTCCAGGGACTTGGACACCATCACCAAACTTATAGAGACACACATGAGGGGTTTGAGAAAGTTATATTCAAACTTTCATTTTCATATATAACTATTGAGTTCATATATTTCTTAAGACCTCTTATATAAGTGTTATTCTCCTCGTACACACATGCATGGGAGACTAGGTTACCTCAACCCATCCCTTTATCTTTCTTATTCCTAATTTCAAGTTTCACATGGTGGTGTCCCATACCACCACACCATGTTTGTTATTTAAAGTTAAGGTTTTAGGGTTAGGGACTATACTCTACCTCTCAAAGTTTCCATATTCCTTGACCCACTAGAGTTATCATAACCTAAATCAAGTCCTTCCTCTAAGAAAGGGCTTACCCATACATGTAAGTTTCTAGTGTCTGCTCTCTCTAGAGGGACCTACACAAATGGTTACCTTTTTTCACATTTTACTTCTCTAATTAATAATTCCTTTTCAAGGCTTTTTAAACAAAGAGATGAGAAGTAGATGAGATGTGAGATGAGAAACCTAAAAGATACATTATTCTTTACTAATTTTTCTCTTAAATTTCTAAGGATGATTTGAAATTATAAACTATTAAGTATTAGTTGATGAATCTTGGATCTGATACCAAATGTAATGACTCGCACTTTTGAGTGTCCAAAAACCTTAAAGTCACGAATCATTACTCAAAAATTCTACGATCAGATTCAATAAATAATACAGGATAGTAAACAATTTTCATTAATGAATAAGTAATTACATGTTTGCATAAAAATTTCCTCTAAGGAGTTACATAAATTTTAGAAAGAGTTAACATGTACATGTATGATGATATACCATTATATCTAAACCTTCATGAATAACTTTAGTGTCTTCAACATATTTATCTATAACCTCATGTCCACGAATCAAGTATACCTGATACCTAAAATACTGACAAACAAATACGTGATCAGTATATTTCTATACTGGTACGTGAGTTCAAACAATAATTGCAAGTACACATATAAGCAAACATCTTTATCTTGCATATAAGAACATGAACTTATATTCATATTATAACCCATATATGGTCTACTACCTCAGGTGTAATCACTGTGCCTCTGGGGCTCGCATGCATTACCAATAAGATCAGTCTAACCCAGGTTTTAGAATATTTTTAATTACTTTACATGATACTCATATGAACTTTATAATTTGTAGGAAGTAAATAAACAAGCAAGCAATTTATCTTTCATTTAATCTCATTGAGAAACCTCAGCAAACTCAGATTTTGATATATGTATTCATAAGCATAACCACATACCTTATGCCATTACAGAAACCATACAGAATATATCACGCATACATTAAGAGTGCATCCAAACATCAAAGCAACTACATGTTCAATCTGAAATATATATATTGCATATGTGTCACCATGTATTCACATTACTTAATCAAATCTAGATTCATTCCTAAACTACCGTTTAGGGTTATCATATGTTTGGACTATGGATTAGGGTTACAAACCCTAATGTCATGGTTTCTAAGATTACAAACCCAGTTCCCACGATCCCAACTCTGACCGTTGTGGACACCATCCAAGAAACTCATCGACCATGACTCCTCTGCCCCTTCGGACAACACTAGTGGTGATGTCTCCCTTCTCCACTACTCCAGCAGCTTACTCACCAGATCTGTGGTAGATCCACCTCTAGCACTGGGCCTTCTTCCACTGCACCCTTGAAGGTGCGCACTGACCCTCATGTCATAAGAAAGCCTAACTCTCCAGTCTCCTCCTTCACATGCCATCCAACACCTTGAATCACTGGCGTGAGTCTCCAATAAAGGAGGCATAGATTTCCTATCTTGCGATAGACGGGGTGGGACTGGGCTTCTCTGAGGATCCCATCAGACTTATCCTACATTGGACCACGTTCACCTTCCACCTAGAGTAGGGAAACCCCTTTCCCTTCTCTCACGAGCGTTAAATGCCGCTACCTACCCCCTTTGAGGAGGGATTCTTTGCCGCCATTGTTGCGGCATGCACACTGGTTACACATATACATAATTGTTAAAAGGATTACATTGAATATCTTTCCATGTATGAATTCCTCTTATTTAACTTCTTCTGCAAGAACCCATACCGTATATGTTATTAAGTTTATTATTCCACCAATAATACCATTAAGGAAATTATAAATCAATTCATTTATATTCTTTAAATTTTTAATCAAATTTGAGGATATAACATTCACCCCTCCTTAAAAGGAATTTTGTCCCTAAAATTCAAGCCTGGTAAGCTTAAGGTGAATGATAATCCATCTTAATATCACTACCTAGGGTTATCACCCCACTTAGATTTCTTTAATATCTTTTATGGACAAGCCAACTGCTCACATTATTACTAGGATTGATACTTGAATTCAATTGAAGGTACACCCGCATCCTTAGTATTTACATATTATCATCTCTTAAAGATTTCATTTTTCATTTGTGATTTCAAATTCTACTTGGTGATTACCGTTTCACCTAGGTTTCCAACCTATTATTCATTATTTCCACATAAGGGTGAGGTGACACCTCTAACCCTAGTTCATGTCATTACACATTCAATGTAGGATATTCATCCTCTTTATCTCAATTTAAAGAATAACGTGTGTCTATCCAATCTTCCTCCCTCATAATGGGATGAAATAAGCATTTGACTGCAGCCCAAACACAAAGTTCATTCATTCTAAGAGAAAAGACGGTACATCCACAGATTAGCTTTCAATTTCACATATTAAGTTGAATCATACTTGATATGATTCTTGGAATACTTGTTCTTAATTTCAAAGTAGTTGTATATTCCATTAAGTCAAGTGTCCCATTTCTTACTCTTAAGTTAGGGAACAACTTCTCTCAAGTTTTCATAACTTCATTATATCTTTTATATTTACATCTCATGTATCATTATGAGCCTTAGACAAATCCTTGAGGTCTCTAGGGGTATAGGTACCTTTTGGAGTGATCTCATCCTTATGCATTAAGAGAATGCCTTTCACATTCACCCATTAGGCTACATGATCCTCATGGAGGTAGCTAATCTCCTGAGTCATGTACCTTGGGTAAACCTAGCTATTACCTCCTGACCACATGGTCATGTGCATTCAAGGCATATAAACTCCCAACCCATCGGTCCTATGTACCTCTAATACACCCTACTTGACCCTAGGATTGCATTAGGACTCTACCCTCTCTAAGGGTTTCTTTGAGATGTCACATCTTTTAAGCACATTATTCTCTTATATAATTCTTTAACTCGAATTGCCTTCATCTCTCTATTTTGAGTACACATTATGTAGTGTAGTTCCAACGTTGGGATCGAGCCACCTTCCCTCCAGGGCATGGTGCCATGTGAGTCTTCCCTCATGGGCTTGACCTTCTGTGATCTTCCCCTCCAGGTGCTTGATCCTAAACAATTGCACTGTGGACTTAGGCCTCCTTCCCTACTGGGCTTGGTTCCTTACTGGTCTTCCCTCCTGGGCTTGACCATTTCATGACCTTCCCTCATGGTCTTGATCGTGCACTTAGGCCACCTTCCCACCTGGGCTTGGTGCCTTACTAGTCTTCCCTCTTGGGCTTGACCAGTTGTGTCACTCAGAGATGGCATCCTTGTGTTCAAAGAATATAAGTTCTTTCATTTTTATATCTCTAACTCTTCACCCCTCTAGGTGAGTATTAAGGTTATCTCAATACTTAAATATGTTTATTCACTTATCTTTTAAGGAAAAGACCTAACCTAGGACGCCTTCTTGGCTCATAGGAGGAGGTTAGCTCTCCAGCTACAACATGATCCCAATATCTAAGGTTTTGCCTCCCTCCAAGTTCATCTTCCCACTCTTGGGTTGACCCAACCCAGGTTGGCACATTTTTTTTATGGAAGCCAGGAGGCTATTTTATTCATCTTGCCCTCCTCATGCAAGCCAGTACGGGAAAACATTACATTCTACTTGGTCAATGCGGGAAATAAACTTGGAAGTACTACTTCCATTACACTTATCTTTGATTAAAATGTTTTCGATACATTCTGGAGGTCTGGGCAGATCATAACATCCTGCAGGTGACTTATGGAATTCTTTGGCCAACTTTTCGGCCATGAGGTTGCCCTCTCGTGGTCTGAAGTCAATTCTCCAGCCTCAGTTGTTTGCTAGTCCTTGTTTGATTCTGTGCAGCAGTTGCACATACCTTGGAAATTCACATCCATCTGATTGAAGCATGTCAACAAAGCTCTTGAAATCTATTTCTATTATGAGGTGTGAAACGCCATTTCTTTTAGCTAGGGCAAGAGCAATATCTACTCGTATGATTTCAGCATGAGTGGCTCACTCTGCCACAATGCTTCTGACATGTCCATCTATCCAGCAGCCTTTAGAATCCCATGCTATAATTGCTACAGTGGCTTTATCACGCTTCCACACAACATCAATATTCATCTTGATACTACCTTGTGGAGGATCTCTCTAGCATTCGTTAATGGTCACGTCCTGTTCTTTCGATTCTTTGCTCCAGGCTTTCACGGCTATGGGAAGATCGTTTAGAATCTTCTGGACTTGTCTCTCCACAGTAATCTGTTGGTTCTCGGATACTTGTAGGTTTCGAGCAACCCAGATGTTCCGACAGGTGACTAAAAACTAAGTGCAAGAAAGTAAAGAGCAGAATTAAAGTTGCTTCTAGATTAATGATATGGAATTGCTGGGATGGTCTCAGGTTTCACCACCACTACACATGCAAACACATCCAAACATCAAACATCTAGGCAAGATATAACTATCCAAATAGAACTACTGTGAACCCTCCTGGAGGGATGTTTAGGTCCGCATAAGCATCACCTTAGGTATTGGATTTCTTGTCTCCATCTAGATCGCATACTTACGGCTCCGAAGATACAACATCCAACTGAGGTTGAGGTCCTCCCTAGGGGATGTTTTTACCATAGAAGCATCACTGTAGGCTAGATAGCTTGTCCCCTTACGGATCATACACTTATGACCTCAAGGAATCCTATTAGAAGTTCTCGTCAAGGAGTCAACCGCGCTAATCGACAAGCAAGCAGGTGATTAATCTACAAGCATTAACGATTAACAATGAAATGAAAAGTTATATACATTGCCTTGGAATGTTAAATGAAAAGACATGAAAGCATGGGTAGCGGGGATACTCCCCGCACCCCAACAAAAAGGAACTACTCACTCATGATGCGAGAAACAAGAAGAACAAGAGAGAGGGAAGATTCCACCATGAGCATGATGCAGAAGGTAGTCGCAGCTCGGTGAAGATGATGCGGTCTCCTACGTCATGTCGGGACAAATCTTGGATGAGGAAGAACCACCTAGAAAGACCGGGCAGATCTTCTTCTCCACCTTCCTTCTCAACTTAGCCTCCTTGCTCATAGTAGGAGGAGTAGGTGATGTGGCAATGGTGTGGATGAAGTCGATGACGGGAGGATGAGCAAGCCTTCCGCTCAGCTTGACCGTGTAGATCATCCTCCACCAGGGATCGAGTGCTTCTTAGGCACAGCTTGGTGGTGGAGTGGATGATGAGGAGATATGTAGGTAGAGGATTTGCCCAGGGATTGAGTGCTTCTTAGGCACAACCTGGTGGTGAAGTTGTGGTTGCAGATTGGAGTGAGCAAGGGTTGAACTCACAAGGAGCATCCTGGCGGCGTCCCAGATCCAATGCCCCAAATGAGGACCCTGTTGGTCCTATTTTTAGGCTTGGATGGGGTCTTCACATTTTTGTTGTGAGTTTCCTTCAATCGGTTTGGAGCAAATGGTTTGCTTGAACAGTTTGGAGCAAACGGTCTTGGAGACCGTTTGACATCCAAACGGTCTTGGCTTATATCGGTTTATTTCATCCAAATGGTCTGGAGTCTTAACGATTTCGATCCAAATAGTATTGAGAGTATCCGTTGACCAAACGATCTTGAAGATCGAATAGATCCAAATAGACTTGGGCAATCAGTCTGCAACCCATCAGTCTTTACTTCAAATGGTTTCTACTCCAACTGGTCTTGGCTCCAAATGGTTTTGGAGACCAATTGGACTGACCAAACGGTCTTGGAGACCGATTGACATCCAAATGGCTTTGGCTTCTTTGCTCTAACAGTCTTGTATGCTGATCGGTTTTGTGCCCCCAAACGGTCTTATTTTGATCGGTCTTGATTGTCCAACTCGTCTCGAGTCCAAACGGTTTTGGAGATGCAAACAGTCTTGAAGACCGATGGGTTCCAATCGGTCTTGACACTAATGAGGCTTGGTCGGTCTTGCTGATCCAAATGGTCTTGGAGACCGATTGACATCCAAACGGTTTTAGATCGTTTGCATCCATACAGTCTGCAGATGCACACCAAACAGTCTTCGCTTCATTGATCAGTCTTGGTGCCTAAACGGTCTTGCGGGTGACTGGCCTATCGGTCTTGAGACCGTATGGCTCCAAACGGTCTTTAAACCATATGCCGCCAAACGGTCTTGAAATCGTATGCCTCCAACCGGTCTTGAAATCATATGGCTCCAAGCGGTCTTGAAACTGTATGGCTCCAAACGGCCTTAAAACTGTATGGATGACTGGCTGAGATCGTTTGGGGTTGAGACCGTTTGGTCAAAACTATTTGGTCAAGACCAAGCATGAGAGGATCTTGAGTGAATTCTATATGATGGTTGAACCTCATCACGACATTCATAAAATCAATATAAATCTAGTTAATAATCTTGATAATTGAATCAGTTAAGAAATCTTGCATTTTGTGAGATTTAGGAGATGAAACTGAAAGTATTGAATCAAATTGGTCCCAAAAAGGTGACTGAAAATCATGATGAATATGCATTCATCAACTAACTAGCACTTGCTTGAATCTCCTAACCTCTTTCTTTTATAATCTATATTACTCCATCATGTTCCAAACCCTTCCTTACTTTCCATAATCCTCATACCATATACTACTCTTCCACCTGTCATCTTTAACTTCTAATTTTCTCTTATGGTCATGTTTCTTATTCATGTGTATGATCATGTATACCATGTTGCACATATTTATTTTTATCCTTCCAATAATATGAAGTTGAAATTCTAAATCAATAATCTCTCTAATAGTTTCACCTCATGTTTAATACATTACATATCCTTCATTTTAAATCAAATAGCTCATGCATGGGTCAAACTTAGTTTCTCTTTCAATCAAGTTTTTCCTTCCTAAATATTGTCTACCTTTGTATGACTTATTCATTTGTTTAGCTACAATTTTGTTCTTCTTTTAGAAACTAGTTTGTTGTTCTATAGAAACTTAAAATCCAAAGATGAATGTATTACACTTCATAAATAAGGTATACATTCTATGCTCTCAATTATATCATAACCCTCATTCCTTAATCAAACTCATCATTTCTGACATTTCTCTTTGTTTCATCTAAGTTTCTTATCCTAGCCTTATGATTTACATGTTCATCTAGTTCTCTTTACTTTAACCCTTTTGAAGACTCTTCACTTCTATGTATTTATTGTATACTTACTCTTTTTTTCTTTCTATTTTCCCTTTGCTTTGGAGTACATTAAAGACTTTTATTCGATAATATGATCCATTCCTTATAATTGATTCTAACTTTCTTGGCCCTTACCTACTTTTCTCATATATTTTCCATATTTCATATTTAGAGTTCATATAATACTAATCATTAAACTGAATATGAACTTTATGTCATGTTCCTTTATTCCTAATTAAGGATTTCTCATATGAGGCCCTAAAGTTGGATCTCAGATATCAGTTCCAACTAATTGTTATCTATTCTAATATTTCCCTTATATTTCAACATCTTAGTGTATGTACATTATCACTATGATGTGGGTCTAATTTATCCAGAGTCTACTCTTATTGTATTTTCAATTGGAGTCATTAGATTCCAGTAATGCACCATGCATGCTGGACCAGACCTAACCTGCAATTCTGAAGCCAAGAGCTACTAAAGATTAACCAACCCCCATTAATATCAAACATGTGGAAATAATATCCACTTAGGGTAATTGCAATTAAACATAACTTTTGGTCTACTTGATACAAAGAATAACTGAATGAACTTCATGATACAAAACAATCTAAAAGAACCATAAATATTCTACAAATTGATAATATGAACTCATAAATATAAGAGCATTTCTATTGATATCCAATCAAAGAAGAAATATAAATCAAGAGTTGAATCACATTCTATCTTTAAGCTCTTACTCCTTCATTACTTTCTAGTCTCCTAACCCTAATATTTATAGGGTTTTTCTCTAGCCCATCCTTCCCCTGGATACCTGGCCAGGGCATCCAGAGAAGAATAGACAGAATAGCTTGATACTGGTCAACCTAAGTATTCAGATACCAGGCTAGGGTATCTAAATACTCATACCTCCCAGAGCTATTAACACATCAACTCCTAATTGCCACACTTACAACTCTACCTTTCTATCATAATGGTCCCTGATGACTCAGCCTAAGCTCTGATACCAAGTTATTACACTGACATCCCACGATTACCACTAATCATGATATTAGGGCATAAGTTTGAGGATTATACTTAATACAAAGCTCATTCCCAACTTTTTTCCCTTCATTTCAAACTCTTTGTTTTCTTGCATCCAATGACATAAAAAAAACTTTATAAGAGAATTAAACTTTGATTAGTCTAATATGATCTCAACATTAATGATACACATCCATATGTTCATTTTGTTTCTCATACTTCGACGTACATACAACATCATAACCAGATATATAGTCTATTATTAAGGAAACAAAGATACAAAACATCATTTACAACTCTCTCACATCTATACAAGGACCTACAGTGATAGGGATTGACTGAACTAAACTAATCTCATACTTAAATACTATGGTAAATCTACTCTGATTCATTGACCTTCTTCAAGTCCATGTGGTCATCCCTAAAAATTGTGAGTAGAGGGGTGAGCCTACTCGCTTAGTGAATGAGTACTTCAAAGAAATAGTCTAAAGCATTTATATAATTACAAATATATTGTTGAGCAACTAATATCAATTATAACAGCAGTAAACTTTAAAGAGACTAATTATTCACAAATATAAATTTGGCAAGATACTCTAGATATCTACAAGAGTGAATCAATATATGAACATGTTTGCTTGATCACAAAGAGAACTAATGATTTAAAATCATACAAAGAATAATTGAATAACTACACACACTTGTTTAATCTCTCATTCATCTTATTATGCCATGAACCCATATGAGGTGTACTACAAAATGTGAAAGAATTGCAGCAAGATACAATCTCACTATACAAGGCTTAGAAGTATGCCTAGGTTCCTAAGCCTATCTCTTGAGTAAGACCCCATATGTAGCGGGCCTTGGCATGTCTGCCACTCGGTGGCTCATGGGAGCAGCCAGATATCTCAGACTCCACCTCTCAACCTGGGTACTCAGGCAGTCAGTCAAAGCCCTCAGGCTTATTGTGCATCACTGGACCTACTGACCACTGATCACTCAACATGTAACACAGGTACCACTGACATCCCCGGTTGGTGTTGGGTACCACACAACTGTAAAGAGTCTACCCTACTAGTCAAGACTCCCGCACCCTACTGATGCACTCTGGCTTACCTCGATCTGGACTACCTCTAGTCAGGAAATTGTTTCCTCCCCCACAGTGCAGGCCTCATCCTGTAAGGATTCTACATTGTTCAGGGAATCTAAATGTCTAATTCACTCTTCAAATTTTCAATTCAATCATCACATCAACATATCTTAGTTTAGCTTTGTAAACCGTTCATTTCATGAACCATATGATAACATTGACAACAACTTAACTGTAACCACATCTCATACTGAGAAACATTAATATCACAATACTTGATTCACTAAACACCCTATCCTTAGGGTTTTATTTACCTCATTCACTAATCACATAACTTGCATAAGGATTGAGTACATCATAACATCATTCAATAAGAATTGCTCTCAGCAGTTCATATATAATCAAATATATATATATGAAACCCTATAATGAACTAAACTAGGGTTTCCACGCCATTTACTAAAACATCATACATCAAGAATAACGCTGAATCAATATGTGTATTTTCAAACCTCCAACTTTCTATTCATTTAGGGTTTCACCCTCCTAACTAATATATCAAGAAAACATTGATATCATCGAATGAAATCCAAGATCTTATCTGACATATATGTAATACACACAAAAATAAAACAATCCTTCATAACCAATGAGATTCAACTAGGCAAACTTATTTATTTAATTATACAACAATTTTAGTCATAGGAGAAAATCTTAGATTTCATTATACTCTTGTAACCTCTACAATTACTTTAAGAATTCTCATTTAGATGGATTGCAATCATTTCTAATGTGATTTCATAATCGGAAATTAGTCACAACAGAGAAACAATCCATTTCATATCATCTTGCAAAAGCTAGATCAAAAAGGCAACTTAGTGTTTGTACTCACATACCAAGCAATTGAAGATTTTTTATGATTTAACTCATTTTTGTGCAATCTACTATTTAAGGGAAGTACGCACTCATCCTAAGATGTGAAAACATCTTAAAAACGCAACACATCTCTGAAAATTTCGAATCCATAACAGGATCCTAATAAAATCAGTGATTTCTTCTTCCTTTCAACCCTAAATGAGGTCTGTTGTAGGTAGAAGATGGAGGTTATAGGTTAACCCAAACCTCAAATTTGATGGATCAAGGGTTCTGAGAAAATGGAAATGAAGGGAAGGAAGAATCACAGTTAAAACCACTTACCAAGTTGAATCTATGGCAACCCATTCTTCATGTTCTTTTCAAAAAATTGCCCAATACATCTCCTTCTAGGTTTCCCTCTCATTGAGAAAGGTGTGTGAGATAATATAGGATTGAATCGTGGTTCCAACGCACTTTGTTTCGTTGAAAACAAATAAGTATAGCCCAAGGTATGATCATTTTATGATTTTCTGTCCTAGGCGGCATTTGTCGCGGTCGCGACACAGATGCTGCATCTTTGGTCGCAGCACTAGCATGACACAACATTGCGGGTCACGACACACGACACAACATCATGGTGGCGGGACACAACATAGCGTTGTGGTCGCGACACTCATTATATGTTTACTAAAAAGGTCATAACTCTCTCATTTTATATCTGATTTGGTTCACTCTTTTTTTGTTAGATTCATAATTGAATTCTCTACAATATTAAAATATTATTTTTATAATATTATCAAATAAAAAATTATTTTTTAATTATTTCCTCTAATTTCATTAACTCTCTTCTTGCATACATTTACGAGTTAATGCTATATTAACTCCAACTCAAATCTTTATAGTATGCTTAAGTCATGATTATGAGTTGCCACAAACAACTAATTAAGGTTGCCAAACTTAAGATAAAGCCCAAAGTAACATATTACTTATAAAAGCATGACAAGCATTAAGATTATCTTAAATCTCTAATATTACCAACAAAGCTAGGAATGAGTTGTAACACCTCTGCCCCTTCGGCCACCACCAGCGACATGACCTCCCTTTATCCGCTACTCCAATAGCTTACTCACTGGATCCGTGGTAGATCCACCTCCAGCACCAGGCCTTCTTTCTCTACACCCTTGAAGGTGCTCACTGACCCTCGTGTAATTGGAAAGCCTAACTCTCCAGTTTCCTCCACCACGTGTCTCCTAATACCTTGAATCACCGGCGCGAGTCTCCATTGAAGGAGACACAAATTTCCTATCCTACGATGGTCGAGATGGGGTTGAGCTTCTCTGAGGAGCCCATCAGACTTACCCTACATTGGACCACGTTCGCCTTCCACCTAGAATAGGGAAACCCTTGCACTTCTCTCGCGAGTATTGGACACTGCTACCAACCCACTTTGTGGATGGATTCTTTGCCTCCTTTGTTGTGGCATGAACACTGTCGATACGACCATGATAGCCACCTGTGGTGATCCCCTGAGGCACTACGTTGCTACAACAGAGGTGTATTTCTCTTCAAAGTCGTGATGTCTACCGCTAATCTCATTAATCTAGTCCCCGTCCTTGTTGATCAAGTGTGCAACCACAACAACCTTGAGGAAAAGTTTGTTATGTGTTGATCATCACAAGATCACAAGGGGGGATGGGGTTGAAGGTTCAGTTGGTGTACCATAGTATTGGGGGGGATCATGTATCTATACACATATGGACTCCTCATTTCTTCTTTTGTTCCCTCCTCCAAACATGGCAAGATACTCCCTTCCAAAAGTGGTAAGGAACGTATATTTGAAGGGATTAGATAAGGCCCACTATATTTCCTTTACCAAAAATTCTCCCCGCATAGAAACTCACCAAGTCCTTTTCCAATTATAATTGATAATCGGGGTCCCTAGGGTATCCTTTGTATACCAAACTTCTAATTTTCTTTAAACCATGGTTCCTATTTCTTTTAGGAAACTTAAATATTGTTCCTTTATTTGGCTTCCAAGAAAAAGGTGGATAATCCCTTCTTCCTTTATTCTTAACATTATGTCTAACACATAATTGTTTCCTTTTCCTAAGATTTAAAAGATATTTCTCTTTTATTCAATCATTCAACGTCGACTAGGAAATATTATACTTCCTCTCCTAATCTTTTCTTTCTCTTGGTCAACAAAAATCACACATGGTTACACATATACATAATTGTTAAAAGGATTACATTGAATATCTTTCCATGTATGAATTCCTCTTATTTAACTTGTGTCGCAAGCACCCATGCCATAAAGGTGATTAAGTTTATTATTCCACCAATAATACCATTGAGGAAATTATAAATCAATTCATTTATATTCTTCAAATTTTTTATCAAATTTGAGGATATAACATTCACCCCTCCTTAAAAGGAATTTTGTCCCCAAAATTCAATCCTAGTAAGATAAAGGTGAATGATAATCCATCTTAATATCACAACCTAGGGTTAGCACCCCAGTTAGATTTCTTTAATATCTTTTATGGACAAGCCACCTACTCACATTATTACTAGGATTGATACTTGAATTCAATTCAAGGTACACCCACATCTTTAGTATTTACATATTATCATCTCTTAAAGATTTCACTTTTCATTTGTGATTTAAAATTCCACTTGGTGATTACGTTTTCACCTAGTTTTCCAACCTATTATTCATTATTTTCACATAAGAGAGAGGTGACACTTCTAACCATAGTTCATGTCATTACACATTCAATGTAGAATATTCATCGTCTTTATCTAACTTTAAAGCATAATGTGTGTCTATCCAATCTCCCTCCCTCATATTGAGATGAAATAAGCATTTGACTGCAGCCCAAACAAAAAGTTCATTCCATTCCAAGAGTGGAGATGGTAGATCTAAACATTATCTTTCAATTTCACATATTAAGTTGAATCATACTTGATATGATTATAAGCATACTTGTTCTTAATTTCATAGTAGTCTTATATTACATGACGTCAAGTGTCCCTTTTCTTACTCTTAATTTAGGGGATAAATTCTCTCAAGTTTTCATAACTTCATTATATCTTTTATATTTATATCTCGTGTATCATTATGAGCCTTAGACAAATCCTTGAGGTCTCTAGGGGTACAGGTAACTTTTGGAGTGATCTCATCCATATGCATCAAGAGAGTGCCTTTCACATTCACCCATTATGCTACATGATCCTCATGGAGGTAGCTAATCGCCTGAGTCATGTACCTTGGGTAAACCTAGTTGTTACCTCTAGACCACATGGTCATGTGCATTCAGGACATATAAACTCCCAACCCATCGGTCCTATGTACCTCTAATACACCCTACTTGACCCTAGGATTGCATTAGGACTCTACCCTCCCTATGGGTTTCTTTGAGATGCCATATCTTTTAAACACATTATTCTCTTATATAATTCTTTAACTCAGATCACCTTCATCTCTCTATTTTGAGT
The DNA here is from genome assembly GCA_963693085.1 of Alisma plantago-aquatica. Classification (NCBI taxonomy): domain Eukaryota; kingdom Viridiplantae; phylum Streptophyta; class Magnoliopsida; order Alismatales; family Alismataceae; genus Alisma; species Alisma plantago-aquatica. The sequence continues at coordinate 1,486,602,900 of OY856412.1, read as the reverse complement.
ACACATTATGCAGTGTAGTCCCAACATTGGGCTCAGGCCACCTTCCCTCCAGCGTTGGTGCCATGTTGGTCTTCCCTCCTGGGCTTGACCTTTTGTGATCTTCCCCTCCAAGGTCTTGATCCTAAACATGTGTACTGTGGTCTAAGCCACCTTCCCCCCAGGCTTGGTGCCTTACTGGTATTCCCTCCTAGACTTGACCATTTCACAACCTTCCCTCCTGGGCTTGGTCGTCCACTTAGGCCACCTTCCCTCCTAGGCTTGGTGACTTACTGGTCTTCCCTCCTGGGCTTGACTAGTTTTGTCACTCAGAGATGGCATCCTTGGTTTCAAAGAATATAAGTACTTTCATTTTTATATCTTTAACTCTTCACCCCTCTAGGTGAGGATTAAGGTTATCTCAATACTTAAATATGTTTATTCATTTACCTTTTAAGGAAAAGTCATAGCCTAGGGTTCCTTCTTGGCTCATAGGAGGGGGTTAGCTCTCTATTCACAATATGATCCCAAGATCTAAGGTTTTACCTCCCTCCTAGGTCATCTTCCCACTCTTGGGTTGACCCACCCCAAATTGGCACACTAACCCTAAAGGTTTCATATACATATCTTTTTTTCATTAGGCATAACTTTTATCATTATAACATATTAACCCATGCTTGCTCCATTTCTAGAATACCCCCTCATGGTTTCTATCCATTCAGTGAACTTGGGTCACCTTCCCTTCCAGGGGCTTGGTGTTACATCAGCCTTCCCCTCCAGGGACTTGGACACCATCACCAAACTTATAGAGACACACATGAGGGGTTTGAGAAATTTATATTCAAACTTTCATTTTCATATATAACTATTGAGTTCATATATTTCTTAAGACCTCTTATATAAGTGTTATTCTCCTCGTACACACATGCATGGGAGACTAGGTTACCTCAACCCATCCCTTTATCTTTCTTATTCCTAATTTCAAGTTTCACATGGTGGTGTCCCATACCACCACACCATGTTTGTTATTTAAAGTTAAGGTTTTAGGGTTAGGGACTATACTCTACCTCTCAAAGTTTCCATATTCCTTGACCCACTAGAGTTATCATAACCTAAATCAAGTCCTTCCTCTAAGAAAGGGCTTACCCATACATGTAAGTTTCTAGTGTCTACTCTCTCTAGAGGGACCTACACAAATGGTTACCTTTTTTCACATTTTACTTCTCTAATTAATAATTCCTTTTCAAGGCTTTTTAAACAAAGAGATGAGAAGTAGATGAGATGTGAGATGAGAAACCTAAAAGATACATTATGCTTTACTAATTTTTCTCTTAAATTTCTAAGGATGATTTGAAATTATAAACTATTAAGTATTAGTTGATGAATCTGGGATCTGATACCAAATGTAATGACTCGCACTTTTGAGTGTCCAAAAACCTTAAAGTCACGAATCATTACTAAAAAATTCTACGATCAGATTCAATAAATAATACAGGATAGTAAACAATTTTCATTAATGAATAAGTAATTACATGTTTGCATAAAAATTTCCTCTAAGGAGTTACATAAATTTTAGAAAGAGTTAACATGTACATGTATGATGATATACCATTATATCTAAACCTTCATGAATAACTTTAGTGTCTTCAACATATTTATCTATAACCTCATGTCCACGAATCAAGTATACCTGATACCTAAAACACTGACAAACAAATACGTGATCAGTATATTTCTATACTGGTACGTGAGTTCAAACAATAATTGCAAGTACACATATAAGCAAACATCTTTATCTTGCATATAAGAACATGAACTTATATTCATATTATAACCCATATATGGTCTACTACCTCAGGTGTAATCACTGTGCCTCTGGGGCTCGCATGCATTACCAATAAGATCAGTCTAACCCAGGTTTTAGAATATTTTTAATTACTTTACATGATACTCATATGAACTTTATAATTTGTAGGAAGTAAATAAACAAGCAAGCAATTTATCTTTCATTTAATCTCATTGAGAAACCTCAGCAAACTCAGATTTTGATATATGTATTCATAAGCATAACCACATACCTTATGCCATTACAGAAACCATACAGAATATATCACGCATACATTAAGAGTGCATCCAAACATCAAAGCAACTACATGTTCAATCTGAAATATATATATTGCATATGTGTCACCATGTATTCACATTACTTAATCAAATCTAGATTCATTCCTAAACTACGGTTTAGGGTTATCATATGTTTGGACTATGGATTAGGGTTACAAACCCTAATGTCATGGTTTCTAAGATTACAAACCCAGTTCCCACGATCCCAACTCTGACCGTTGTGGACACCATCCAAGAAACTCATCGGCCATGACTCCTCTGCCCCTTCGGACAACACTAGTGGTGATGTCTCCCTTCTCCACTACTCCAGCAGCTTACTCACCAGATCTGTGGTAGATCCACCTCTAGCACTGGGCCTTCTTCCACTGCACCCTTGAAGGTGCGCACTGACCCTCATGTCATAAGAAAGCCTAAATCTCCAGTCTCCTCCTTCACATGCCATCCAACACCTTGAATCACTGGCGTGAGTCTCCAATAAAGGAGGCATAGATTTCCTATCTTGCGATCGACGGGGTGGGACTGGGCTTCTCTGAGGATCCCATCAGACTTATCCTACATTGGACCACGTTCACCTTCCACCTAGAGTAGGGAAACCCCTTTCCCTTCTCTCACGAGCGTTAAATGCCGCTACCTACCCCCTTTGAGGAGGGATTCTTTGCCGCCATTGTTGCGGCATGCACACTGGTTACACATATACATAATTGTTAAAAGGATTACATTGAATATCTTTCCATGTATGAATTCCTCTTATTTAACTTCTTCTGCAAGAACCCATACCGTATATGTGATTAAGTTTATTATTCCACCAATAATACCATTAAGGAAATTATAAATCAATTCATTTATATTCTTTAAATTTTTAATCAAATTTGAGGATATAACATTCACCCCTCCTTAAAAGGAATTTTGTCCCTAAAATTCAAGCCTGGTAAGCTTAAGGTGAATGATAATCCATCTTAATATCACTACCTAGGGTTATCACCCCACTTAAATTTCTTTAATATCTTTTATGGACAAGCCAACTGCTCACATTATTACTAGGATTGATACTTGAATTCAATTGAAGGTACACCCGCATCCTTAGTATTTACATATTATCATCTCTTAAAGATTTCATTTTTCATTTGTGATTTCAAATTCTACTTGGTGATTACCGTTTCACCTAGGTTTCCAACCTATTATTCATTATTTCCACATAAGGGTGAGGTGACACCTCTAACCCTAGTTCATGTCATTACACATTCAATGTAGGATATTCATCCTCTTTATCTCAATTTAAAGAATAACGTGTGTCTATCCAATCTTCCTCCCTCATAATGGGATGAAATAAGCATTTGACTGCAGCCCAAACACAAAGTTCATTCATTCTAAGAGAAAAGACGGTACATCCACAGATTAGCTTTCAATTTCACATATTAAGTTGAATCATACTTGATATGATTCTTGGAATACTTGTTCTTAATTTCAAAGTAGTTGTATATTCCATTAAGTCAAGTGTCCCATTTCTTACTCTTAAGTTAGGGAACAACTTATCTCAAGTTTTCATAACTTCATTATATCTTTTATATTTACATCTCATGTATCATTATGAGCCTTAGACAAATCCTTGAGGTCTCTAGGGGTATAGGTACCTTTTGGAGTGATCTCATCCTTATGCATTAAGAGAATGCCTTTCACATTCACCCATTAGGCTACATGATCCTCATGGAGGTAGCTAATCTCCTGAGTCATGTACCTTGGGTAAACCTAGCTATTACCTCCTGACCACATGGTCATGTGCATTCAAGGAATATAAACTCCCAACCCATCGGTCCTATGTACCTCTAATACACCCTACTTGACCCTAGGATTGCATTAGGACTCTACCCTCTCTAAGGGTTTCTTTGAGATGTCACATCTTTTAAGCACATTATTCTCTTATATAATTCTTTGACTCGAATTGCCTTCATCTCTCTATTTTGAGTACACATTATGTAGTGTAGTTCCAACGTTGGGATCGAGCCACCTTCCCTCCAGGGCATGGTGCCATGTCAGTCTTCCCTCATGGGCTTGACCTTCTGTGATCTTCCCCTCCAGGTGCTTGATCCTAAACAATTGCACTGTGGACTTAGGCCTCCTTCCCTACTGGGCTTGGTTCCTTACTGGTCTTCCCTCCTGGGCTTGACCATTTCATGACCTTCCCTCATGGTCTTGATCGTGCACTTAGGCCACCTTCCCACCTGGGCTTGGTGCCTTACTAGTCTTCCCTCTTGGGCTTGACCAGTTGTGTCACTCAGAGATGGCATCCTTGTGTTCAAAGAATATAAGTGCTTTCATTTTTATATCTCTAACTCTTCACCCCTCTAGGTGAGTATTAAGGTTATCTCAATACTTAAATATGTTTATTCACTTATCTTTTAAGGAAAAGACCTAACCTAGGACGCCTTCTTGGCTCATAGGAGGAGGTTAGCTCTCCAGCTACAACATGATCCCAATATCTAAGGTTTTGCCTCCCTCCAAGTTCATCTTCCCACTCTTGGGTTGACCCAACCCAGGTTGGCACATTTTTTTTATGGAAGCCAGGAGGCTATTTTATTCATCTTGCCCTCCTCATGCAAGCCAGTACGGGAAAAAATTACATTCTACTTGGTCAATGCGGGAAATAAACTTGGAAGTACTACTTCCATTACACTTATCTTTGATTAAAATGTTTTCGATACATTCTGGAGGTCTGGGCAGATCATAACATCCTGCAGGTGACTTATGGAATTCTTTGGCCAACTTTTCGGCCATGAGGTTGCCCTCTCGTGGTCTGAAGTCAATTCTCCAGCCTCAGTTGTTTGCTAGTCCTTGTTTGATTCTGTGCAGTAGTCGCACATACCTTGGAAATTCACATCCATCTGATTGAAGCATGTCAACAAAGCTCTTGAAATCTATTTCTATTATGAGGTGTGAAACGCCATTTCTTTTAGCTAGGGCGAGAGCAATATCTACTCGTATGATTTCAGCATGAGTGGCTCACTCTGCCACAATGCTTCTGACATGTCCATCTATCCAGCAGCCTTCAGAATCCCATGCTATAATTGCTACAGTGGCTTTATCACGCTTCCACACAACATCAATATTCATCTTGATACTACCTTGTGGAGGAGCTCTCTAGCATTCGTTAATGGTCACGTCCTGTTCTTTCGATTCTTTGCTCCAGGCTTTCACGGCTATGGGAAGATCGTTTAGAATCTTCTGGACTTGTCTCTCCACAGTAATCTGTTGGTTCTCGAATACTTGCAGGTTTCGAGCAACCCAGATGTTCCGACAGGTGACTAAAAACAATTTCCTCCATTCAACTTCTTGCTTCATTTGCTTGCTCAACCAGTAGAAGTCCTCTTGTTGGGTGAAAACGGCGAGTTTACCTCCATCCATAAGCTTGCTCCAGACCTCCTTTGCATAGACACAATCTCTAAGATTGTGAGTTAGTGTTTCCTCATGAGTTTGACATCTAGCACAGGTTTTGTCACTTGCCATTTGTCTTCTGACTCTTTTGCTATTAGTCAAGATTGCATTGTGCATGAGTAGCGAACCAAAGAATTTGAATTGCGCTGGTAACTTAGTCTTCCACAACGTTTCCCATTCTCCCTCCACAGTGATATCTCGGTCCTTCCTCAGGATATTGTAAGCTGATTTTGTAGTGAATTTCCCATGTAAGGTACCAGTCCAGACTCTCACATCAGATCTTGTATCAGCAAATGGTGGTTCAATCTGCATGATTTTCCTTACTAGTTTCTTGGGAAACCAGTCGTCTAGAAACTCCTTGTCCCACTTCCCATTGTCAAGCACCACCGTTCTTACACTCATGTCTATGATAGACCTGGGAACATCACGCAAGGCAGCATTGACCAATTTAAAATTAGTCTTCACCAACTCATCCTCCCAGAAAAGAATGTTATTACCATTCATCGGAAGTAAGTATGAATTCTCTATGATCAGGTTCTTGCACTTGAACGTGGTTGTTGCCAATCTGGAAAGATTTGACGTTTTTCCGCCCATGTACTTATTATATTTTTCTCTAATGAACTTGCACCAGTTGGTCTTTTTGTTAGACGATAACTCCCATGTGTTCTTAGCCAACAAGGCTGTGTTCCACTCCCTCATGGACTTGAGACCGAGCCCTCCTTCTTCTTTCTGGCTGGTGACCTTGTTCCAGGGAACTAGTTACATTGGGTGGGCCTTATGTCCTCCTCCCCAGAGGAATCTACGTATACATCCATCGATTCTGTCGCATAATCCCAGAGGTAGCGCCACCGTTTGCATCGTGTAGGTGGGAATGCTCTCCAGAGCTGATTTTGCCAGGCAACATCTTCCCGACAGAGATAGGCACCTTGCTGCCCACCCATTGACTCTGGAATCTATTCTCGTCAGGATATCTTAGTAGGTTTCTTTAATGATCTTCTTATGTATGATAGGGACCCCCAGGTATCTTCCAAAATCGTCAGTTTCCCTGAATCTTCCAATTCTATTGATCTTTCTTCTTGTTCTTTAGGGAACACTAGCTGCGAAAAAAACCTGAGTCTTAATAACTGAAATCATCTGGCCCGATGCTTCTTCAAACAACTTGAAACATCGCTTAATGGTCTTCATTTGGTTTCACGACACTTCCCCAAAAAGGATCAGGTCATCGGAAAAGCATAAGTGTGAAATCATGTGTCCACTTCTTCCCATTTTAAAAGGCTTCCATTCACCATTTCGTACAGACATTTGGATCAGTTGGCTTAATCGTTCAATGCACATGACAAAGAGATACAGTGAAAGTGGGTCGCCTTGTCTGAGGCCTCGACTCGGTTTGAACGGCCTGGTAGTATGCCTGTTCCAAAGAATGGAACACTCCCCCGTGCTAATAGAGTTCATGATGTAGGCAATGATGGGCTTTGGCAGTTGAATCTTATCAAGAGTATCGGCGATGAACTCCCACGAAAGCCTATCGTAATCCGTGGAAAGATCAATCTTAATGGCCATGGTCTTCGCAGCTGTCCTCTTCCTCATCATATAGATGACCTCTTGGGCAATTGCAATGTTATCTGTAATGCGTCTTCCAGGAACTAAAGCACTCTGAGATTCAGAAATCCAATCAGGCCAAAAGGTCTTGAGCCTTTCCACCACCACTTTGGAAATCATTTTTAGGCAGAAATTGTTCAAGGAAATCGGCCTCAACTGATCGCAGTGTGTAGGTGTTTGTACTTTGGGAATAAGGACTACGATCGAGTCACACATTTCCTTATTTAGGGCCTTTCCTGCTAGGGCGCTTCTAGCAGTGATCAGAATGGAGTTCTTTAGAGTATCCCACTGTTTCTGTATGAAAAGGCCATTGATGTCGTCAGGTCCAGTGGCTTTATATGGATTCATGGCTCTAACTACCCTGTGGCATTCATCATCTGAAGGTTCTCTTGCCATGCTTTGCATTTGTATAGGGGAGAGCTTTTTGAATTTAGCAGGAATGATCCTCATAGCCTCCGCTTGCGGTACACCTGTACGGGTTAATAAGGATTCAAAGTGAGTTCTCACCATGTCTTCCAATTTGACTCCCTCTCATACCCAATTGCCATCTCTATCTTTGAGCATTGTGATAGTATTAGACCTTCTCCTTTGCTTGACATAAGTACTGTAAAATCTGGTATTGCTGTCTCCATTGCGGAACCAGTTAATGTGGCTTTTCAGATGCCACTCCTCTTCCTCTTCCCTTAATATGTCATCCAGTGCAGCTTTCATATCGATATAAATTCCATCAGTAATCGAGTTGTAGTTAGCAGCCAGGTCTTTTTCAAGTTTCTTGATATTTGTCATGAGACGAGTTTTGTTTTTCCTTTGGTGGTTTGTGTGATCTCGGTCCCACCTGATGATCTCCTTCTTGGATTCATTAAGGACTCCATAGAATTCAGATCTTTGGTTCCATTTATCGGCAAGCATTAATTTGAATTCATCATCCGTCGCCCACGTCGCCTTCACCACAAATCTCTGTGGGTTAGCTGGCACAAGTTTACTTCTGACCAAAATAGGGCTGTGATCTGATTGAAGTCTAGGTAGGTGTTCGACACAGAATTGTTGATACTTTTGTATGAAAGCATTGTTTGCAACCGCACGATCGATTCTTTGTTGTATATTCCCCCTTTTAAAGGTGAACTTGGGTCCCGAGAACCCCAAATCACTAAGACCTGCAGCTAATAAGGTTTCTTGGAATGTTGTTGCCTCTGCATGTTTGTAGTGTGGACTGCCGGTCCTTTCTACAGGATAGCAGGTTGTATTGAAATCGCCAAGGACAATCCAAGGTTTTTTGAACGATTCCCCCATCTTGACAATGTGCTTCCAAAGGAATTTTTTAACCGCTATATGTGGGTTAGCGTAAACAAAGGTAATGAGAGTAGAGTGATTAATGCAACAAGTGACAAATTGTCTATGATAGTTAATGATCTGTACATGACAGTCATGTGCCTTCTAACAGACCCATATACCTCCCGCATAACCTTGGGTTTCAACTCTAAAGGATCGAGTGAACCCCAAGCTCTTGATAGTGTTAGTAGCTTTGGTGCCACTCACCCATGGTGACAATGACAATCTTAGGTTTATGAACAGTCATAAGTTCTTTGAGATTGTGTTGTGTTTCCTTCTTTCCTATTCCCCGAATGTTCCAACACATGATGTCCAACATTAAGAACTTGATATGGTTTGTGGTTCACATTTTGCTCCTCCCTCAGGTTCAACATTCTCTTTGTCCTCTTCCAGGTTCCCTTCTTTTATAACAATGCCTCTATCTTCTGTGATAGTCTTGTTGCTCCTTAGCTCTACAGGTGGTTCGATAGGAGCTATTCCAGGATCTTGCCTTCTTGGACTTTGTCTTCTGATATCGGATGATAGATAGGACCGTTCTTTTCTCTTACGCTTCATTTTGATTCTGGTGCTTTTGCTTTTCCTTCCCCCCACACTCATCTGAGCACCAGCTAGGGCTTCATTAATGGACGTAATGGTTTCTGTTGACACAGTTTCCTTCTTCTCCTCTGTAGTGGCCATCATGCCCATCAGTTCTCCTTCCAAAGCATCTTCCTCTACTGCAAACACCTCCACCACTTCGTCTATTTCTGGGTTTGTAATAATATGATCTTCCTTACTTTGATAGATCTTACTGGCATCGATTCTTACTATGTTCATGATGTTCTTCAGGATATCTTTATCTGTTTCCTTGGTGCTCATTGTTGTTGTAGCTTTCTTCTTTTTCCTCCAAACCTTTGTTGTCTTCCTACTGTGATCTGTAGATTCAGGTTGCTTGTCTAAGTTTTCCGCCAGGGGTCTTTCTTCTTCTACCTCTTCCTGTTCATCTTCAAGGGACCCAAATATGTTAGTGGATCATGTGTCATGACCAGGTTCCTGATATCTGTTATGTTTCCTGCCGCTTCCTTTTCTTCTCTGAGTTTGCCACTCCTCCTACTACTTTATATGATTCTACAGAGTCGCACTTCCATTGTCGTGTGTCTTCTCCACTCTGTCTCCCTCATTAGATTGTTGTTGATCATTAAAGTGTTTCGAAATATGTCCCTCATCCCCACAGATTGCAAAAACTCTTGGAATCCCCTCATATTCAATCTCATACTCTACTCCATTAATGAATATATAAGAGCATAGCTCCTTTCTGGTATCAAGTTCTATGGCCAGGCGGGCAAACTTGCTTCTCGTCCTGCTAACTGTGTGGTTGTCAACCTTAATTAGCCTTCCCAATGCTAAGCTGATGTAATCTAACATGGTTAACACATAAAGGTGAAGTGGGAGATTCAGGATACGAACCCATGAAATAATTCGTTTAGGATATTCTTCTTTAGGCTTGAAAGTCAGATACCACTCCCACACAAGAAGGTTTAGGCCGAAGATTTTCCATGGTCCTCCCGTTAGGGCATCCTCAAAGTCTCGTCTGTAGGATAGTTGTATAACAAAATGTCCGAGTTCCATTTCATACATGTTGAACCTTCCGGAGATCTTCCACATAAGTTTTAGTCGATCCCTTAGTGTCATATACCCAATTTCGGCTCCAAGTAGTCAGACCACAATGGCATACTGCCATGGCTTCGCCAGTCTTTCTTCTGCTTCTGGAACCACTGAGATGGCCGGTCTGTTGTCGATTTCTCCCAGGGGGACCTCTCCCACAGAGAGTCATTTTTCAAAAAGCTTTTCCAGAAAGTTGCCGCTACTGCCACCCTCCTTATAACCTCTGACTGTGTCGCTAAATGATCGTGTCGACTATTATACTTCCTGGATGTTTCCCGTCTTAGGCCCAGGCATGTGCCCCATGGTTGTTACTGCTTCATTCAAACTCCTTGCATCACTTCCCGTGCTAGCTGGGGTTGGTGTTGGATTACCGTCATTGCCTGCCCTGCTTCGTCCTCCTGCATAATTGAACTGTAGGCCTATTTCTGGTATCACGAATCCCTTGGACACCTGGATCATCCCCAGGTTAAGTTCTCTTTCTGCAATTGCCTCAGTGGACTTGGTAGTCTCCTCTCCATCTTTATGATTCATTCCTCCACCATGATCCACTTCGGGATCAGGGTTTCCTCTTCCGTCGCCCGCGCCGCCAGACCCCCTCCATCCCCTAGGTATCCCCATCCGGTACGAATATGCCATTCAACCTGGGTTGGCACATTAACCCTAAAGGTTTAATATATATCTCTTTTTTCATTAGGCATAATATTTTTTTGGTCAAAAAAATGTGTTACTAGATAACCAAAAAATTTTGGTACATAAGTGCCCCTTGGGGAAACAAATAGATCCTTTAAATCCCCACGCAGGGAGACAAAAGGATCAAAACAGAAAGGAGGCTCGATGCTGGATAAAACTGGGAGAAAGGAGGATCTAACAAAGAACACAGAGAAGAAGAGGAGAAGAAATATCACACAAGCCCAATAATAGCAAACACGCCTATAGACCCAGCTCTCAACTGCCAAACTGAAGAACAGAGTCATCACCAGACCTTTCTCCAAACACAAAACCAGCAAGGAAAAACTTGGATAATCCAAAAAGAAGAAGAAACATCCCGCCACTCTATATCTTCTTCCCGAAGGTTAGAAACATCTGCCACATGCTTCTAACCTTCATCTTTCCACCCATTTTTGCTCCATTAGGCATTATGTTTATCATTATAACATATCAACCCATGTTTTCTCCATTTCTAGAATACCCCCTCATGGTTTATATCCATCCACTGAACTTGGGTCACCTTCCCCTCTAGGGACTTGGTGTTACATCGGCCTTCCCCTCCAGGGGCTTTTCCACCATTACCAAACTTCCAGATACACACATGAGGGGTTTGAGCAAGTTATATTCAAACTTTCATTTTCATATATAACTATTGAGTTCCTCTTACATAAGTGTTATGCTCCTTATGCACACATGCATGGGAGACTGGGTAACCTCAACCCAAACCTTTATCTTTTTTATTACTGATTTCAAGTTTCACATGGGTGGTGTCCCATACCACCACACCATGTTCATTATTTAAAGTTAAGGTTTTAGGGTTAGGGTTAGGGACTATACTCTACCTCTTAGAGTTTCCATATCCCTTGACCCACTAGAGTTATCATAACCTAAACCAAGTCCTTCCTATAAGAAAGGGCTTACCCATACATGTAAGTTTCTAGTGTCTACTCTCTCTAGAGGGACCTACACAAAAGGTTACCTCTTTTCACATTTACTTCTCTAATTAATAATCCTTTTTAAGGATTTTTAAGCAAAGAGATGAGAAGTAGACAAAATGTGAGATGAGAAACCTAAAAGATACATTATGTTTTACTAAGTTTTCTCTTAAATTTCCAAGGATGATTTGAATTTATAAACTATTAAGTATTAGTTGGTGAATCTGGGCTCTGATACCAAATGTAACGACCCACACTTTTGAGTGTCCAAAAGAACTTAAAGTCATGAATCATTGCTCATACATTTGAGGATTAGATTCAAGAAATAATACAAAATAGCAAACAATTTCCATTAATGAACAAATAATTACATGTTTGCATAAAAAGCTCATCTAATGAGTTACATAAATTTTAGAAAGAGTTAACATGTACATGTATGATGATATTCCATTATATCTAAACCTTCATGAATAACTTTAGTATCTTCAACATCTTTATCTGTACAAATCAAGTATACATGATACCTAAAATGCTGACAAACAAATACGCGGTCAGTATATTTCTAAACTAGTATGTGGGTTCAAACAATAATCGCAAGTACACATATAAGCAAACATCTTTATCTTGCATATAGGAACATAAACTTATTTTCATATTCTAACCCATATATGGTCTACTACCTCAGGTGTAATCACTATCCCTATAGGGCTCGTGTCAATCAACCTTAAGATTAGTCTAACCCAGGGTTTAGAATATAGTTAATTACTTTACATGATACTCATATGAACTTTATAATTTGTAGGAAGTAAATAAACAAGCAAGTAGTTTATCTTTCGTTCAATCTCATCGAGAAACCTCAACAAACTCAGATTTTGATACATGTATTCATAAGCATAACCACATACCTTATGCCATTGTTGTACCACACAGAATATATCACACGTACTTTAAGAGTGCATCCAAACATCAAAGCAACAAAGTATTCAATCTGAAATATATATACTACATATGTGTCTCCATGTATCCACATTACATTAATCAGATCTAGATGCATTCCTAAACTAGTGTTTAGGGTTATCATACATTTGGACTAGGGATTAGGGTTACAAACCCTAATGTCATGGTTTCTAAGGTTACAAACCCAATTATGTATATTAGGTTAAACCATATTCATCATCTTAGGCATATTAGACCATTCATGATACCAAGATCACAATATCAGCATTAGATCATAGCAAGATGTCTACATTGGTTATAAAACCCTAAATCAGCATGAATAAGATGATTAATGTAGAATTGTCAACTATTCATAATAGTCAAGGATTTCCTCATTATATATGTCTAGATCATGTATTAATAAAACATAACAATATTACCCAATTAAGCATCATATCAAACAAAACTAGGTTTTCCTTTTCATTAAACACATTAGGACATGTATTGTATATACTTTTTGAACAAGAAGCTTAATTAGACTCCGATAATATTTTCTTTGGATTCTTCTCATTTTTGAAGAAATTTTCATATATAGCATATCTCCATCTGAGTTACTGATTTATTCTAGAATTATTTCAAGTTATCATGTTTCTAACCAATAGAACATTACCATGTTGGCATTAATGCTAATTTGTTAACTCACCAACAAATTGGCTCAAAAATCGGGGAAAAGATCATGTGGCCCTTGGGTCTTGAACAAGCACGTGGGGGCATGTGTGTCATTTTCCCCTTTCCTTTTCTTCCTCCTCATGTTTAACATGCACGTACACCGCAGACAGATGGACGACGGTCGGGTTCCAACTTCCACCATGACCCCAACTCTGACCACTGCAGACACCATCCAAGCAACTCAGCGGTCGTGACTCCTCTGCCCCTTCAACCACCACCAGTGGTGCGACCTCCCTTCGCCACTACTCTAGAAGCTTACTCACTGAATCTATGGTAGATCCACTCCGACCCAGGCCTTCTTCTGATGCGCCCTCGAAGGTGCTCAATGAACCTCATGTCACAGGAAAGCCTAACTCTCTAGTCTCCTCCTCCACATGTCATCCAACATCTTGAATCACTAGCATGAGTCTCCAATGAAGGAGACATAGATTTCCTATCCTATGATGGTCAAGATGGGGTTGAGCTTCTATGAGGACCCCATCGGACTTACCCTACATTGGACTACGTTCGGCTTCCACCTAGAGTAGCGAAACCCTTGCACTTCACTCGTGAGTGTTCGACGCCGCTACCAACCCACTTTGTGGAGGGATTCTTTTCCGCCTTTGTTGTGGCATGAACACTGTCGATACAACCATGACAACCACCTGTGGTGATCCCCTGAGGCACTAAGTTGCTACAACATAGGCGTCTTTCTCTTCAAAGTTGTGATGTCTACCGCTATCCTCATTGATCTAGTCCATGTCCTTGTTGATCAAGTGTACGACCACAACAACCTTGAGGAAAAGTTTGTTGTGTGTTGATCATCACAAGATCACTCCTCAGCTTCCGCCTTTAGAGATCATACACCAGTAGTGGAGGAGGGTGGAGATGCGGACCTTCTCTCTCCTTGGTGGTGAAGATGAACATAGCACATACCTTCTCTCTCCTCAACTTCTACCTTTGGAGAGAGTAGATCTGAGATAGAGATGGAGGAGAGAGAGTGTGGAGGCTGGTGGATGTTGGAGCACATAGGTTGAGTGCCTTGGTCCTCTCAAACCTTGGGATGCTCCCATAGGGCTCTGGTTCCAACCCAGTAGCCTTCCAGCATCTGAAATTGATACCCCAGAATGAGGGGGTGTGGGTCTATTTATAGACTTGGAGAGGGGGTCCTTGTTTGGACCTCGTTCGCGACTTCTTGCCCTGTGCTACAGGTCGTGGTCTTTTGCTGGTTGTGATTCTTTTGTGTTCAGGTTGCGGTGTGAGAAGGGACGTGATCGCGGCTATGCAGGAGAGGTCGTGGTTGCTTGGTGACACCTTTCTATGGTTGCTGTGAGGTGTTGCGATCGCGGCTTGTAAGGTGGCTGAGGTCGCGGTCTGTAGGCACTATGGTCGCAGTTAGGAAGATCGCGGGCGCAACCCTGATCCTCAGGTCGTGGTGGTGGTAAAGGATGAGGCAGAGCAAGGGGGAAAGAAGACTGCATGCTGTAAGGGATTAGGGCAGATGAAGCCCATGGTGTGAGGTTGCAGGTGGAGCAGCTGATGGTGTAGGGATGCACTATGGTTTGCTAGAGGCACAGCGGGCGCGGTGAGGTAGAAGAGGGAGGCGCTGCAGACGGAAGGTGATCACTGTGAGGAGGAAGGTTTGCTAGTTAGCTGTTTTCATTGCCATGGTGAGCGAAGAGGTGACGATGGTCAGACACCCACGAACAGAGGGAAGGGTGGACCACAACCGTAGTTTGGTGGAGGTTGTTGACGATCTTGGTGAAGACGATGGAGGTGGGGGTGCTTTTGAGGTTGCGGCACGCTGCTGAAGAGAGGGTGTCGGGTTGTGGTCATGTGAGAGGGATAGGGTGCAGTATAAAGACCTCGAGCACGGAGATGATGGCACCGCAGTCGCGGTCTAACGCACCGCGGTCGCGGTGTTGTTGAGCCCGGTCATGGCATGGTGTGGGCAGAGAACTGTGGGTAGGGAGAAGAGAACTGCAATCGCAATTTAGTACAGGTGGGTGTGGAGAGAGGCGTGTGAATCTCGGGTCGAGGTCATCAATCGAGTTTGATGGAGTTGTGTGTGACTTGTAGAGGAATTGTGACCTGCGTGTAGAGGAGGTGAACAAGGTATGCAGGCCGCGGGCAGTGGGAATCACGACCAAGATTCTAAGGGAGGCTGAGGTCGCGATTTTGTGAACCGCGACTGCAGTTTTGAGGGAGGCTCAAGTCACAATCCAGAGGGAAAGAGGGGCCATGGTTCTATGATTTGCGGGTTAGGGTTGGAAGCATTGCTCATGGATGGAAGATTAAGGTTTTTGTGGGACTCTATGTGGCTGAGTGGAAGGCTGGGATCTCAAATGCTTGATTCATTGTGGCCCATGACTAGTGTCATGTTCGTGAATACACAAATCCAATCAATAGCATGGCTAGTCCAATTAAGCTAGGTATATATATATATATATATATATATATATATATATTAGAGGATTTAGGTAAACAAAGCAATTAGTCAAAGTAGGGTCGAGCCCAATATGGCGAGTTAAACCCATACGAGTAGGAATTAAATCGAATGGGTGTACACAGAGAATTAGAGAGTGAAAGCAAGTAATAAGAGCCAAACTGGGCCCAAAGTTAAGGATAAGACTATGGTCGATGTTAAACAAAATATCAAATGGTAACAGATCACTGGGCCTCAGTTAGCGGAGAAAGTATAAAGAGGTCGTTCATCTAAGTTCGGTGCACGCTAGTCCAACACTGGCTATATGTCCACATTATTGGCTATTCTAACTACATTATCTAAGCAGAGATAGAAAGCATAAAACATGAGCATTATTGGGAAAATTAAGACTAAAGTGACACAAAACTATAGATAAAATGCATAGATTTGGGTGTTATCAGAAGCCTACGTTGAGGCAGCAGATCAAAGAAGCACAGTAGGAAGATGCTACAATACAATTGATCAGATCAGAGTTTGGCAGCAAGAAGCATGATGGCTTCCATGAGTCTGATGATGGACTAGTTTGTTATCATAACAGGATGGTGGTCCTAGATGTAGATGATCTGCGGAAGTTAGTACTTGAGGAAGCACACACATCAATGTATGCTATGCATCCAGGTGTCACCAAGATGTATCATAATATGAAGGATCTATATTGGTGGCCTGGTTTGAAGAAAGATATGGCTGAATTCGTAGCAAAGTGTACAGTATGTCAGCAACTTAAAGTAGAACATCAGAAGCTGGCTGGCACGTTGCAGCCCATGCCAATACCATAGTGGAAATGGGTTCATGTAACCATGGATTTCGTAGTTGGTCTTCCAAGGATAGCTAGAAATCATGATTCCATTAGGGTGATAGTAGACAGATTGACGAAGTCTTCCCATTTCATACATGTAAAGATGACATATACAGTAGAGAAGCTTGCTTAGGTATATGTGGATGAGATAGTGTGTTTGCACGAAGTTCCAGCAAAGATAGTCCCTAACAGAGGTCCTTAGTTCATGAGTCATTTTTGGGAACAGTTGCATAGAGTATTGGGAACACAGTTGAGGTTCAGTACCGCTTTCCACCCGCAGATAGATGGACAGTCTGAAAGGACTATTTAGACTTTGGAGGATCTTCTTAGAGCTTGTGTTTTGCAGTTCCTAGGTAGTTTAGATGTGCATCTCAGTTTGATAGAGTTCTCCTACAACAACAGTTACTAACGGAGTATCGACGTGGCACTTTATGAGGCCTTATACGGCAAGAAGTGCATATCTCCTTTATGTTGGTATGAGTTTGGTGAATATCAGCTTTTGGGTTATGAGTTAGTACAACAGACGACAGAGAAGATCAAGGTGATACAACAATAATTGAAAGTAGCACAAGATAGACAAAAGTCATATGTAGATAATCGACGACGATTGCTAGAATTCCTGGTGGGAGACAAGGTGTATCTCAAAGTCTCTCCATGGAAATGTGTGTTGAGATTTGGCCAGAAAGGCAAGTTGGCTCCCAAGTATATGGGGCCATATTCGGTGATAGCACCTGTTGGCAGAGTGACTTACAAGTTAGACTTACCACCAAAGTTGCACAGGTTGCATCCAGTGTTTCATGTCAGTATGCTGAAGAAAAGTCATCTAGGCATAGAGACAGTGATACAACCAGTTGAGGTTGATCTTGATGAAGATATGACCTACGAGGAAGGTCCAGTGTTGATCCTTGATAGAAGAGTGAAAAAGCTGAAGAGGAAGGACCTAGTTCTTGTGAATGTTCTTTGGCATCATCGTGGCATTGAGGAAGCCACGTGGGAGCTCGAGGAAGAGATGAGGAGGAAGTATCCCTCACTTTTCTCTTCGGATTTTGGGGGTAAAATCCTTTTGTAGTGGTTTATGGATGGTAAGGACCCTGATCTTCATTTTGGGCTTACCCTGTTTGCTTTGCCTAAACCTTGTGTTTAGATGTTTTCTAATCACTTGAAGTTGTGATTAGGGTTTGTTTGTGCTTTGTTGGGAGGTTGAGGTGCAACTTGAAAATTACCCAAGTTTTAGGGTTAGTGTGCAAGTCTGTCACCTTAAGATATGTCTTTCCCTCTCCTTGCATCCTCTAGGGTTGAGAGGATGGGTTGGGCTCTTTGCTTGAGTAGCTTTGGGTTTTTTTGAGCCTTGTTGGGCCTTGTTGAGGCTTGATATCGGGTTAGACCTTGGTGTATCGGCTAGGAGGAGTGCTTAGTTGTATCGGGCAAGATGTGTATCGGACATGGTGTGTTGGATTTCCATGTTGGGCGACACACACCCTTCACCTAGCCTCATTTGTGTCACCTTCTTTGGACAAGTGGCAGTTGGTTTGCTAGTGGGTGGAAAGTCATGGACAAGTGGTTTTGGGGTGTTAGCATGTGGCATGACCCTTGGACAAGTGTGCTAAGGTTGAGTGCCACCTTGAAATGCTCTCGCCCTTCACCCCTTAGTATATAAGCTACCCTCCTTGCTTTCTAGGCCTCTTTGGTACCCTTAGTTTCTCTCTTTCCTTTGGTGGCCGAGCTAGGAGTAGATAAGAAGATATGGTGGTCGATACAGCTGGTGTCTTGGCCGATACATCTTGCTATCTTGCTCTTCTTCTTCTCTTGAAGTGGTACCTTGGAGCTTGGAGCTTGGAGCTTGGTGCTTCGAGCTTTAGAGCTTGAGGAGTGTGCTTGAGGCAGGTTACATAACTCCTAACCCTAGTTATACTACCTTCTTTTATGTTTCTTGTTTATATGTTATCTTGATCGGCCATGCATACCATGTTAGTAACGTTCTTGCTCTATATTGTACCTTTGACCTTGTTGGATATGTTGTGATGGTCATCTTTGTGTTGGCTGAACCTTTAGATGAGAGTTCCTTTGGCAAAACCCCTTTTTCTTTCCTTGGTCTTGAGAGGTGAGTTTAAGATCTAGTTGTATGGGCAAAACCCCTCTGTTCCTTAGTTGTTGAGAGGTGAGTTTACACTCTAGTTTCTTGAGAAATACCCCTCTTTTACCATGGATTTGAAAGGTGAGCCTAGGGTTTGGTGTTGACCTAGTTGAGGTTGGAGGGTTGGCCGATATGGTGATGATCCACCTTGCTACCCGATATATGAGGGAGGTTGTGCATAACCCCTCTCTCTCAGTTGTTGAGAGGTGAGACAACTCCTTGAACTTTTAGGGTTTCTTGGTGGTAGTCTTGAGGTTGAAGATGACCAACCCGATAGGACCTTTGGACCTTTGCACGATACCCTAAGGTTGGGTCTTGCCCGATATCCCTCTTCTAGGGTTGACCTTGGACGATATTCTAGATGGTTGTCTTGTTGACCTCTTGATCGACATGGATCCTTACCCAAGAATGTTGTTGGGAAATATGTCCTTGGGTGATATGGTGCTTGGTTGACATGCCCTCTTGAGTACCTTAGACAACATGGATAGGCCATGCCTTGATGATTGAGCAACACCCCTCCTTCTTTGAGTTGTGAGGTGAGCTCTAACCTTTGGCCGATATGATGTTGTCTGATATGGAGTCTTGACTGATATAACCCTATCTTGGACATTAGAGTTACCTTGGGTGATATTGAAGCTCCTTGGGCGACATGGTGTGCTGCCCAAGATGTTGCTTGATGGCCGTCAGGGATGTGTCTTGGGCGATAGAGATATGGTGGTTGGGTGACATGGGGTCTTGGCTGATAAGGTTGTAGTGCTTCCTGATACCTTCTTGTTCATGGTTGCTCGATATTCTTATTGACTGATATGTGGCTTGGTGCCCTAGGGTTTGGTAGTATCCGATACCTTTGAGTGAGGGATAGTGCCCTTCCTGATATCCTTTTAGTGAGGTTTTTGCTCTACCTGATACCTCTTGTAGTGAGGGTAGGCGACACCTCTAGTGAGGGATGTTCCTAACTCGATAACCCTAAGTATGTGATCATGTTATCTTGATCCCACATCTTTGACTATGATGATGAGATATGGCAGATGGGTTGTGACCAGTAATAGGGTGGTTACCTAAGGTTGATCATAAAGTGAACCTTTGATAAGCTTGATGGTAGATCATGGTTGTGTGATGATATGAGATATAGGGTAAGGTGGATACTCACTATTTGGTAACAGTAATATGAGTTGTTTGACATACCATCTACAACTTTATGCTTCATGTGTTCATAATAATGGATGTTGTTCCAATCATATGCACCTTAAACCTTAATGACATGATAATCATAATATGCTCTCTAAAGATTTGCATTTGGTGATCAAGTTATCTCTTCTGATACGCATTCTAACCATGCAGGTATTATCAATTGAATTCATAGCCAGGTAAGAGATATGATGTATATATGTTTTGTGTGGCACTTAATAATGTTGTTCCTTGTTGATGAGATAACATGTATCACCAGTATGATGAGAAAGGTCTGGTGACCTGATAAAGGTTGAGTGCCCAATTGAGGTATTATCCTCTAAATGAGGGAATGATATTCCATGATGATGTATGATGATGAAGCCTTGAGAGGCAGTGGCATTATGTGATGAAATGAGGGATTGACATCCCATGGCAATATGATGATGTTGATGGTATTGAAGGCATTAATGACATTATCACACAAAATAAGGGAATCTATGTTGTTTACTGTTACTTATATTTTGCATGTTATATAACTTGATTGGCCTAACAATCTGCCTAAATGCATTAATTAATTACAGATGAATCTTTCATGTAGCTTGCCCTGGCCATAGATCCATCATCGTCAGTAGTTGGTGATGGTGAAATGGGTTTTTCCTGCGAGATAATCCAGAGCGCATATTGTTGAATATGTGGGGTTTCTCCTAGCCGAAAATAGGAGGATTAGATTGCAACTTCGATTGTAAACTCAAGAGAATAGTGAACCAGACCCATGGCTCAAGAATAGAGCACAGTTCAGGCTCGTGGCTCAGGATATATGGTAAGAGCATGGTGAAATAGGCCCATGGCTCAGTGATGTTGGAGCACAGTGAACCAGGCCCATGGCTCAGTTTTCTAGCACTGATACCTATACCAAGGTGGGCTAGGTTAAGGGTATCCTGACCCTGTGTGGATGAGGCCACATAAGCATGAGACTACAGTCCTTCTTGTTGGTCCTTGTGCACTAACCACAAGGGTAAGAGGTCATGGAGTCTGGCTCTTCCATTGACCTTGTATGGAAATCGATTGCGACCAAGCAGTGGTTGGTTTGGATCAGAGTGGTATGACTCACTTCCTCAGGGCATAATAATTCGTAATCCAATCATATAGTATATCCTCTTAGGACAAATACGGAACATTGGTTGAGGCCTTGTTTTTATAGATGTCCTAGAGATATCTTGCAGTTAATTACTTGTTCCTCAGATATTATGATAAGTTCTTATTTGACTTGTCTTGTCAATCATGTTCCATACATTATTTGTTGTTGTGCCTCTCAGATATCCTAATAAGGTTGATAGAGATAGTTCTGCTCAATATGCTGCATATATAATCTTCTTATATCAGTTACCTGCTTTATCTGTTCTAGCTCTCTGGAGGTTTTATAGTTTTGGCGGGGGTTATGTTTTTTGTTGGGACTGTGTATCTCACCTCGTTGGTTTAAAACCATTTTAGGTGGACGTGCTAGCTGTGGTGGTGACCGTGGTGTTGCAGCTGAGTAGCAAGAAGAACAGTAGAAGGCAAGAGATGGATATGCTGCCGCTTTAGGTGTTTTGTAGTAGAGTCCTAGAGTCATTCTTGTACTCTCAGGTCCTTGGAGGTGTTTTGATGAGGTTTCACAATGTATAGCTGTAATGGATTTTCTCTTCCTACTGTTGGCCTGGAATGGTCTGATATGTATATAAACAGGTGGTGAACTCCTTGTGCTATGGAATAGTTGGATCCATGAGATGGTGAACATGTATCAAGTTCATGTATATATATAACATATTTTCTTGTAGGTTATGGACCTGGTTGTAATGATTCTATTGTTATGATGTTTTCCACAATCAGTTTTAATTAACTCGTGTTTTTAGTAGTATGTGGTTTATGGTGGTTCCACACGTTTTTGTGTTGTATTTCACTGTCTTTGTGATGGTGGGATGTCACATTAGTGGGTCACCACATCTTTTTAGGTGGTCACCGACAATGTGGTGGAGATCGTGTTATAGAATAGGAACAATCTGGTGATCAATAGACACAAGAGGTTGGACAACTATATTTGTTAGTAGTAGAGTCTTGTAGATGACATACTTGTATTGACACGAGCATGTGGCAGTGTGCTAGTGTTTGTATATATGGCATGTACATGTGGAATATCTCTTTTGTATACAAGTTGTTGTTGAGGTCACTAGATACAAATGTAAATCCCTATTTTGGTATATGAGTTAATGGAAAAGATTAACCTTGATGTAAATGTTTCAAAATTTCTTTTAATTTGTAAAGAAGTGAAATCACCTCCTTACTGAAAATTTAAACAATAGAACCTCCAGTCCAAACACACTTCAAAGGTATGCTTGGAATGGGTGTAAAATTTTCAAATCTGATGTAATGGTATACAAAACACCATTGGAAAGTAGTGAAATGAAAATCACTGACTATATTCAATTTGAAAAATAAGGGAACATCTTAAACTTACATCATAAGGATCCATGTAGAGGAAATCTAAACCATATCAAGATTGTCTCCAAACTTCATAATCTCAAGCTAGGTCCAAAAAGTCAAAGTTTTAGGGTAGGGTTTGAGATCTAGTATGTTACAACACTCCACCCCCTAAAAAGATTTCATCCTCAAAATGTATAGATTCAAACATCAACAACTAACTACTCTCCACCCCTTAAAAAGGTTCAACCTATCAAGTCAAACTAATTGACATTTAGGGTTACCCACATCTATTTTAGTTATGAAAGTTTTAGAGATTTACGTTATCCATGTATCCATCTAAAAGTCAGAATTGACTAGGGTTGAGCTTTAAGTCCTTGTGTCTCTAACCTATCAACCCTAAGATCCAAAAATCATAAGGTAGTCAACTACACCTTTATATCAATCCTAGTGACAAAATCAGGGTTAGATTCCAATCAACTCATTCTAGGTTTTCTCTTCATTCTGACTTAGTTCAAGAAAATATCGACAAACCAAAGAAGAATTTTGTACATATAGTAGTGTAATGAAAATAATTTTTGTTGATGAAATACTTCGCGAGTGTAAAACCAACATGTCGGCATAAAAATAAATATGAGTACCAATTCACAATATTTCCATATGAAGACTTCTTTACTCATAACCTAATCTTATCCTCAAATCAAACCTTATTGCATAAGAAGATCATCATAGAGAAAATCTAGGGTGAACATCTCACCTAAAGGTAACTTAGCAAAGTCAAGGGTTCTAATAGGGAGACAAAATTGAAACAGTCAGATTCCGACTACCATGGGCTCTGATATCATGTTGAAATGAAGTGAAATCACCTCCTTACTAAAAATTTGAACAATAGAACCTCCAGTCCAAACACACTTCAAAGGTATGCTTGGAGTGAGTGTAAAATTTTCAAATATAATTTAATGGTATACAAAACACTATTGGAAAGCAGCGGAATGATAATTACTGACTATATTCAATTTCAAAAACAAGGGAACATCTTAAACTTACATCATAAGGATCCATGTAGAGGAAATCTAAACCATATCAAGATTGTCTCCAAACTTCATCATCTCAAGCTAAGTCCAAAAGGTCAAAGTTTTAGGGTAGGGTTTGAGATCCAGTATGTTACAACACTCCACCCCTTAAAAGGATTTCATCCTCGAAATTTATATATTCAAACATCAACAACTAACTACTCTCCACCCTTTAAAAAGGTTCAACCTATCAAGTCAAACTAATTGACATTTAGGGTTACCCACATCTCTTTTAGTTATGAAAGTTTTAGAGATTTAAGTTATCCATGTATCCATCTAAAAGTCAGAACCGACCAGGGTTGAGCTTTAAGTCCTTGTGTCTCTAACCTATCAAACCTAAGATCCAAAAGGTTATAAGGTAGTCAACTACACCTTTATATCAATCCTAGTCACAAAACCAGGGTTAGATTCCAATCAACTCATTCTAGTTTTTTTCTTCATTGTGACTTAGTTCAAGAAAATATCGACAAAACAAAGAAAAATTGTGTACACATAGTAGTGTAATGAAAATAATTTTTATTGATGAAATACTTCATGAGTGTAAAACCAACATGTCAGCATAAAAATTAATATGAGTACCAAGTCACAATATTTCCATATGAAGACTTCTTATTCTACCATTTCCTCATACTCATAACCTAATCTTATCCTCAAATCAAACCTTATTGCATAAGAAGATCATCATTGAGCAAATCTAGGGTGAACATCTCACCTAAAGGTAACTCAGTAAAGTCAAGGGTTCTAATAGGGAGACAAAATTGAAATAGTCAGATTTTGACTACCATGGGCTCTGAACCATGTTGTAAAGAAGTGAAATCACCTCCTTACTAAAAATTTGAACCTTAGAACCTCCAGTCCAAACACACTTCAAAGGTATGCTTGGAGTGGGTGTAAAATTTTCAAATCTTATTTAATGGTATACAAAATATCATTGGAAAGCAGCGGAGTGAAAATTAATGACTATATTCAATTTCAATAACAAGGAAACATCTTAAACTTACATCATAAGGATCCATATAGAGGAAATCTTAACCATATCAAGATTGTATCCAAACTTCATCATCTCAAGCTAAGTCCAAAATGTAAAAGTTCTAGGGTAGGGTTCGAGATATGATATGTTACATAATTATTCCTCTTTTGATTATGTGATTAGTTAGTAGTTGATCGTGTTTTATATTTTGAGTAATCACATTTAGCGTGATGAGGTGTAAATAGGGAGTCAGCCAATCGGTTCACATGTCCAACCAACCAAATCATGTGATGAACTATCCAGTTCAACGATTAGTTTGATTGGATTAAGGATTGATGCTGATATATGTTATGGATTAATTGTACATTAAATACCAATGTGATCATAATAGGAAACTATGCGAACAGCCCGGCTCACTTAGTGTTCCGACCAGATCATGCACCAACCAACCAGTTGGGTGTGTGAACCGCTTGAGTGCGATGTTTTCAAAAAATTCATGATTTTGGACACTTCTACTTCCGCATCGATTGAGAACCCTGACCCTGGCCTCTACTATAAAAAGAAGGGTACTGGGGGCTTCCCAACACACAATTGAGAATCAGTTGCTCTGACAGTTTTGTCCTCTCTATTTGTGGTAACCAATAGAGAGCTCGAGAAAGTCATATCCATTAAAGGGAGGAACAATGAGGGAGAGAGCAATTGAGAATAATTGTGAGACAGCATGTCGGTGACTAGTACGCCAACATCAATCACTAGTACATAACCAGCCTTTAGTGTCGGTTATTTAAGGCCTTTAGTGTCAGTTTCAATGCGACACCTATGTGGGCGCCGCTAAAAGGCCAACCGTTAGGCGTCGGTTCTCAAACCAACGCCACAACCCTTCCCGCGCCACTGAAAACACGCCAGCATGGGGGTATAGGTGTCGGTTATTAGCTTTGAAACTGACACCATAAACCTCCGCACCATAGAAAGGGCGCCATCTGGGGCACTATCAACGTCGATTTATTAGTGATAACCGACGCCATCTCACCCGCTGCCATGGTCGTGCTGGCCAGTACAGCCGTGTTGTCTGGCCCGGTGCCATGGTCGTAATGGACAGCACGGCCATGGTGTCTGGTCCGCTGCCATGACCGTGCTGGCCAGCACGGCCATGGTGTTTGGCCCGCTGCCACGAACGTGGTGTCCGGCCTCATTAGGGAAATCGACGTCGGTTATTGATAACCGATGCCACATTACATGCATTAGGCATCGGTTATAATTATTTATCCGATGATGTAATCATTTGTCTTCGGTTTTAAAAAAATAACCAACACCTATTGCAAGTTTTTTTTCTATCAGTCTGCAGACCTGTTGTGGCTGATTGCAGGATGAGAAACCTGTAGTTCAGTTATGAACTACAGGTTTTACGACATCCATTGATATCAGCCAACAACATGTCACAAACCTACAAAATTAACAACATTAATTTTCACACATTTAGGAACCTACAGTTCCATTCGATTTTCACACATGTAGAAACATTCATGTAGCAATCTACAGTTCCATTCATTTTCACATTCACACATGTAGAAATTGTTAACTCAAGGTCAATTAGGTCAATGTTGACTCACGTCTAAATTGACTAAACCCGTGTTTTGATGATGACTAACCATTCCACATATTGGTGTCTAATGTCTCTACTTGAGTGATTTCTGATTAGGTATAGACACACTCCAATTGCCCTAACTTTCCCCTATCAAATTGGAGAAAAGACAAGTCAAAGTCATACAAGTGCACGTTTTTGTAATATGATGTAAATCCTTTAGAATCATGTTGTAAATCACTTGTAATGATTGTATGACTTGTAATTAAGCTTAGAAAAAATCAGGAGCACTTAGATCAAATGTTAGATCACTTTAGATGCAACTTTGAAAATTGATTACAGGCACTTTGTCGATCGAGTTTCCCAGCCTGAAAACTCGACTAATCATCCTTGATCAATTTTCTACAGATTGCATCAGTCGAGTTGTGTTTACACAGAACTCGACCAATCAAGTAACTGACCATCTTGATTCCTAATGGTCGGTCGAGTTTTGTCAGGACAAACTCGACTGATCACTTGAGTATCAGCCTTGTCAGTTACTAGATCGGTCAAGTTACCTTTATAGAAACTCAACCGATTGCACTGTACAAAAAAGTGTAGAAAAGTGTTTCTAGCCGTTGTGGAGTTGCAACAAGTGAAAATATATCCGTTTCAAGCCACAAAATGGCTAGTTTTTGTTCACAAGTGTTCCCAAAGGCTAAGAGGCATCCCCAGCTATAAATAGGACCCCTTGGGCTTCATTCCAAGGTTGAGCATTCATTGCAAAACTCTATGTGAGGTTCCTATTCTTTAGTTGAGTGCTTCCTATAGCCTCCTCTCTCTCTCTCTCTAAGCTTAATCACTTTATACATCCATTACAGTGAGTAGGAAATCTGTAAGAGAGCTAGTCCTACATGTATATCTTGTGAGGATCTCACTTCCACCACCTCCCTTTCTATCTTTTCAATCATGAAGATGAAGGTTCTCTCTCTTGGCTAAGAGAGGTGAAGAAGAACAAGGGAAGGCATCCCTTGGTGAAGATCAAGGCTGAAGACTTGGAGCTAGAGTGGGTAAGCCCTTGGTCAAGGTAGAAGACTCCTTGCTCAAGTGGTTAAGACCTTGGTGGAAGCTTCTCCGAGTGAAGGTGAAGTCAAAAGCTGAAGATCCAAGAAGAGTGGGTGATCCCTGCAAGGTTGAAGACTTGTGCAAGAGTGGGTAAGTCCTTGGAGAAGGCCGAAGACTCTTGCAAAGTGGGTAAGTCCTTGGTAAGGTTGAAGACTCTTTGTATTGGATAGGTAAGTCTTTTGTTTGGTCATGTATTGTATGTCTTATGAATGAATATAAGAGTGTAATAGTTTGGAAGTCCTAGAGGTTGACCTCTCTAGGAAAGTGGACTGACACACTTCTAGTTTGAAGTGTGGAACCACTCTAAATAGCTTGTCTAATTAGTGCATGTTCAATCTCTCTCTCCCTTGCTATGTATGTGTTAATTGCACTCAAATTACCTATTTAGCAACCTTATCTTGTCATATATCTTGAAGGTTTAATGAGTTTTGTTTAAGTGCTTTCAGCTCTATTCACCCCCCCTCTAGAGCACCTAATCACCCATCTAGATTCCAACAATTGGTATCAGAGTGGGTCTTCTCCGAGCATACTTCAACAAGTAGGAGAAGATGGGTGACTACCAAGGAGGGAGATACTTGACCAGCCTTCCAATCTTTGATGGGAGAAATTTCCTCTATTGGAGAAGAAGGCTTCAATTCTACATCCAAGGATCAAGTCTTGAGATGTGGAAAATGGTGAACAGCCCATACATGCTACCAAAGACAAAGATTGAAGAATGGGATGAAGCTACCTTGAAGAAAGCAACCTTGAATGCTAGAGCCATGCACATCCTATATGCCTCCATGACCCCCATCGAGTTCAACCAGATTTCTTCATGTGAAACAGCCTATGAGGTATGGAGAAATCTTTGCATCACTTATGAAGGGACAGATCAAGTGAAGGAAAGCAAAATCTACATGCCCAAAGGGCTGCTTGAGAACTTCAAGATGGGAAAGGAGGAGAGCATAGCCAACATGTACTCAAGGCTCAACACCATATTGAATGGTCTTGTTATTCTAGGACATCCTATGTCTAGTGGAGAGATCAACTCAAAGATCCTTATAACTCTCCCCAAGAGGTGGGAACCCAAGGTGACTTCTATTGAAGAAGAAAGGTCTCTTAAGGATATTCCTATTGAAGAGCTCATTGGAAATCTACAAGTACATGAAGCCACACTTGAGAAGAGGGAGGAAGTAGAAAGACAAGAGAAGAAAGAGCTAAAAAGATTGAAGAAGGCTGAAATGAAGGCTCAAATAGAAGCTATCATGGAACAAGTCTCTCCATCCTCTCAAGCTAAATAAGATGCCATGTACTCCAAGGGTAAATTCTACAAAGGCAAGTCCTCCTCCATCCGGTGCTTCACATGTGGAAAGAAGGGTCACTACAAGGAAGATTGGCCACAATGCAAAAAGACCCATCTTCACAAGGAGAAATGGCACTCAAGCACAAGAGGCTCCTCCAACTCAAGCTCAAGTGAAGATTCAAGTGAAGGATCAAGCTCAAGCTCAAGCTCTAGTGATGAAGGAGAATGCCATTTTGCTCTTATAGCATCAACAAGTGAAGACTCAAGTGAGGTAAATCTAAACTCTTTAGATAAAGAATCTTTGATTGCTATTATTCATGATATTTGTGCCTCTCTTAAGTCTTCTAAAAGGAAAATGAAAAAGCTTGCTAGAATTGTTGATAATTTGCATGTAGAATTAAATGATCCTGAACATGCTAATTCTTGCTTGCTTGATGATAAAAATGATTGTCTTAGTCAAGTAGATTCTCTTAAACTTGAAAATGCTAGTTTGCTTGATAATATTAGATTTCTAGAAGCTCAACCTCTCATGCCTATTTCTAATGAAGAGCATACTTTAATTGTTGATTCTCTCATGCATGATATTGATGTTCTTAAATCTAAAAACAAGGATAAAGATTTTGTTTTGCAAGAATTAGAAACAGAAAATGCATCCTTGCTTGCTAAAATCAATATGCATGAATCTTGTTCTAGTTCTACTAGTAGAGAGAATGATGTTTCTGCTCTTCATATTGATAGAGATTCTTATTTAATTAAAACTCTTTGCTTAGAAACTTATCTTTTACATGCTAGAGATAATATCAATAATTTGTCTTCTACTATTGCTTCTCTTAAGCATGATAATGATAGTTTGAGATCCTCTTTGCAAAGATTCTTAGTTGGTAAAAAGAATCTTAATGACATCCTACACCATACTACTAAACAAATTGGTAGACATGGTTTAGGGTATGATAGTAGTCAAGGGAACAACAAAGATGAAGGACCTCCAATATTCCATGGAGAATCCTCTAGTTCCAAGACTATGGGCACATGCAACAATTGCAATGAAATTGGTCATTATTCTACTTGTTGTCCTTTTAGGAAAGCACCCAAAAGAAATCGGATTTGGGTTGCTAAGATAACCCCTTCGGACCCAAAAATATGATTGGGAACCATTTCATCTTTCTTCTTGTATGTACTTGTAAATGGATTGACTTGAGCAGTTAAATTGCAAATTGACTTCTCAATCCACATGAAAGAAGAAAGGTGAGATGTGTAGAGGGTGACAATAAGTGGAAAAAGGAATGGTAAGAACAAAGGTAATGTTCTCTTGCTTTTAACCAATCCTAACTTGTTTTTGTCAAGATAGTGTGCACTATACATATGGTTTTTTAGTCAAAAGTGGTATTTTGTGTTTCTCTTCACACTCTTGCTCAAAAACTATTTCTAATGCTTCTATAGTGCATTACTAACTTTCTTAGACATGTTTGGATATGGTTTGTATTTTTAGCATGCCTTTAAATATGTTTTTATGAAATATATGTATTTTTTGACAGCTGCTCTGTCGGTTGAGTTTGCCCTGCTTGAAACTCGACCGATAGGGACCAATGGGTGTTGCCAACAACTATCATCGGTCGAGTTGTCAATGCACAGAACTCGACCGATAACACTGTGCACAAAATATACATTTGTCTTATTGAGTGAGAATTTCCCTCTCAACTAGATTTTCTCAACCAATAGACTTATTCTTTGGCACTCTCATTTGGTACCTTTATATATGCATATTGCCATGTTCAAAATTTCCTATCTTGCTTACAACTCTATCTCTCTAATTGCTCTAAATTGCTATATCTATATCTTGTGATTACTTGCTTTGAGTTGTTTTGTAGGTTTTGATGATGACCTCTTTGGATCTCTTGGTTGCGTCTTAAATTGCTTCTGTTGTACTCTAACTTGCTACATCTATCTAGGTGTATATCTTGTTTTGATACAGCCTTGAGGTTCTTAGGGGAAATCATCTTTTGGTAATGATGCATATCTAGTGAGTTATATCCTTTCATGCTTCTAAAATTGCTCATCTCTTTGTTTGGATATATCTCTACATCTACTCATAGCTTACTTTATCTTGTGTATTTTTTTGGTATCTCTGGCTATGATCTAGATCCTACTAGTAGTCCTAACTTGTGATATCATCTACTAGTAGTTCATATACATGTAGTTCTAACCTTGTTTATAATTGACATCTTTGCTCATCTATATGCTATGCTTGTATCTTGTTTCATACTTGCTCAAGCTTGTTCCTTGAATTGCATATCTACTATCTTGAGTTGCTTTCATAACATTGTGATGCAGTGTACATAGATCTACATTATATGTAGAAATTGGAGTGTTTTTTTGGATTTCATCCAGATTTTGCTCCAGTTTCACTTTTTGGTGCAAGGCTAGTGTTTTTCATGTAGAAACAACCTTCTAAGAAAGACTCATGCTTTGCGATGAGCTCTGATGGTTTTTGGTCAAATTCTGTCATCTTGAGGGTCAAAATTGCGATTTATTGTTTTCCTGCAGCACTTTATCTTGCATTTTGGGTTGTTCAAGTATATGTTTTAACTTGTTTTTCTTTCTATGCTTGGACAAGCCCCTATCTTTTCTCTTCTACTCTCCTTATATATATTTGTGTTATCTCCTTTCTCTTTAACAAGTGATGTTTCTTATTTCTTCATAACCCCACTTTTTGAAATGACAAAGGGGGAGAAAGGTATGTCTTCTTTTAAAAGAGGAAGAAGGCATGTCTTACATGAAGAAGAGAACCATGTTCATGTAAAGGGAGTAGGTAAAAGGGGAGAAGACATATATGTGCAGAACATATATGAGTAGAAGACATATTATTCTCTAAATGTTATGAAAGCTAACCATGCAGGAGAAATAGCATCAATTGAAGGGGATTATGAGAACTCCATGCACATCAACTGAGGGGGAGCATATGAGCTCAGTCCTATTGAAACCCCTAGGTTTCTCTGAAGGTATGATTTTACTTAAAAGCTTTCAATACATTTATGGAATGGTTTGTCATCTTCAAAAAGGGGGAGATTGTTGACTCAATGTCAATTAGGTCAATGTTGACTCACGTATAAATTGACGAAACCCATGTTTTGATGATGACTAACCATTCCACATATTGGTGTCTAATGTCTCTACTTGAGTGATTTTAGATTAGGTATAGACACACTCCAATTTCCCTAACTTGCGCATATCAAATTGGAGAAAAGACAAGTCAAAGTCATACAAGTGCATGTTTTTGTAATATGATGTAAATCCATTAGAATCATGTTGTAAATCACTTGTAATGATTGTATGACTTGTAATTAATCTTAGAAAAAATCAGGAGCACTTAGATCGAATGTTAGATCACTTTAGATGTGACTTTGAAATTTGATTACAGGAACTTTGTCAGTCGAGTTTCCCAGCCTGAAAACTCGACTGATCATCCTTGATTAATTTTCTGCAGATGTCATCGTTCGAGTTGTGTTTACACAGAACTCAACCCATCAAGTAACTGACCATCTTGATTCCTAATGGTCAGTCAAGTTTTGTCAGGACAAACTCGACCGATCACTTGAGTATCGGCCTTGTCAGTTACTGGATCGGTCGAGTTACCTTTATAGAAACTCGATCGATTGCACTGTATAGAAAAGTGCAGAAAAGTGTTTCTAGCCGTTGTGGAGTTGCAACAAGTGAAAATATATCCGTTACAAGCAACGCAATGGCTAGTTTTCATTCACAAGTGTTCCCAAAGGCTAAGAGGCATCCCCAACTATAAATAGGACCCCTTGGGCTTCATTCCAAGGTTGAGCATTCATTGCAAAACTCTATGTGAGGTTCCTATTCTTTAGTTGAGTGCTTCCTACAGCCTCCTCTCTCTCTCTAAGCTTAATCACTTGCTACATCCATTAGAGTGAGTAGGAAATCTGTAAGAGAGCTAGTCCTACATGTATATCTTGTGAGGATCTCACTTCCACCACCTTCCTTTCTATCTTTTCAATCATGAAGATGAAGGTTCTCTCTCTTGGCTAAGAGAGGTGAAAAAGAACAAGGGAAGGCGTCCCTTGGTGAAGATAAAGGCTGAAGACTTGGAGCTAGAGTGGGTAAGCCCTTGGTGAAGGCAAAAGACTCCTTGCTCAAGTGGGTAAGACCTTGGTGGAAGCTTCTCCGAGTGAAGGTGAAGTCAAAAGCTTAAGATCCAAGAAGAGTGGGTGGTCCCTGTAAGGCTGAAGACTTGTACAAGAGTGGGTAAGTCCTTGGAGAAGGTTGAAGACTCTTGCAAAGTGGGTAAGTCCTTGGTAAGGTTGAAGACTCTTTGTATTGGATAGGTAAGTCTTTTTTTTGGTCATGCATTGTATGTCTTATGAATGAATATAAGAGTGCAATAGTTTGGAAGTCCTAGAGGTTGACCTCTCTAGGCAAGTGGACTGACACACTTCTAGTTTGAAGTGTGGAACCACTCTAAATAGCTTGTCTAATTGGTGCATGTTCAATCTCTCTCTCCCTTGCTATGTATGTGTTAATTGCACTCAAATTACCTATTTAGCAACCTTATCTTGTCATATATCTTGAAGGTTTAATGAGTTTTGTTTAAGTGCTTTCAGTTCTATTCACCCCCCTCCAGAGCACCTAATCACCCATCTAGGATCCAATAGAAACATTCATATAGCAACCAGCAGTTTCATTCATTTTCACATTCACACATGTATAAACATTCAGACACATGTAGAAACATTCAGACATGTAGAAACATTCACACATATTATAATTCAGAAATTCATTTACAAAAATATCATTTTTTAGTCATTATTCGCTATCAACATCCCAATTATATGTTAAAAACCCCACTACTTGTATGGTTGTTGCCCATTCTTCTCTTACATCAATTAATTCTTCCGTCGTATAGGGAGCATGTACATCTGGTAAGGCCTTTCTTATAGTGTGGTCAGTTTTAAACACCTGCAAAGAGAATGATGTATATATATAATTAATAATATATAAATAAGATTGATATATTTCATATTATCTAATGAGACTATATATAATACCTCAGGAATGGTATCGATGTCCATTGCGTCATATTTGATAATCATGTCCATAAATCGCATCACATAGTATGCACATGCCCATTTGTTGTCTTGTGTAGCACACTATAAATTGAAACATACAAAATATTAAAAAATACAACTAATTAAGCATTGTTCACATAAATAATATATACATTGCAGTCGGGAACTTACTTCCACATTCTTCCAAATTAATGGTTAGTTCTTATTCCTGGGGACCTTTCCTCTAGCCTTTTTGAACTCATCTAAACCCCTACATGTTAATGTAACACAGTACATTGCATAATTAAATAGTAATGTAATAACATATGTTAACGGATATGAAAATGAAATATTGCTCACCGGAATAATGACATTTTCATTTTGTGTCCATATTTTAAATTCAATTTAGTCCCCTTAGGATCTAGATAATAGACTATGAACGTCTCGGGGATAATAACTAGTAACTCCCAATGCATACCACTAGAGGTAAAAAAGTTAAAAATTAATAACTTAAAATCCACAATAAAAATGTAATTTTCTTAAGTCCAAATTATAAGAAAAGTAAACTTACTCCACATTGAGTGGAGCTATTATCAACGTCTTCTTATTTTGAGCAAAATTTGTAAAAGCATCACAGCAGTATTGTTGAACTGACGGAGGGTCTTTAGCTACTAGACTAATCAAAGATGGAATCAAAAATCCTACATGTTCGAATGAAAAATCTGCACATATCTTGTCTAAGTAGCTACAAAACATGTATTACGTATGCATTAATAAATAAGAAACCAGATCACCAGATCCTACACAAGGTATATGGATGTATAAAGAAGATCTCACCTTATCCATAACTCTATCACAGATGTATTCAGCCAATCATATTAAAACAACTCCAAAATATCTTGTATAAATAGTTTGATTTCGTATGATTGACCTACAACATCCGCATCTATAGAAACAGTTATAGGGCAATTTATATCATGTTCGCCTAACCATATTGCCATACCCCTACAATTAGGACCTAACGGGACAGGTAGGTCCTGTGGAACCCAACTTGGTAATGTAGGAGGTGGAGGTGGAGGCCTAGATGCTCTGGGTGTCTTCTTTTTAACATGTATATATATATATAATTTCAGATCAATTGACATCATATACACACACTAACAATTTAACGTAATGTAAATTTACCATAAAGTTTTAGCATAGAGGACATCCGCTTTTGGCCACAATATCACTCCACCTTCTGCCTCACCAAGCGTTTCATAATCTGGATGGGCATATGGCAATGGAAGATCCATCCAATTGGGGAATATATGTAGCGGGCTCACACGAACCCACCCAGCTGGTAATGGAGACCCAGGAAACATTTCCCCTAGTAGGCATGAGTAAGCCGACGCCTATGCAACGACAAATTCTTTACTTTTTAGACGACATGGCTTCAACCCCTACACATGTTTGTGTAAATAATGTTATATACATGTATACATATCATCTTGAAAAGACTAGTTACTATGTCATAAAAATACTTACAGTGGATGTGCTAGGTGGTGGGTCTACAGGATTACTCCTAATCTCTGCATTAGGAGTAGAGTGGGATGCCATAGTTACTGTCTGCTGAGTGGCAGTCAGAGATGCCTACCACTTGCTCATTACTTCTTCGAGTTTCCTATCAACTATCTTATCTACCTATACATGGATAAAAGAAATGTTAGCTTCTGATTATTGAATTCTCTTTTACATTAACATTATAAAGAAAGAATAGGTTACATCTTCTTGTGAAAGTACCGCTTTTGGGACATGTTTGCACTGGGATGGCCTAAAGAACGCTTTGATGCCCACACCAGCGCCTACAACCCTAACACGTCCAGGATGCTCTGGGTTACCCATAGCAACTATCAATTCATCCCTTGTGCCCTCAGGGATGAATTTGTCTTGTTTCCCTAGCTCGTGCATCTCCCGCTAATCACCAAAACAAAAATTTGTAATTAAGTAAATACCATAAATAATCAATATTCAAACGATTGCTCTAAGAGTTGTATTTTACCATTTTTGCAGCCGCCTTAGCAGTTGCGGGCTTCCTTATTTATCCATTCTTATTTTGCCTCCCAGCTATCTAGACATCATGGCGAGGCAGAGGTGTGGTACCTATAGTAGAGGAATCCTAAGTAGCAGAAGACTGAGCAGTAGACTCAGCCTGTAGTCCTTGGCGAATGCCTGCATACCCCTTTGGACCCATTGTGTGGTCATGCACATTTAGTGCACGCCTTGCTCTTTGCGCCTCACTGAGGGCCTAGTTAGTATGCACATTAATGATTTGGTTAGTAACACTAAATGTTAATCTTAGGTGAATACAACGTATATTAATTAAATTAGGAGTGACGCCTAATACCTTGAATTCATCAGTTTTTCTTGAAGCAACAAACGCGTCCCATTCTTATTTGTCCAGGAAGTTCCACTGTTCAGTGGTTGTCTTCTTCCTCTTGTCACCTTCTTTTATGTATTCTCGGGTGAGATTTGTCCTATAGTTCCTTAGGACTCTCCCACAACGTTGCATCACACATTTACGATGCAAATTTTCATCCAATTCAAATATACTCTGCAAAATGGAATTGCTATCAACTAGTATCCAAA
Organism: Alisma plantago-aquatica; assembly: GCA_963693085.1. Classification (NCBI taxonomy): domain Eukaryota; kingdom Viridiplantae; phylum Streptophyta; class Magnoliopsida; order Alismatales; family Alismataceae; genus Alisma; species Alisma plantago-aquatica. Next base: position 1,486,566,765 of record OY856412.1, on the reverse strand, counting down.
AAATTAGTAATCTACAAAATAAAATTGCAAATTAATAATAACTCACGCATAAATCCTTCTATTTTATGTCTTTCTTCCCCTTAGGAACTTTATGCCAAGAATCTATCTTACAACCGCAATGGCTACGAGTAACATACCCAAGATATGAAACAAACGAATTGTGATTCACTCCAATTGCATTTCCTGCATTATCAAAATCCACAACAAGTTTGGGTCCATTGCCCCTTTGCGCTTTTAACTTGTTCATCATAATGATGCCCCTTCTCTTGTTAACTTTTTGGTGCTTCTCATCAAGTGCCTCAAGTGCTTCAGAGGGTACATGTGCATCATCAACCTAAAATTTGACAAAATAAACACACTTACAAGATATAACTATAAATGGACATGTAGATATAAATATATGATATATTTTTAAAACTTACATTGTGAGGCGGCGCATTGATGTCCTCACCCTCACGGTAATCATCAGCATGGTCATCAGGAGAATGCTCAGCCATCTGAAAGTCCACATTCACATTGTAAAGTTCACATTGTAAAGTAATTCACATTGTAAAGCTCACATTGTAAAGTTCACATTCACATTGTAAAGTAATTCACATTGTAAAATTTACATTGTAAAGACAACAATGACGTGAAGCTTTTGTCGCTCAATCTATTGTTAGCTTTCATCTTATACAATCTCAACACAGCGCTAAGATTCGTAAACTTAGTACAACCTGTGTATAACGATATCTCAGCATCATGCACAATGTTTCTAAAAATGGGAGGTGGATCGGTGTGCTCTACCCCACAACTATCCAGCATCGCATCAATGATGTCTACTGGAACTGGTTCATTCACATCTATGTTATCGGAGGCAATTTCTTCTTCCACACAAGCACTGCTATCGACATCCACTGGTTTTGGGTTTGAAATCTCTCCATGCCAGTGCCATTCTGTATAGCAGTGCTAACTTTTAAGTTGCAGATGACATGACTTTTGATTTCGTCACCAGTGCTAACTTTTAAGTTGTTACCGCAATGCCTACATGGACAGTAGAACCTATCTCCAGGTTGTTTCCTATGTTCCTCGGCAAATCTAATAAACTGGTCAAGACTAGAAATAAACTTTGGGGTGCAGCGATTGCGAATGGACATCCATGATCTATCCATTCTATGATCAAAGAGAAAACAAGTATATATTACAACAACATTAGGGTCTAGGATTAGAGTTTTTGCATGGTTGGAACTTTAGGCCAACAAATACATGTGTTGTCATTCTTATATATAATAAATGTGTACCACCTTTCCCATTCTTGAACACCTAATCTCACTAGTAAGTGTATAATGTGTATTGGGTTTTCAAGAAAATTTCGGCAGCTCTAAGTATATATGTACTTAGAGAACAAACGGGGAAATGCTGTCAAAATTTTCTTGAAAACGAAATAAACATTATACACTTACATCCTAAGTGAGATTAGGTGTTCAAGAATAGTCCCAAACTGGGGACTATCCAAGATTTACTCCTAATGAGTAAATCTTGGACGGGTTTCTAGGCCAACAAACACAATGATAGATATGTACATGTTAGGGTTTCATCACAATTGATGTTAGGGTTTCAACAATGTTAGGGTTTAATCAAATCAAATTAGGATGCTAGAATGGACAAGTTTAAATCTTTTTTCAATATGCATCAAAATTTACTGAATTAGGTCAAGCATTAGGATTAGAAGCACAAATATATGCAAGAAAAATATTTGTTCATATCCTAGGATGATTTACAATAGTAATATCTAAATAAGTAAACTCAAAGCATTAGATAAATAAATATAATCGATAGATAAACAAATACAAAGCAATAGATAAAAAAGTACATGAACAAAATACCCTCTTTTCTTCCTTCTCCCTCCTTACCAACAGCAAGCACGGCCGTGGCTGTGTTGGTCGACCACGGCCATGCTGGGCAGCACGGCCGTGGTCAGCTAACACAGCCATGACCGTGCTTGTTGTTGGTAAGGAGGGAGAAGGAAGAAAAGAGGGGCATGAAGGAAGAAGAAGAGGGCTACCTAGCAGCGTGGAGAAGAGTTGTGGCGGCGGTGTGAGAGTAACGGTGGTGAGAAGAGAAGGAGGCGGCGAGCTGAGAAGGCATCGACGGTGGAGGTTGACTGCTGCGATCAGAGCAGGCGACGACGGTGGAGGTGTTGCGGTGAGCATAATGGCAACAGGAGAAGGAGGATGCGGCGGCAGCGACCAGAGATGCACCAGCAGTAGCGGCGGCGAGCAGCAGGTTGAATGCAGGCGGGCGGGGGCGTCGTCGGGCGATTTTAGGCGAGCAGTAGGAGAGGAGAATTCTCGCGATAAAATAGAAGAAAGGGGAAGACTCGGGTGATCGCGGGTCTATTAAGTTTGTAAAAGGCGTTGGTTATCTACAAAACCAGCACCTAAACATCTTAAGCGTCGGTTGATAGTAAAAAATTGACATCCAATTGGACAATCTTTGCCCTAAATTATTTGGCGGGAACCATTTTCAGTGTCGGTTATCAAAGTATAACCGATGCCGAAATTGGAACTTTTCACGCAAATTGTTATCTAATATATGTGCCGGTTATTATTTAAAAAAAACAACACTGTATGTGACACTTTGGGGCCAATTTTTTTGCTCAAAAATTGGATTTCACGGGCAATTTTAGGCGTCGATTTCTTTTATCCAGCCGATGTTGAATACAAAGTGATACCCGTGTCTGGCTGGTCTTCGAATATAGATGTCGGTGTTCCTTAATAACTGACGTTGAATGTTATAGGCGTCAGTTTTAAGAAAAAAACAACGCCCAGAAAAGCGACGTTGAATGTTGTTTCCGTAGTAGTGAATGTGGAGTTCTTGGTGGTTTGTATGGACTATTCTAGAGGTGGGAGATTTTTGCCTCTAGGAGAACACCATCAAAGGTTGTTCATGGTGCCACACTATCGAGATGACTGTTCAATTGTTGATGTTGTTGAAGGAGCATGTTGTTGCCTGAAGAAGAAGAAGAAGCATGGTACTACTGCAAGGGTAATGTCGATGGACTTGCTCCAGGACCAGGTATAACCTTGCAACTTTTTCTTCCTAGATATATTTTTGTTGATGTGATCTTACTATCTAGGGGAATCAGGCATTAAAAAAAAATTCGGTGCCTTATCTGCCGCCCTAATATCCCTACAGACACATTCTTGATGACTGGTACAAGTTACAAAACAAGAAAATAAGGGAGAATGAAAAACAAGAACAAACTGCAGATGATACTATAGCATGAGAAGATCTAAATTAGGTTCTTATGGCATTATCATCTTCTTCCTCATCCAAAAACTTTCAAACTTCATGGATTCTGGATTCAGACTGCTCACATCACATGTGTTCGCATAAAAATTGGTTTTCTTCTTATGAATATTTTAATGGAGGTATTGTAAATATGAAAAATGATATTACTTGTAAGGCTATTAACATTGAGTCAATCTGTATCAAGATGTTTGATGGAGTCATCCAAACTATCTCAAATGTCCGTCATGTTTAAGGTCTCTAGAAAAATATCATCTCAATTGGCTTACTTGAAGCCAACTATTTTCCATACAAGGATAAAAATGTGATCTTGTCCATTACCGAAGGAGATGATTTTTTGATTCAGGGAGTATGTATTCCAAGAAACCTTAACAAGATGCTTGGTGAAACTGTGACAAGTGTAGCTACTGGCGCATCTTCCTCAACCTCTTCAAATATGGATACCACAAAATTGTGGCATATGAGACTGGGACACATGAGTTAGAAAGGTCTCAAATTATTAAGTAGAGGAGGACTTCTAGGTGATATCAATATGGAAAACTTGGAATTCTGTAAGCATTGTGTGATGGGAAAGAAGAAAAAGGTCATTTTTTCAACTGCAAACCACACTACAAAAGGTACTATTGATTATATTCATTCTGACGTCTGGGGTTCTTCTCAAGTACCTTCCAAGGATGGTTCCAGATATATGCTTACTTTCACTAATGATTTCTCAAGAAAAGTTTGGATGTATTTTTTTGAAGCGTATGTATGATGCTTTTGATCAATTTAAGAAGTGGAAGATGCTAGTTGAAAAGCAAATAGGGAAGTGCATCAAAACACCAAGGATAAATAACAACATAGAGTTTTGTTCTTCTGAATTCAATAAATTATGCCAATCTAAAGGTATTGCAAGACACCACACAATTTGACCTACACCTGAGCAGAACGGTATTGCAGAACATAGGAACAAAACTCTTATAGAGTGTGCACGATGCATGTTGTTTAGTGCAGCTCTTACCAAAAGATTTTTGGGCTAAATCCATCTCTATTGCAATCTACCTTGTCAACCGTTCTCCTTCTAATCTACTTAGTTTTAAAACTCCAGAAGAGGTATGGTCTAGTCATCCTACAAATTACTAAAATCTTCATATTTTTGGTTGCCCCACATATGTCTATTCAAATGAAGGGAAGCTTGAGCCTAGAGCAAAATAGTGCATTTTTTGGGTTATATTGATGGTGTGAAGGGATACAGATTCTGGTGCACTGAGCCAAAATCATCAAAGTTCTTGATTGAAAGAAATATCATTTCTTATAAGTCTGTCATTTTTTTACAAAACAAGATGGAATTAGTTCACCTATTATAAGTTCTCATAGTTCCATAGAGTAGCTGGAGCTTAAAGTCAGCACACACAACCTGAAACCTCCTATTTATGTACAAGGAAATCCATATAATAATGAAGATGACACTTCTAAATAACAGACATATAGCATTACCTCTAGGAGACCAAGAAGACAAATCAGACCACCAACAAGGCACTCGCATTATGTTGTTTCATATGCCTTTGCCACTGTTGAACAAACAAATGATTCTAGTAAACCATCTACTTACACTAAGCTATTACCGATCTAGATTTAGCCATGTGGGTTGCAACTATGAAGGAAGAGAAGGAGTCTCTTCAAAGGAGCACTTGGTGCTTGCAAATCCTCCTGCTGGAAAGAAGATTGTTGGATGCAAATGGGTTTTCAAAAGGAAGGAAACTGGTCCTAGAGATATTAGTGTGAGATTCAAAGCGCAATTAGTTGCAAAAGGCTAAAGTCAGGTGGAAGGTATAGATTCCAAAGATGTTTTATCTGCTATTGTCAAAAACACTTCTATCAAATTTCTATTGGCATTAGTTTCTAGATGTGATTTAGAGCTTGAGACTGCATTCCTCTATGGTGACTTAGAGGAATAGATCTACATGCATTAACCTAAAGGTTATGTTTCCATTGCAAAGAAAAAGCATGTGTGCTTATTGAAGAAGTCTCTTTATGGCTTGAAGCAATCCCCACATCAGTGGTATCGTAGATTTAATTCTTCCATGGTAAAGCATGGATATTCCAGGAGAGGATATGTTTTTTGTGTCTATTTTAAGAAAATTCCTAACGAGTCTCTTATTTACCTCTTACGCTAAGTTGATGACATGATGAATGCAGCAAGAGATATATCTAAGATATGCAGTCTCAAGCAGTTACTTAGTGGAAAATTTGAAATAAAAGACTTGGGAGATGCAAAGAAAATTCTAGAGATGGAAATTATTAGAATCCACAAAGTTGGAAGGTTACTTCTCAGTCAGGAGAAGTATGTGAAGAAAGTTCTACAATCGGTTTTCTATGTCTGATTCATCTCATGTGTTTATTCCTTTAGATGACCGGTTCAAGAAGCTTTCATCTACTGACTCGCCACAATTTGAAGAGGATGAAAGCTACATGTCTTGTGTTTCCTATTCCAATACAGTTGGTAGCATCATGTATGTTATAATTTGCACTCATCCAGACATTGCTCAAGCAGTTAACATGGTGAGCAAATATATGTCCAATCCGAGAAAGCTACATTGGCAAGTAATCAAGTACATTCTTAGGTACCTTAATGGTACATATTCTATATGCCTTGGTTTTGGCAAGAACACTAGTACACTTGTTGGTTATGTTGATTCTGAATTTGTAAATGACCATGATAAAAGACATTCTCTTTCAGACTATCTGTTTACTATTAGTGGTTGAGTTGTATGTTCAAAAGCTACATTACAACTGACTGTTGCATTGTGTACTATTGAAGCTTTTACAAGGCGTTGACAAAGGCCTTAAAAGAAGCTACATGGCTTAGAGGACTGTATGTTGAATTTTGTATTCTTGAGAAGACAACAACCATCTACTATGACAGTCAAAGTACAATTCTCCTTACAAAAGATCAAATATTTCATGAAATAACAAAGTACATTGATGTCAAGTATCACTTTATCATAGAAGTGATAGCACAGGGACACATTCTAGTGAAGAAAGTTTCCAGTAAAGAAAATTCTATTGATATGATGATCAAATCGTTGCCAGTTTCTAAGTTCAGACATTGCCTAGATTTGGTTAGTCTACACATCCTGCAATTACACTCTTAGGGGATGGAGGAGGAGAGAGATGTACTATTATTCTTTTTCAGAGAGCTATAGACTTCGAGTCAAGGTGGAGATTTTTATGTGCCTTGAAGAATTATGCTGATCTGATTGTAGATCCAGTCCAAAATTAAATGGATCTTTGTCAAAGCCCCTGTCGCATGGTATAATATAATTTTTGGATCTAAATAGAAATTCGATTATGGTTCTACATGTATAAATATATGTGTCATGGTTAGTGTTTTGCAAGCATAATGTATTCTGTTTACGTAGACAGTAGTGGTCATACTCAGAGATACTCTATCTCTTTCAAGAGTGCTCCTCCTTGTATCTTTTCTCTGAAATAATAAAAATATCACCCCTTCCGTGGAGTAGGTCATCCCGATTGAACTACGTAATTTTTGTGTTCTCTGGTTGTGTGATTGTTCTCTTCGTTCTCAGTTTTGCTATTCTGCAAGAACTCGTTGTAATCTCTCATTCAAATCCTAACATGTATAGTGCTTACTATGAATTATTATTGTACTTTCTTCGAGTGTTTTTTGTTGTTATGCCACTCTCCAAAATCCCACGACCAAAAGACTTCTATAGTTATCATCCAAGTTTCAGACAAGTATGTTGACTATTTTTTCTTCTTCTATACTTCTCTATTTTTTTTCATTACGTTGCTTGATTGGTTTTGTTTTCTACCTTCTTTAATTGATATATATATATATATATATATATATATATATATATATATATATTCATATAAACCAATAGAATAAGGAAAAATTTCTAGGAGAAAGAACACTTCGTTGAACCATCAGTTGGTAAAAAAGAAAGTGGATGTCAAATTCGTTTTTGACATGTGTTTTAACCTAAATATAATTGGTAATGGTGGGTTCAATTACATTATTGTAGTTATATCTTGTATTTCATACTATCTTCCTAATTTTTAGAATGTTGTTAAATGAAATACTCGACAACATGTCCTTATGGTCCACTTTACATTGAATATATTTATAAAAGTTCTAAGTGACATTGGTCCACAAAAAGTTTGTTTGATGAACATTTTAGGTGGCTAAATATGTTGTCGCCAAAGAATTTTGTGATGGAAAATGTAAAGCATTTAAGTGGCGGGGCTCTGTGGGGAAGGAGAAACCATCATAAATCTTTGCATGAATGTTATAATGTAATGGTTGTAGAATATGTAATCATGATAGCTATCGTTCTTCATTGCTTGAAATTTTGTAATTTTTGTTATTTCATTTTATCTGTTAAAGAACATTCTAGTGAAACAATAATATTTATGCTCGTGCCTCAGTTTCAAAACATGGCTCCGCCAGTGAGGTACTCCCTGGCCCTGCGTCATTGGGACCAGAGGGAGCCATTCCAGGACGGCGACGAGGACAAATCTGCCATGCGGTATTGGCAGCAGCTCCCGCCGACGTTGCAGCCATTTGAGAGCTATTGGGACGATAAAGAAGAGTATAAAGTATACGATGAAGGCGGCGCAGACCATGGTTCGGTCGTGGCGGTAGGAGCACCGCCCATGGCTGTGGCTTGCAGGGGAAGCGGAGGGTACTGGACAATGATGCTACTGTTGCTCGTTCTTGGACGTGAACATGGCGGATGGCAGGCTTGGCAGCCCAACGAGCATGGCAGGCGTGGTTGGGTTCGACAGATACTGGACCGACGTTAGAGGGCATGTTGTACGGCGGAATACGCTGAAGCAAACATGCCGGTGTCGGCGCTAGGAAAGGGCGCACAATTGTTGGACGATTCCAGAAGTCACATCACCAATAGGGATGATAGAGGAGCTCGAGGATGGCAGATCAAAGAATGAAGGCCCTCTGCCCGGTGCCAGTCGTGATGACTTAGAACAGCCCCGGTGGTACACGGCATGTTTGGTTCACGGGAAAGTAATCGAACATGATGGAGAGAAGGATATCATTGGCATGTATAGGTGGAGGATGGGTTGTTCAATTTACTGTCCCATGTTTGGATGCAATCAAGGATAGGTTTGGTGACCTGTCGTGCTACCGGCAGTAGACAATGCCTTGAAGGAGATCACAATAGAGATCATCAATAAGGTAGATGCGGTTGGCAGTCGATCGGAGGCGCTAGCACCTTGGGCGAGGAAAAAAGATGTTGTGCTGCCTTTGTAGTGAGAAAGCAGCAACTGCATGTCGTTGGTCATCTTCATCTCGAGATCCATTATTTTAGCTGTTAGCGCTTTTATGTATGTAAAGCATCAGCCATGACAAACGCCTTGTCAAGCTTGGTGATGGTGGGATGTATAGCAGAGTGGAGAGCACACAAGTATAGGTTCAGCTTTCCCTGCCGTTTCCTTTCTCCCATCGCGTGTTCTTCAACCACCAAAGTGCTCAACAAAGACGACGACAGCTTCTTCCCCCACTTCTTCGGACTTGGAGTTGCTCTAGTGTGTTCTATCTGGTAATGGTCTTTATCCATGCAGTAAATGCCACTTCTGGTATTCATCCGATCAGCCATCGTGTGGGTTGTGTCATTGGATTTTGGGGTCAAGGCTGTTGGAAATAATTGAGACATATCCGATTTGGACAGCTCAGCGCGAGGAAGGGGAGGCCGAAAGTTCAGTAATAAGTGTGCTACGTGTACTACTACTTGTAGGGAGTCTGTAACGGTATTGAATTGGTCTAAGTTCAATCCGAGTCTGTTGTTTCAGATCCGCGATTGTTGGATCTAAGTATGGTCGTGGCAAGTAGATAGCCACTTAGTTAGGATCTCTTAACAGTCTCGTTATTCTTTCTTCTGTATTTAAGTACGTTGTTATCATCTGAAATAGATAGAACAGTTTTTCTTCTTCCTCCTCAAGAACACGAGCTCCTCTCTGCTGTGTTTACTGCTTCTGTGCATTTCGATCCACTGGTCTTAAATTATTTACAGTGGTATCAGAGCCTGCAATGCCGAAGCATATGCCGCCACCAAGCAGTAGTTCCCGGGGTGGAGAGCTCGTGGATCCAACGACAGCTAGGGAGGGTTCGGTTACCTTGAAATACCCTATGCTATCTAAGTCTAATTACCCGATTTGGGTAATGAAAATGAAGGCGAACATGCGCGCCCAAGGAGTATGGGCGGCAATCGAAGCCTCAGACGGCGAGGATGAAGTCGAAGAAAGAAAAGATCAGATGGCCTTGGCCATGATCTATCAGGTTGTTCCCGAAGAAACCATGTTGCAGCTTGCCGGGAAAGAAACAGCTCGTGAAGCCTGGGAGGCTCTCAGGATGATGCATGTTGGGGTCGAACGTGTCAAAGAAGTGAAGCTGCAGGCGCTGCGATGGGAGTTCGAAAATTTGCGGATGAGCGAAGTTCAGCAAGTGGATGAATTTGCAGGAAAATTGAGTGGCTTGGTTAACCAAATCAGGTCGCTAGGGGAGGACATGTCAGAAAGCCATGTCGTAAAGAAGCTTCTCATGAGTGTGCCCCCTAAATTCCTCCAGATTGCTGCGACGATGGATCAATTCGGAGACCTCAAAACAATGCAGGTTGACGAGGTTGTGGGGGCCCTGAAAGCACATGAAGAAAGATACAGAGATTATGACTCGAGGCATGAACAGGTCCTCTTGATGAAGAAGGAGCCTAAGTCCGAGTCGAAGACTGTGCAAGCCGAGGATTCCGCCTATCACAGCACCCGCGGACGAGGATGTGGTGGCCAACGCGGGAGAGGGCGAGGACGAGGACGCGATAGAGGAGGACGTGGAGAAGGAAGCGCACCCCGTCAAAATGCAGAAGGAAGCCGAGATGCAGGTCGAGATAAGAGCAAGGTTCGTTGCTTCCATTGCAATAACCTCAGGCACTATGCGTCTGAGTGCCGAGGTAAGCAGCGAGTCGAAGAAGCACACATGGCCTGAGCAACTGACGAGGAACCCGTCTTATTGCTAGCCAAGGAGGAGAGCCATGAACTCAACATGGTCCTGCTGAACGAGGAGAAAGTCTTGCCTAAGAATTACATCACCACGGGCGAGAAGCTTCAGTCCGATCAATGGTACTTGGATAATGGTGCTAGAAATCACATGACCGGGCACCTAAGCAAGTTCAAAGATCTTGATGAATCAATTCAAGGGGAGGTAAAATTCAGCGACAGCTCAAAGGTGCAGATCCAAGGAAAAGGATCAGTGTTGTTCCAATTCAAAGGGGGTGAGCAGCGATTGCTATCGGAGGTGTACTATATTCCAAGCCTCAAAAGCAACATCATTAGTCTCGGACAGCTAACTGAGCAAGGTAACAAAATCTTGCTGCAAGGAGCGTTTCTTTGGTTGTATGGCAGGTCCAACACATTGCTTATGAAGGTAAAGAGATCCACTAATAGACTCTATAAGGTGGAGATCGAGTCTTGTGAACCTGTGTGCCTAGCAGTGAGCTTGGAGAATCAAGCGTGGTTGTGGCACACTCGACTGGGCCACGTTAATTTCCAGTCACTCAAAGAAATGTCCGAGAAGGAAATGGTGTTAGGACTGCCACGCATAGATCATCCAAATCAGATCTGTGAAGGGTGTCTAGTTGCAAAGCAAGCCAGGCTACCTTATCCAAGCAAAGCAACCTATAGGGCAACTCAGAGACTGGAGCTTGTCCATGCTGATCTTTGTGGTCCGATATCCCCATCAACACCTGCTGGAAATAGGTATTTCCTTCTTCTAGTTGATGATCTTACCAGGATGATGTGGGCGTATATGATAAAGGAAAAATGCGAGGCATTTGAAAATTTCCAGAAGTTCAAAGCCTTAACAGAAAAGGAGACGGGACTCAAGGTCAAGGTTCTAAGAACAGATCGAGGTGGGGAGTTTCTGTCTAACAGCTTCATCACATTCTGCGAAAGGGAAGGAATTCAAAGGCACCTGACAACTCCATATACTCCACAGCAAAACGGAGTAGTTGAAAGAAGAAATCGAACGGTAATGGCCACTGCTAGAAGTCTCCTCAAAAGCATGGGTGTGCCTCCAATCATGTGGGGAGAAGCTATACGACATGCCGTATATCTTCTGAACCGGATGCCAACCAAAGCACTCACTGGTGTTACACCGTACGAGGCATGGTTTGGATACAAACCTCACCTGGATCACTTGAAGGTGTTCGGTTGTATCGCACACATGAAAGTTCCCAGTGTCCACACAAAGAAGCTTGATGATCGTAGCATTCTGACTATCTATTTTGGAGCTGATCCAGGAAGCAAGGGGCACAGGCTATACGATCCAAGACAGAGGAAAATCAAAATAAGCAGGGATGTGGTATTCGATGAGCAACGACGATGGAAGTGGACAGAGGCTGGGAGAGAAGATCAACCTGACATTACATTTACTGTGGAGGAGTCCAGTGCTAATGAGAAAGGAGATGACCAAGACCTTGAAGACGGTGGGCATTCGCCAATCATAGATTCACCGAGTCATTCGCACGAACCAACCACTCCATCAGGTACACTGTCTACTCATTCATCATCGCACTCATCAAATGCCAACAGCTCGTCGAACAGCTCCAGGACAGCATCAACCGAAGTGAGGCCCGTCAAGTACAGACCTCTGGAAGAAATCTACCAGGAGACTGAAGAACTCACTAACGAACTGCTGTTAGTTGATATAGAAGAACCTGAAATCTACACAGAAGCTATCAAGGATGCATCTTGGAAGGAAGCAATGGCTAGTGAAGTGGAAGCGATAGAGAAGAATGGCACATGGGTGTTAGCTGATTTGCCTCCTGGGCAGAAGGCAATTGGACTCAAATGGGTGTTCAAAATCAAGAAGGATGCATAAGGGAAGATTGTCAAGCATAAGGCGAGGCTTGTAGCGAAGGGTTATGTGCAACAACACGGCATCGACTTCGATGAGGTGTTTGCTCCAGTTGCAAGGATGGAAACGGTGAGGCTTCTGTTGGCTCTTGCAACACATCACGGCTGGGAAGTACATCACCTTGACATCAAAACGACATTTCTAAATGGTGAATTACAGGAGGAAGTATACGTCACACAACCCGAGGGGTTCATTGTGAATGGTCAAGAAGACAAGGTATATAAGCTATCAAAAGCTTTATATGGGCTTCGGCAAGCTCCCAGAGCCTGGAACATCAAGCTTGACAGCAGCTTAAAAAAGCTTGGTTTCAGTCGATGTGCACATGAGCAGGCAGTGTACACAAGGAACAAGGAGGAGAAGGTGTTCATAGTTGGAATCTATGTGGATGATTTGATCATAACAGGATCTGGTGTGAAGGAAATCAGCCAGTTCAAGGAGCAAATGATGAGAGAATTCGAAATGAGTGATTTGGGTCTTCTCTCACATTACCTTGGAACTGAGGTTGTACAGAAAAAGGAATGCATCTGCCTGAGGCAATTGACTTATGCAAGAAAGCTGTTGGAACATGCAGGACTGAGTGAGTGCAATCCAACCAAACTTCCAATGGAGCCTAAGTCAAGATTGGGGAAGGATGTGGAAGGGACACAGGTGAATCAAACTGAGTATAGGAGCATCGTTGGGAGTCTGAGATGCCTGCTTCATACTCACCCAGACCTTGCATACTCAGTTGGTATTGTAAGTCGACACGTGGAGAAGCCGACCACCAAACATCAGCTAGCAATAAAGCAGATAATCAGATACATCAAGGGCACAATTCACCATGGATTGGTGTACAGAAGATGTGAAGAAGCAACTAAGCTGATAGGATACTCAGACAGAGACCTAGCTGGTGATCTAGACGACAGAAAGAGTACAACCGGGATTGCTTTCTATTTGAATAAGAGTCTAATAGTTTGGTCATCTCAGAAGCAAAAAAGTGTGGCTCTATCGTCTTGCGAGGTAGAGTTTATGGCAGCAACAGCTGCAGCTTGCCAGTGAATTTGGTTGAGGAACCTGCTGGCGGAAGTCACTGGACATGACATTCAATCAGCTCGGTTGCGTGTTGACAACAAATCAGCCATTGCATTGATGAAGAACCCTGTGTTCCATGGTCGAAGTAAACATATTGAAACCTGGTTCCATTTCATTCGAGAAAGTGTGGAGAAAGGGCAAATCACAGTGGAATATGTTCCTACTGATAAACAATCTGCAGACATCCTTACCAAAGCATTGGGCAGACTGAAATTCACCGAGATGAGCAACCAGCTTGGTGTTGAAGACCTCGGACAAGTCTCAATTAAAGGGGAGTATGTTGGAAATAATTGAGACATATCCGATTTGGACAGCTCAGCGCGAGGAAGGGGAGGTTGAAAGTTCAGTAATAAGTGTGCTACGTGTACTACTGCTTGTAGGGAGTCTGTAACGGTATTGAATTGGTCTAAGTTCAATCCGAGTCTGTTGTTTCAGATCTGCGATTGTTGGATCTAAGTATGGTCGTGGCAAGTAGATAGCCACTTAGTTAGGATCTCTTAACAGTCTTGTTATTCTTCCTCCTCAACAACACGAGCTCCTCTCTGCTGTTTTTACAGCTTCTGTGCATTTCGATCCACTGGTCTTAAATTATTTACAAAGGCGCCATCGGCCTGCATTTGCATCTCCTCTAGCGATGACCCAACTAACGTCGCATTGACCAGGATCTGGAGGGACGGATTCTCAGGGATATGTCGTTCTAACGGTCCTACCCGAGCTCGAGCACTCCGCCGACAATGGGAACGCAGATGAGGGTAAGCAGTACCTGCTGCCGCTGGCTTCTCTCTTGTGCGGTCATGCCCAGGCGAGCACATGTCACGAGCACCGGTCAGCCACACGAAACGACCTGAATGCAGACGATTTCGTCACTCAAAGGAACAACACCCTGGAGTGTTACCATGAAGATGTCGCCATTGTGGCGGAGCAGCAGTGCCTCCATGGAAAGGTAGGAGCAGGGGTTGTGGGTGAGGCATATGCATAAGTTTGAAGATAGGGCGTCCCTAGGCTGAGGTGTAACAACACACACTACTGCAAATAAGGCCAGTTTCAGTGGTTGCAACCGTTGCTTCTGAAGCAGATTCAGCAGGCAATGCCATCCAATCTGTTGTAACCGTCCATTCCACCCCGTGCTCCCTATCTCCGTTAAGGACGTTATCAAGTAAGATGGGCCCAGCTAACTTGAAGACATCCCCCGTCAAGTCTTGACACACCTCCACCCATTGAAATATAAAATATAAACTCAAGTGCAACGTCACCAACCGTTCATTCTGATATGAAATTTATTAAAAAAATATAAAACACCATCTGTCACAATCACACGACCAAATACAGTTTATCATCCATTAGATGTAATCTGATTTCACAAGGCTGCCGTACAAATGCACCTAGATATATTTTTTTGCACTTGAAGTGCCTATAACATCAATAGTTATATTGAAATTTATTCATGCACAACACGTACAAATGGTTACCAAGTGATAGACAAAGAACAGTTGATCACTGCACAGAACCTCATGACGTATATTTCATGATTAACATTGTATCAGTACATATAGGACCACAGAGTCACGGTAGCTTGCTTGACATAGTTGCAGGGGCGTAGCCAGAGGGGGGGCTGCCGGGGCTGAAGCCCACCCCCAAAAAAAAATATTTTTATTATTACTATGATACCATGTACAGATTTGTATTTTGTAAAAAAAAATATTACACCATACAACATGAGACTTTTAATTTTATAATTTTAGTCAATCCTATCATAATTCTTTGTATGAACTACTTAATGGTTAAACTTAATATATTTGTAGATTGTGTGTCTTATATACTCACAAATTATAAAATTTACCGTCCTAATATGTATGTCATCAATTATGAGTTTAAGAAATCATATATTTGGTTTCTATCCTACTAAAATTTTCTTAATAGTTTCATATTAATTGTATTAAGCCTTACACAAATTGTCTCCCCTACTTGAATGTCAATTACTATAAGACTCGAGGATATGTACCCTTAAAAGATGAAAATAATTATACAAAATAAAGTTTATAAAAATATATCATGCATCATGTTGACCTATTAACTAAAATTTGATGTAATATAGTTGACTTATTAATTAACACATATTATTAGCTATAAATTGAGTAAATTCACTCTATTATAATTATACACCATTGGGAAAAATAATAACCATACATGCACAACTATCACCTTCTATTTATATATTTTTCTTTCAAACTTTTATTAATCAATCACTCTCAAATTAAGAAAAGATCTATATTACTATATAGAAATAGATCTAAATAATATCTATTGTTACATGGTATTTCACAAACTTTTTTAGTTACATAAGACTTAGATATTATAAGTTTTAAGATAAATAACAATTATTACAAATTTACAAGAACTTGAGAAGATAATGACAATATTTCTATATATAAAAGAAAAGAAGACGATTGAATTGACATAAGGTAAAAAAAGAGAAGAGAAAAATATATAAATTGTGGGGTAAGAAGGAAAAGAAAATGTGAGAAAATCCATCTAGTAAATATAACTTTAATCAAATGGAGAGAGAAAAATGAGGATGACATGTAAAATGGAAGTTAATAAAAATATATATTTTTTTCTTTCATAGCTCTCTTCTTTAACTTTTAAATAAAATACGCATGAATCTTTCCTCTTCCTTCTCTTCACTTTTTATTTCCAAATGTGTTTCTCCATCATATGTTGTTCATACAACTACATTAAATATTTTCCTTCTTTTTTCTTTCTGAAGTTTCCTTCAACTGATCATTGTGTCAAGATCTTATAATATACCAAGTACATTATACTTATATCCTTTATAGTATAAGATTTGACTGCTATAATTTTTTTGGATCTTCCAGTATGACATCATCCACTAAATGATGTCATATTATATTTTAATGCTTGTACTCCACTTAAAAGATGATTTTGTTCCCATTTTTAATATAACTATTATTTTTCTTACGCATTGCCAATTGTATGCACATTGCACTGATCAAGTGATCATTAATTATGATTTTATTGTTGATCATCTAGTTGTTTAATCTAAAAGATATGTCAAATGTGTTAGTTATGACCTTAGATATTTAAACAAATTTATTATTTTAAATAGTGAATTTTATCAACAAATTTATTATTTTAAATAGTGAATTTTATCATTTTTACAAATAGCTAATTTTATATGTTGGAGACGATTAGACACTTATTAGGTGTATTTTTTTTCATCTTTGTCACTACTCATAGTAATTCAGCTCGCCCTGTGGTAGATTTCTGGATCCGCCACTGCATAGTTGTAAGAGAACGATATCCCATTACTCAGATATTTCACATCACAAAAAATACATGAAAACACCAAGCTAATAAACAATTATTTTACATACAATTCAGCAAGCAGTTGGTAAGTGTTAGCAGCATTGAGAACAAAGATTAGTCGCAAAGCAATCCTACCAATCCATCAACTCACTTCAGATACCCTGAAAAAAAAATAATCACATGGCTTATGTTAAATTTAAAAGCTGATACTAACAACAGGTAATGCATAGATACATGGTGATTGCATTATGTCATTAATAGATAGTAGTATACTATTTATAAAAGTAGTAGAATGATCAAACTTCTAGTCATTTCAGTATTTTTCAAATCCGTTATTGTAGGACTGCAACTAGTGGACCAAACTAATCTTTTGCTTGATTTAAGAAAAAGAAATGAGCGTAAAATCTTTTAAATGAGTCAATTCTCATAACTCTATTTATTAGAACAAAATCAGAGTGCAATATGAAAAACACATATGACGATAACACTTGTATTGAAACTAATGAATCATTTTGACAAACCAATTTGTAGGCCAAAGATCTTTAGGAAGCAAACAGACAAGCCATTCCTAGCATCCATATAAATCTGCAGATTGAGATTGAATCTCAAAGTATCAAAAGCAAACAAAAAACTTCATTCTTAAAAAAGTGCATATGTATCTTCAATGGATGTCTCCATTGTTGTATCTTGCAATTTCAAAACAAGCAACCTACACCTTTTGCAATATGGTACTGATTTATACCTTATTGGTATATTAAGAAAACCAGAAAAAGCAAATTAGAAATTGATATATAGTCTAAGACGCATTCTAGCAAGAAATAGTCAAATTTACATTGATCTGTATAAACCTCTCAAGTACTACTACTAATGTAGGTTTAAATAAGATAGATTTCATGTATATAAATTTCCTACGAGTACATACCTTTTGTCCCATCCATTATAATTGCCTAGTCCCTACTATTCATTGTGCTTATAATTATGCAAGGAGACCCTACTAAGCTATTGGAAGTACATGAAATGAACTAACGAAGTAGAAAATTTAGTCAATATGTTGTTGCTACTGAAATATTTATATACTTATATTGAAGTCAATGCATTCATCTTGTCTCCTCATATAGGCAAGTTCAATCACTAGCAGCTCCAAATCAATCAACCTATAAAAGAGGATGACACTAATTAGACTATACATGTCCATGTATCTTATACTACATAGACGGATGAACTTCACCTCATTTCCAGCCCCAAAAATTTTGGTAAGAATGTTCAGTAAATCCCATATAGTTCTACAAAAAGAGCCATGCAATCTTCCTCATTTACTTGTTTCTCGCACCAACAATTTCCAAAATATTAGTTTGGTAATCACCAAGACGGTAAAGCCTCGATTATTCTTAAATCAACACCCACAAAGACCCCTAGTTGTGCACTCCTTGCTAAAACCCAAAATGATCCTTTTATCATTTAGTTCAGGTGGGTGCCTATACATTTTGCTTTATCATCCCCCTTTTCCAATTGTATTTCAGAAATCCATGAAGCATTCACTATGCCATATGGTGATCATCCATATGGATGATGAAGACCCACCCCTTTGTCTCTTTGCTAAGTATATTGAAATTGATGAAGATCATATGAACATCTTGCCTTCTAATACAAATTAAATAAAAAGAGTTAGCTCCAATTTGGATGCTTGCACTAAAAAGCCAGACTTCGTCCTGCTGATCCATTGCTCTTTCTCCTTCCCGTACTGCTTAAGGTGTCGCACAATAATCTGTACAGAACATCATTATGTAGAAATGAAGAAGATATCATCATACATGTAAAGAGCTACTTTAACCCCTCTAGTGGGAAATCTGCCTATGCAGCATTCTATGTTCCTCTCTGCATAAACCAACTAAAGAGCTCCTAAAAGAGAATAAAAAGATATGTCAAGAGTGGGTTCCCCTGCTTCAGGCCCCGCTCCACTATGAAGAGGACTGACATAATGTAATTCATAAAAATTGGTAGCCATCCAAGAACCACAGAAAGGGGTCATTTGGAGATCAAACGATTCAACCAGTGAGGCCAAATGAAGATAGAATCTTGGTAAGGACCTCCCACATCACAGTGCCATATACCTTGGTCATGTCTATGTTCACCACCATATTACCATTCTCATCAGCCACCTACATAGTTGATGTCATGCATGATTTTTCAATCGAACTTGATGTGGGTGGAAATGTCATGTCCAATAATGATAGAATTCTCGTCGTGTGAAACCAACCTCGGGGAAGTGGGTTTAGGGTTTAGGGTTTAGGCGCCAATGGGAAAGATAAGCCCAACTAATCGTCGTCGCCGCCACCACCTTGCTCGCCCACGTAAACTCTAAGACAGACCCCCTCACTTACTCTCCTCCTTTTAAATCCCTCCAACCCTTTGTCTCCGGGGTTAGCTCCTCCATCGGCAATGGAAGCGCTGCCTTCCCCGCTCTGCACCCACCTTCGTGTAGCTCGCGATTCCAACGCCGCCAACCTGGACAGGGTTTCAAAACCCGAACGCCATCATGAAGACAACCGATGAGCAAAATAGTTGTGCTTCCCCCTGTCTCACTCCCTCTATGATCTCTCCCTCTCCTTGTTTGGGCCAAACGAGCCTACTGCAGCCTCGAGGCCACCTCTGTATGACGAGGATGATGACTAGGAAGGTCGTGCATTGCCGCGTCCTCCCACATCCTTTCGATATGCTCCTCTTTTCTCGATATTGGGAGTTGCGTCGAGTTGGTTGGCCCATGGGTCTGTTTGTGCGGGGTTCGATGACACTTCTTGCCATAGTTTTGAAACGCGACCCGACCCGGCCGGTTGAACCGGTTGGACCTCCACCCGGCAAGTTTTCGGATCGGGTGGGACTAAAATCCATTTTTTGCCAATACCCGAAGTTGACCCGGTGACCCAGTTGGTTCAACCACTAACCCAGTGACCCGGCCCTCAGATCAAAGACCTAAGCAAGTTTTGTTGGTTATATTTTTCCTTCCCTAAATGACCGTTTGACTTATTTTAAAATCCTTTCATGCAACCCCAACTATTTTGTACATTGATACATTCACTTATTTGTATTTGTTACTTGTTTAAGTATTGCAAGACCATTTGTTTGCTTTGTTATGAATAAAACTTGGTTTTTTATGTTTAATGTTTCATAATTAATCATCTCACAGTTTCACACAGTAGATTATGTACATATATATACACATGTATATATTAATATATGTATGGACATACATTTTATTTTAACATACATGCATGTATATAATAACATTATGTATATGGTTTCATGCTAATGTCATCGGGTCAACTGGGTTGGCCCGACGATTGAACCAGAGACCCACAAGCAAAGCTGATTTCTCTCCAAAAAGCAGATACGGTGGCAGTTGGTGACATTTTTTAGAGTTTGAATACAAATCTAAATTCCTTCTCAATGGTCAAAGTAGCTACTTCGACGATTCCAAGAACTACAGAACATATCCAGTTCGACTGTGGATGGGGGGAATAGAGTATCCTTACGAGGGGTCAGAAAAATGTGGTCTCATCACGTAAACATATTAGCCCTTCGCCAACTACAAAGATTCCTTCTACCAAACTCAAACGACCACATATCATCAGAAGGAAAATATTAATTAGCGAGGAAGAGCCTACGGTCATAGAGGACACTCCGGCAAGTGGTAAAAGATCCAAGTAGTCTCGTGATATGGACACCGACATGGATAAGGAACAATATAGTCTTAACAGAGCAAACACAAGAAGACAACCTCAAGATTTCTCTTCGGCAAACTCGGGATGGATGCCATCTCCAGTAGCGGGGTTTGGTGTTGAACAACCCCGCAAACACCAATGAAAATCTTAAGTTGGAATTGCCGGGGGATGGGCAAACCCGAAAGTTCTGATACTCTCCGTAGCTGGTGCTCGAGAGAGCGCCTATCTTTGGTCTTCCTCTCAGAGACCAAGATTAGAGACACACCTAGAGGCAATTCAAAGAAAATGTGGTTTCGGTAACGTGATCTGTATATCTAGCAAGGGCAGGTCGAGTGGTTTGGGGTTCTGGTGGAGAGATGCTGATGTGTCCATCACTTCTTTTTCTTAAAGGCACGTAGAAGTAGTAATTTCTGAAGCAGGGGGACAGAACCGGTGGAGAGTTGTTGGCATCTATGGTTGGTCAACACAACAACACAAACACAAGACTTGGGATCTGATGCGAGAACTTAAATCTAAGTCAGACCTTCCGGTGATCTTCTTTGGGGATTTTAACGAAATCATCTCAAATGAAAGAAGCTCAAGGAAATCATCTCCTTTCCACATTGCCTTCTTCGTTCACTGAGAATGTTTGATGCCAATGGACTCCTCATTTCCTGTAGATGAAGTCATAAACACCTTATAAACCATTCAAGAAGTCTATTGCTCCAAACAAAGTAACAGGGGAGAAAATCATCATGTTAACCGGGCAACAGGGAACACCTTTTAAGAATACACCCAAGACATCCTTTAGTGAAAGACGATTTAGGACTTACATCTATCCATTGTTCTTAGATTTCTATTGCATTGACTTGTTCTAAATGATCATGTACCAAAAGAGAGCTAACGAGGTCATGGAAAATAAACTACTAGTTGGCAACAAGGTAGATAAAGAAAAATAATACGAAGTAGCAGTGAAGAAGATGTCATGAAGCCATCCATTACGAATATAAAAATAATTATAGAGGCCATCTCTACACATGGTCCATGGCAATTGGCAACCCTATTAACAAATCCAATTCGGGGATAGCAACGAACCAAAGAATTAGATAAGCATGCACAACAACCGCACCAGCTAGCAAACCAGCACTCCATTCTGCCACACAGTATAGTAGGGCGATACTTACAAACTCAACAGAGGTCAGTTGACAAAAAATAAGCAGGGCGATACTTAAAAACTCAACAGAGGTCGAGTTGACAAAAAATAAGCAGATCGATCACTGAAGGTGATGGCAGGATGTGCAACGAGAAATCTGAAGGTAGCGCAGTGGATCGATTAATAAGAAGGAAATGAACAAACCAGAGATGAGGTTTGGGTCTGGAGTTAGGAGAGACGATAGAAGATGCAATCATGGTGTCCTTACCTTGTTGTTTTGTAGAGGACGGCTGGTGCTACTGGTGTGGTTGAGAAGAGATCACCTGCTGTTCGTTTTCCCTTCCTGCCGCCAGGATTGTCCTCTTTCCCGCCGCAGTGCCGCGGAGAGTGTTTCCCCCTTTTGTATGTGATCGATTGGATTAGAACAACATGCATCAGAGGGATAGGTTACTCTTCTAGAGAAAAATCTAAGCCGTTCGATATATGAAACGAATCTTAGCCGCTCATGGGTTCTAGTTGGCGGATGCCTGGGTGAGACCCGAAACGGAGTGGACAAAGAGGAGGTTGTATTCTGGGGAGGTGTCCGTTGATTCTGTCACGCCGTTGAAATTGAAAACATTGACCCGTCTATTATACCCCTGTTTTCAGTAGTGACAGCAGCTCACCGTAAAAAATCTTCTCGGAAGGGGAGAGGAGAAGATTTTATCGGCAATTGGGATAAATCCCAAGCCAATACCTGGGGGGACCCCGGAATTGAAGAATCCTAGATATGCGGGACTCCACTCCCGCTGGTTAACCATCCCAAGATAATTATAACGGAACCAAACGTAGGATTTTAATTTTTGATGGATATCGAGTCCCATCCTTCTCAGTATCCAGTGAACCAAACGTGCCGCTAAAGTATCAGCCGGTTTATGGGTGGGCAGAGGAGTTGGTGGGCCTTGATGATCGGGAGTTGGATGCTTTGGCGTTTACAATCACGGTGGAAGTTGAGGGGCTTGAGGAGGTCAAGTGGGACTGGGAACAGTAACGAGTAAGTGCCTTAGGATAGCGGGTGGGTGTGTATATGCCTGTTACAGCGGATGGGGCTGAAAAATCCGCATGTTATTAGAAAGAAGTTTGGCATCTTTCTTGAGATTCTGAAGCATTGGCTTCCAAATGGAGGAGTACTTAGCACAACGACTTTAAGTTGAATGACGTATATACAGCACGGTAGAAAAAAATTAGTAGGTTTTATAATGCCAATAGCTGTTGCCCCTCTGTCTCCTTTTAATCAGTCATTTAAATAGAAAATATCTCTCTTATGCTCCGCTCTGTTTACATGCTCCAACTGCTTTGGTCAAAGAAGCTTTGTGCAATCTTTATTATTTTTGCAAGTCAAGATTAAGAGCAAGAGGATTTGCATAAAGGTGCTCACAACTAATTGGTACTAATTACTTTACATAAGTTAACGTTTATATGTTTCTTCAGTTGATAGACAATATTTTTTCTTTTTAAAATATCTTTATGAGACTTGAATTTGATCAACATGATCATGGAGGTGTTATATTCTAAAATATCACATCAGCTTAAATGGTGGGACGAGTGCTGACTCAAAAGCTAATGCATCATACGATAAATTATATTTTAGACGCTAATGCGACGTTCAACAACACACTACAACACAACCAAGTTCATATTCTTTTTACTAAATAGAGTATAAGTAGATTGTACAAACGGTGACTTATGTTTTTCATTTTTATATGTTATTATTCCATTATTTACACATTTATGATCTATACTATGTTCCACATGAAGATCACACTCAACAACGAGGTTTAGAGGAGTGGCACAAAGTGCATCCATGTACATGTGCTATGCTAATATAAAATCACTACACATAACATCCTTCAAAAAACTATACTTGCTGAAATAATGCAAAATAAATTTTTCCACTGACCAACTAACGAATGACTACAAGTCATATGATGTGATGGGCTCGATACTGCCATCATTATAATGTGGTTTCATTATCACAACATTTAGATGTGATCATACTATGCCAAACAAATAGCTAAGAAAATGTGCACCACCTATAAACTCATAATTGCACTTATCAATCCCACAGTTAGTTCGACAAATTATGTTGTTTTACTACTTGAATTTATAATACATCTTACAAATGCTTGTATCTATAGAAATTGACACACTTTATGATTTTTCCAATCTTCAAAGACTTTATGTCTATAACCTAATATGCACATACTTTGTGTAATTTGTGTATTTATCAAATTGGAAGTTTATACTAACATATCTATGGTTTTTCGTGTGAATGCAATTTCAATCCAAGTAGTCTTATTTTATGCCAAGTTCTAGGAAGCATTTTTTTAAAATTCAATTTGCTTTTGCGTATTCATTGATACACGTATAAGTAAAACAAGTTGTAGTTGTAAACATTTTTCATATCAATTACATATAAGTATATGTATATATTAAAATATATTTTTAATTATAATTTTATATAGTCACATAAGACGGTCGTCTTGTACTGCCAAACGGCCGTTTGACAGTTTTTCAATCACACACAAATTTGGAAACTTCAATTTCAATTAATATCACATATTAATTCCTTGCACCTCAAGTAATGTGCAATCGAATAAGTTTCGGAAACATCCAGAACCTTCGTTGGACCAACCGAACCGTCTCACCCAAATGAGACGACTGTCTCGCTCGCCCAGAAGCCCATCTAGTGATTCGATCCAAACTGATCGGTCCAACCGGTCAGCTCATTGAGCAGAACTAAGACAATTCAAACTCTAATTAGCCTGACAACCCAAATGGTTATCTCAACACTTGAGATGCCCGTCTAGCTACCCAAATGGTTGTCTCACTCAATGAGATGGTCGTTTGGTAATTCAGTCAGCCAATGGATTGATATGGATTGATATGTTCTGTGAATTGAATACCTAAACACTTTAATAATCAATCCAATCACCATTAAAGATAAACTCCTCTTCTAGATGAGTTCCTTGGTGTGTGATCCTATAGGTCTCATATCACGTTCAAAGTGAATGCCCATGACTAGCTTATTACATCACAAGCAAGGAGAGGTGCCTAGTCACACATTAGTGCTACCTAAGTGAATGGAAAGTTGGAGAGAAACTTTAGCCTACAATCTGTGTAAGGTGTTACAATGATTGTATAATTCCTTTGTCTTTGATATCCAGGATGAACTCAAGGCATGGATGATCATCCTATCAACATTCAATCCATGTTCCTTGAACCAAGCGCGGACTGTCTAAGATAATGTAACTTCAATATCATATATTGATTCACATGTGCATGTGCATGCATTTCTCAGTCTCGCTTATCTAGTGGCCATGGTATCATACTCCTGTAGGAGGAACAAATCCCATATCTATCACTCACAGTATGTCCCCATGTGTCATAGTGACCCGATCATTGTAACATCCCTGACCTGGGTTATGTACTAACCCTAGGTTTTTTGCTTAATAAAGTGATTATATGGTTGTGTTTATCCTTTGAAATGTAATTAAGGCTTTTGTGGAACTTATATTTCATTTTCAGTTCTTTTTGAATAAGGTTGAAACATTGTTTTGTTAATAATGGACTAAAGTGCAAATTACCCAAGTGGAGGGGTTAACTTGCAAATTGCACATGTTAAGATGTTTCTCTGATGTTGAGACATCATAAGAATGTATACGATGTGGTGGTATAGTTTTCACAAGCTTGAGCACCAAGATATAGCTTGTTGAGCAATCCTTGTGCATTAAAACCTAGTTTTGGTGTAATGTGCAATTTACCCAAAACCTAGGGTTCAACATACAAAAATATCACCTCTAGAGGGTATCTCATGTTTCTTTGCATCAAGTAGAGCAAATAAAATGAGAAGGGCACCTCATGTGAATTATCATAGAAGAGAGAAAATTTTGATATTGAAATAAGCAAGATTTAAGCACAAATGGCTCTTTTATACAACTTAATGTAAAAATAAATAAAGTAATTATGAAGCCCTTCAATCAAAAGATGGAGGATGTGTTTGTAATAGTTTGGACGAACTTGTTCCATTCTTGGGCACCAAAATGTTATTATTCCATTATTTACACATTTATGATCTATACTATGTTCCACATGAAGATCACACTCAACAACGAGGTTTAGAGGAGTGGCACAAAGTGCATCCGTGTACATGTGCTATGCTAATATAAAATAACTACACATAACATCCTACAAAAAACTATACTTGGTGAAATAATGAAAAATAAATTTTTCCACTGACCAACTAACAAATGACTACAATTCATATGATGTGATGGGCTCGATACTGCCATCATAATAATGTGGTTTTATTATCACAACATTTAGATGTGTTCATACTATGCCAAACAAATAGCTAAGAAAAATGTGCACCACCTATAAACTCATAATTGCACTTATCAACCACACAGTTAGTTCAACAAATTATGTTGTTTTACTACTTGAATCTATAATACAGCTTACACATGCATGTATCTATAGAAATTGACACACTTTATGATTTTTCCAATCTTCAAAGACTTTATGTCTATAACCTAATATGCACATACTTTGTGTAATTTGTGTCTTTATCAAATTGGAAGTTTATACTAACATATCTATGGTTTTTCATGTGAATGTAATTTCAATCCAAGTAGTCTTGTTTTATGCCAAGTTCTAGGAAGCATTTTTTTTAAATTCAATTTTCTTTTGCATATTCATTAATACACGTATAAGTAAAACAAGTTGTAGTTCTAAACATTTTTCATATCAATTACATATAAGTATATGTATATATTAAAATATATTTAAAATTATAATTTATATAGTCACATGAGACGGTCGTCTTGTACTGCCAAACGGCCATTTGGCAGTTTTTCAATCACACACAAATTTAGAAACTTCAATTTCGATTAATATCACATATTAATTCCTTGCACCTCGAGTAATGTGCAATCGAATAAGTTTCGGAAACATCCAGAACCTTCATCGGCCCAACTGAACTGTCTCACCCAAATGAGACGACCGTCTCGCTCGCCCAGAAGCCCATCTAGTGAGTCGATCTGAACCGATCAGTCCAACCAGTTGGCTCATTGAGCAGAACTAAGACAATTCGAACTCTAATTAGCCTGACAACCCAAATGGCTGTCTCAACACTTGAGACGCCCGTCTGGCTACCCAAATGGTTGTCTCACTCAATGAGATGGTCGTTTGGTAATTCAGTCAGTCAATGGATTGATATGGATTGATATGTTCTGTGAATTGAATACCTAAACACTTTAATAATCAATCCAATCACCATTATCTCATAACTGAGTGAAACAGAATGAATTGGAAGCTTTCCTTTATTAGTATTAATCAAGTCCTTTATAGTATATGCCATGTCAATCTTCATATGATTTGGTCTCTGGGCAATTCAGAGATTGATATCCCATAGTGAAGTGACTTTGGTGATGTCCTTGTGAATGGCAGAGCTACAAGTATCAAGTGATGATGTGACAAGTTCACATCTTATACATTTTATACATTTTATATCTTTTAAAGTTGCATTATGCTCTTATCTTTGTAGAGTTTGTTTAGGGTTTTTACATTGTAACTTGATTGATGCTAAAAGACACTCAATTGGCTTAATTAATCAAGTGAAACCCTAATTCATATAGGTGCCCTGTGCCATAGATCCATTCTAGTGTCAGAACTTGTTGGATGGTGAAATGAGTCATTCCTATGGGAAACTCAGAGCGTATATTTTGGAATATGTGGGGGTTCAAGTCGAGTATCTCCTTGTGTCCACAATGATAGGTTGGGTAGGATGACTGTGATCATACCTAGCCCTTTGTGCGAGATGACCACGCGTGAATTCTTCTCCTTGTGATAAGTGACAGGTAGTAGTATAACTGCATTTGGTGCCTCTTTTTAGAATGGCCATGCGTGAGCCTATTCTTCTAGCGTCGTGACCTGTACCAAAATAGGTTGGGTGTTTTATAAGGATGATCACGTGTGAGTCGTTTCTTCTGCTTGACTATATGTCGTTGTTTGAAGTTGATTGATATGTCTTTTTGGTGTTTCTCTTATTCTGACCAAGAGGTGTTGGAGAGGTTGAGGATTCTGGCTCTTCCATAGACCTTTTATGGCACCAATTTTGACCTCGCAGCGGTCAGTTGGATTTGAGGGGTACGACTCAAATCCCCATGGAAAATAAAATACCTAATACACTTGTGTAGTATATTTTACTTATGGTCAAATATGATTCACATTGATTGACCCCTTGCCTTATCTTTATATTGATTTCTTGAATCATAATGTGGTAAGAGAAATCAACTGTTATACATATTCTTCATATTCCTTTTTAAAGTATTAATTATTCTACTTCTCAGTGGTAACTTTTTAGTTTGTTTAATCTACTTTATCGGTTTAATACATATCATTTAGATGAATCTACTGAACCTGATAATGATGTTATATACCTACTTAGTTTATCTTTTCTTATAATAGACGATGGTGGAGAGTTATATCTCTTGTTGGGACGTTATTTTGAGTCGTCAGTCATGATGAGGTAGAGATTGTGTAGTTGAGGATGAGCTACAAGAGGAGCAGTAGCCATTGAAAGGTTGGATATGCTGCTAGTGTTTTGTAGTAGAGTCATATGTTTCATCTATGTACACTCAGATCCTTGAGGAGGTTTTGTATATATTGTATATTCAGATGACGTTTTGGGTTATGTGCTCTTATTGTACACATATGACATGTATGTATGTAACATGTTGTGGCATGTGATCCAGTGAACAGTGATATGTGTACATTTTTGGCATGTGATGCGATAAAGGTGGCTTCATTGTACTCGGATGTAATAAGTTTCAGCTGATGTGCTTATGTGAAATTGGTTTTTATTTCCTGTGTTTTATGGTAACCTTGCTGATTAGTATTAGTTCTATGCTTTGTTTTGAGTAATCTCGCTTTGTGGCACGTCAAGGCATCTCTTATACCCCCTCCTCCTTTTTGATATGACAAAGGTGGAGAAATGAGCTCAAGTACATATTGAATTGTTATCCTTTTCTAGTTAATTGTTTGGAATATCATATGAGTATGAAAGAGGACTCAGTAGTATATATGTGTTATGGTTATGCTTTTTGGAGAAACTAACCATACATGAAAAGTTAAGCATGAATTGAGGAGGAGAAATTCCCGTTTTTAAATCATGTATCCCATAACAATTCACAAGATAAAAGTTCAAATTTCAAGTACTTTTCAATATGTTGACGAATGGTTTGTCATCTTCAAAAAGAGGGAGAGTGTTGACCTAATAGTTATACATTGTCCATAGTTTGATAATGACTTAACCATTCCATTCATATGTATCTAATATGTCTATTTGAGATTTATTTCAGGTATTAGGTACATGAAAAGGATCAATTCCATCAAGCCCTAGTTTGACTCAATACAAGCCAAAGTCAATGCAAATGCACTTTCGTACAAAATGACCCAAAACCCTTAGGACAATTTTTGTAATCGTTTGTATTAATGATATGACCTGTAATTAAGATGAGAAAAAATCAGGAGCACGTAAAACAAATATTTAAGCACCCAAATGGAAATTTCCAAGATTCATTACAGGGACTTTTGTCAACCGAGTTTCATCTCTGATAAACTCTCCCGAAAACCATGATGGATTTTGGGAAGTGCCAGGTTCGACTAAGTTTCCTTAGGAAAAACTCAACCGACACACCAGCACAATCAATCTAAATTTAAGCCATTGGTCGAGTTTCATCTAGGACAAACTCGATCGATAATTCAAATTTATTTTGTCGCATAGTGCTTTCGGTCGAGTTCACTTTATTAAAACTTGACCGACCGCACTGTACAGATTGTGCAGAAAAATCATTTCTCGTTGTTGAATTGTTACAAATAATAAAAAATAGATATGTTGCAACACACCAAACGACTAGAACTCATTCCCAGGTGCTTCTACTGGCTAGTAGACATCCCCAACTATAAATAGGGACCCTTGGGCTTCCTCCCAAGTTTGCCTCTTTTCTCCTAGATATAGTTGAGTGATTTTGTCTACTAAGAACCCCTTTCTCTGTCTTCCTTACTAGTAAAAAACATCAATCTGAGTGAGATAGGTGATTTGTGAGAGAGCTACTTTCTTGTAATCATTGTTAAACTCTCAATCTTTCCTTTTCCAGTCCCATTCTTGAAGCAAAGTTGGTGAAAGATTCTCCTTGGTGAAGGAGAATGAAGGCTGAAGATCCTTGAGAAGAGTGGGTAATTCTTTCAAGGCGGAGGACTTGTTGCAAGAAGGGGAGCTCCTTGGTAAAAGTGTCATGCTCCTTGCAAAAGTGGGTAAGCCCTTGTATAGGTTGAAAACTCTTACTCAAAGGATAGGTAATTCCTTGTAAGGTTTATTGGCTACTTTTGATACTTAAAAAGGAAGGCTAGGCATCCTTGCCCTACAAAGAAAGGTCTTATTGAATGTCTTATAATGGAATATAAGTATGCAATAGTTGTAAAATCATAGGGCTTGATCTCTCTAGGTAGTAGATGTACATTCTCCTAGTTTAGAGTTTGGAACCATCTCATTCAATCTCTCTCATCCTTGCTATGTATGCTTAGTTGCATATCAAATTTCATATTTGTAATATTATCTCTTGAAGTAATTTGAAGGTCTAATGAATCTTGTTTAATTGTTTAATCTCTATTCACCCCCCTTCTAGATCCCATTGATCCAACAAGTACCTCTATAGCTGTAGCCACCCTCTGGTCAAAGTATAGGTTGAGGCGGTGGGTCGAAGCATCTTTGAATATTTTCTACTAGCTCCATTATAAGTGGAAACCAAAAAGTCTCTACATTGATCAATGTGGCCGATCAAAGAAATTTGATCATAGAGACCTACCTTCCATTAAAGTGTTTGATCGAAGCAACAAGCCATAGTACCTGGTCGAAGTGAACCTATCTAGTAGTTGGTTTAAGTCTAGAAAAAAAATGGACATGCATGTACGTACTTTGTTATATCATTTTTATCTTCTTTCAAACTTATTCTAATACATACAACGGAAGGTGTCTCCGAACGTGGTAAAACTAAAATTCAAGATATACAAATAATTAATTAGGAAAATATAATTATGGATTAGCAAATATATAAACAAAAAGAAGTGTTATAATAACCATATCCTTAGCTATCTAGAGTGCGACTGTAATAGTTCATCTAGTTTATCAATGTTCATCCTTTTGTACAAGTTGTTGTTCAGTGCCCATTTCTTCTTGTTGTTTCCTATGCCCATTTCATCTTGTTGTTTCCTATGCGCAACATCGATTAAATATCCACCCAAATAGTTTCTCTAACTTCTTCTATGTTTCATCTCATGCTACATTGTGCAAATTATGTTTTCCATGGCGACATATTTCTCATACATGCATAAGGGCCAAGATATGACTTGACCCTATTTCTCGTAGCTATGAGAGACAAGACTTGAGTTATTGGGGGTTGACTTTTGTTGATGATGCTATCTCATTTTTGGGTGCAGAGAAATAAAACACATGCTCTCACCCCACACTCAAAATTTATCAGTCAGATTTTTCTATGTTGCTTATTCTTTTATTGGATTCATTTTGTTGCTTGCTTATTAATCTTTCTACCATGATTAACTTTTGTGCTATATATGCAACTAAGTTTTTCAAAGATATAAAAATGATGAGATTAAAGGGTCAGTTGCATTCCCAAGTCTGTCAAATTTTTATATTGATAAATATGTTTCATTATTATACAAACAAATTGGTGTTATCAGTAAATGCGTCATATGTTCTTGCATGAATTCATGTTATTATAACTATTGGACAAGTAATCATATCCATCCATTAAAATTGTTTTATATAATCTAACTTTTGTAGGATCGATGTCCTTCAATTATGAGCTTAGTCCGAAGTAATCAAATTTTCATGTGTGCTTACCCCGACCTTGTCCTTAATTTGGTGTTGACATAAACAATATATCACTTTTGCAACTTTGCACTGCATACCCCGCAATGGTTGTAGTTAGGTCTACAAGTTAAAAGAATGGATCGACCCTACCTACCCTGTTGTATGGGGCTAACAACCTACCGCACAGTCAGAGCCGAAGACAGAAAGCGGACAGAGACACACTGGAGACAGTGAGACCGGGACAAATGTCACACATGAATCCTGTCCATTTTGTCGATATATACATCATCCTTTGATTCTGATAGCAGCTAGTTAGTTTTTTTTTTTAATATAAAATGGGGGTTTGCAAAGTTAGTCCAGAGAATTTCGGAAGACCGGAAGCATTTGTAAGTTGGAGACATTTAATTTGTTACAAGCAGATGTAGCTGTATAGTTATATCAACTTCCCTGCCGCCACGCTTATCAGCCGCTACAAGAACAGGCACTTATAAGAGACTTTAGGCAGCTGAGATGGCGCAGTAGGAATTGGGGTCACCGCACTGAGCAATTTGATGAAGGTAACTAAGGAAGGGCCTTTAAAGTTATTTGTTTAAAGTTTTGAGTGAGGCCTGAGCCTCATAAGGCCCATATGCCCCCCCACCTGTCCACCACCGAGTTTGCCTGGACATTCGGACAATAAACAAGACTAAAATGTCCTAAATCCCACATCCAATACAAATTCTCACCAACACCGTGTCATCATCAAGTCACGTTATTTATTAACTAAAAATAACGTTAATTCCCGTGAAATCCTTTGGTCTCGCTCATGCAGCATTGGGGGGTGGAGACGTCGACGATGTGGCATTACAGTTGAAAGCTAAAACCTAGGAGTCGACCTATTCACTGATCTGTCTAATTCGGAATCCAAGTCTCGTCGTCATCTGTGATAGACCCGAGGTGGGCCTCTAAGTCCATCTCCGGCACCATGGTCCATTTGTGAATGTCGTCATCTGTGATAGACCCGAGGTGGGCCTCTAAGTCCATCTCCGGCACCATGGTCCATTTGTGAATGGATCCTGGGATTCTGAGCACTTAGCCTGGTTTCTTCTTGATGTCAGGCTGTGGTCATGTGGCCTGACCGCCTGATCGGATCCTGAAAAACTAGAACTTTGGCAATTTCCATATTGCCCCTCTTGACAGAGAAAAAGCAAATGTACGCACAATATCTGATTATCTTCCATATTCTATTTGTCTGTATCCTTCGTTCAATTTCTAGTCTGTGGTCCCTTGCTCCCCTACTTATCACTAAAAAAAAATCAGCAGCACCAACCAACAACCTTCACTTCAACGATGCCATCATCTCGTACCCACTTCAGGCACGTCACCACAAAACTACTCCCCCAATCATCAATCATAGCCTTCTCTCCCATGTGGAAGTATGAGTTGCCACACTTGATAAGTCTAGAGCTACGCTACACATGCCACTACCAAGTCGTACCGTGTGCACCAACATGCGTTCTTGACCGGTCACTTTTATTTTTTGCATGTGCTCAACGTGCGGTAACATCTTAGTTCCAACGAAATCGTCGGAGACCGAACTAGCGAATGTACTGTTTTTTATTTAAACTAGTCAGAAGGCACGTGCTAAGCACGTGTTATGCTATCGACTTAATCTAATACAGATCAGATATTTGGGGAGCAGTCAGCTTCTAAATGCTATTACCAAACATCAAGTTCGCCACCTTGTCAATTTATATTATTATGACATTTTTTACAATGATAGATAACATTTGCAGGTGTCATTTTTCACCAAAATAAAATCATATGGTGATCCATGTCACTACATCGGAGTGACAACTAGATAATTGCTTTGCCAATTGATGAACCAATCCACCCAGGAAGCCAGCAATTGTTAGAGTCAAGAGGAGAGGAGCCCGTAGTCAGTCGGAACACGGGGAGCGAGAATTGGGTCATACGTCAACGGCAGGGAGATTGCGTTCACCCTATCTCCACAAGCTCCCAATCAGATTCAATCGGTAGATCGCACGCCGCCCGACAGTCGAGATGGCCAAATCCCGATTCAACATGGTTAGAGTATTCCCTATGTTGAGCCTACTCAGATGATTGTTTTAACAAATTGATAACTATATAAAAATGAAACATGCATTTATATATTAGTATGTATATTCACATGTAAACTAAAATTAAGAATAGTTATGTCACTTACATTAGATTATCAATTTTCATGGGTATGAGATATGTTTAATTAGTACACATGTGTGATTTGATGAAATCTTAATGTATAAATATTAGTGAAAATATATTTCTTTTATGCAAATCTAACTAAATATATTGAGACGTTAATGTATACTATTATATGTAGAATCATTTAGATAATGTAAATGGAGAATTATGTCAACAAAAGTTTCGACAATCATATTACTTAATATTTATAAATATAAACCAGTTAATATGTACGGTATCCATGTTTTATACATATCATATCGTATAAACATGTAATAGGTATACAAAAATGTAAAATATAATCGTATATTAGTATGTATATTCACATGCAAACTAAATTAAGAACAAATACCTTAGATTAATTTAATAACCAATTTCTATGATTATTATAAATATCTAATTACTTGCACACGACTTAATATTGTCTTTGTATGTAAGAATATATTCATGTGCTTAGCAGGTCTTGAAAAAACTATATAATACTATTCAGCATATATATAAACTATATGGAAAGCGTATGTTATAAATGTGATCCAATAAAATTAGAGGCGTTCGATGAAAAAAAATGTTATATAAATGATAGACGTATAGGTACTTTCTCGAACCGTGCCATTTAATAGGGTATTTGGTTTCGATAGTTGTACTTAAACAAAGAAGTGATGCATCATAATAATCACACTCCACTAATACATAACCCACATTTAGTGTAGGTTATTTAAGTCCTTTAGTGTCGGTTTCAAAGTGACACCTATGTGGGCGCCGCTAAAAGACAAATCTTTAGGCGTCGGTTTCCAAACCGACGCCAGAAACCTTCGCGCTCCATCAAAAACGCGCCAACAGGGGGTTATAGGCGTCGGTTATTACTACGGAAACCGACGCTATAAACCTGCGCGCTACAGAAAGGGCATCACAATCCGCGTCCGATTTTCATTGATAACCGACGCCATATCACCTGCTGCCACGGTCGTGTTGGCCAGCACGGCCATGGTGTCTGGCCTCATTAGGCGTCGATTCTAGCTACTATCTAACGCTGTAAGATCCATCAGCGTCGATTTATTATTGCTAACGGACGCCATATCACCTACTGCCACGGCCGTGCTGGCCAGCACAGCCGTGGTGTCTGGTCTCATTAGGCGTCGGTTTTAGCTATTATCGGACGTTGTAATAATTTGTCGTCGGTTTTTTCAAATAACCGACGCCTATTGTATGTTTTTTTATCAGTCTGCAAGCCTGCTGTGGCTGGTCGCGGGATGAGAAACATGCAGTTCGGTTATGAACTGCAGGTTTTACGACATCCATTGATATCAGCCAATAACACGCCACAAACCTGCAAAATTAACAACATTAATTTTCACACATTTAGCAACCTACAGTTCCATTCAATTTTCACACATGTAGAAATATTCACGTAGCAATCTGCAGTTCCATTCATTTTGACATTCACACATGTAGAAACATTCATATAGCAACCAGCAGTTTCAATCATTTTCACATTCACACATGTATAAACATTCAGACACATGTAGAAACATTCACACATATTACAAAATAGAAATTCATTTACAAAATATCATTCTTTAGTCATTATTCTCTATCAACATCCCAATTATATTTTAAAACCCCCACTACTTGTATGGCTTTTGCCCATTCTTCTCTTACATCATTTAATTCTTCCGTCGTATAGGGAGCATGTACATCTAGTAAGGCCTTTCCTGTAGTGGGGTCAGTTTTAAATACCTGCAAAGAGAATGATCGATGTATATATATATAATTAATAATATATAAATAAGATTGATATATTTCATATTATCTAATGAGACTATATATAATACCTCAGGAATTGTATCGATGTCCACTGTAACATATTTGATAATCATGTGCATAAACCGCATCACATAGTTTGTCTTGTGTAGCACACTATAAATTGAAACATACAAAATATTAAAAAATACAACTAATTAAGCACTATTCACATATATAATATATACATTGGAGTCAGGAACTTACTTCCACATTCTTCCAAATTATTGGCTGGTTCTTTTTCTTGGGGACCTTTCCTCCAGCCTTTTTGAACTCATCTAAACCCCTACATGTTAATGTAACACAGTACATTGCATAATTAAATAGTAATGTAATAACATATGTTAACAGATATGAAAATGAAATATTTCTCACCAGAATAATGACATTTTCATTGTGTGTCCATATTTTGAATTTAATTTAGTCCCCTTAGAATCTAGATAATAGACAGTGAACGTCCTGGGGACAATAACTAGTAACTCCCAATGCGTACCCCTAGAGGTAAAAAAGTTAAAAATTAGTAACTCGAAATCCATAATAAAAATGTAATTCTCTTAAGTCCAAATTATAAGCAAAATAAACTTACTCCACATTGAATGGAGCTATTATCACCGTCTTCTTATTTTGACCAAAATTTGTAAAAACATCACAACAGTATTGTTGAACTGACGTAGGGTCTTTAGCTACTAGACTAATCAAAGTTGGAATAAAAAATTCTACATGTTCAAATGAAAAATATGCACATATCTTGTCTAAGTAGCTGCAAAACATGTATTACGTATGCATTAATATATATGAAACCAGATCACCAGATCCTACATAAGGTATATGGATTTATAAATAAGATCTCACCTTATCCACAACTCTATCATAGATGTATTCAGCCAATCATAGCGAAACAACTCCAAAATATCTTGTATAAATAGTTTGGTTTCGTATGATTGACCTGCAGCATCCACATCTATAGAAACATTTATAGGGTAATTTATATCATGTTCGCCTAAACATACTGTCATACCCCTACAATTAGGACCTAACGGGGCATGTAGGTCCTGTGGAACCCAACTTGGTAATGTAGGAGGTGGAGGTGGAGGCCTAGATGCTCTGGGTGTCTTCGTTTTAACGTGTATATATAATTTTAGATCAATTGACCTCATATATACACACTAACAATTTAACATAATGTAAATTTACCATACAATTTCAGTATAGACGACATCCGCTTTGGGCCACAATATCACTCCGCCTTCTGCCTCACCAAGTGTTTCACAATCTGGGTGGGTATATGGCAATTGAAGATCTACCTAATTGGGGAATATACGTAGCAGGATCACACGAACCCAACCATTTGGTAATGGAGACCCATGAAACATTTCCCCTGGAAGGGATGGGTAAGCTCACTACAGCAAACATACTCATTAGCGGCCTTTCAGAAAAGCCACTAAAAAAAAAGCCAGTAAATAGGTTTAGCGGCATTTGTTGACATTTAAAAAAATGCCTCTAGCGCCAATGCAACTAGGAAGATAGTGGCTTAAGTTGTAAAAGCCACTAAAGGTTTGTCTTTAGTGGCTTCGAATAAATGCCACATAAAGGCCACTAAACCATCATTTGGCATTTATAAAAAAGCCACTATCCATCAATTGACTTTTATACAAATGCCACTATTTTATATTATGTTGGTGTATAAAAATGTTCTTATTGAGTTTAATGGCGTATAAAAAAATCCACTAATGACTACTAGTTCTGTATTACTACATTTTTATGGCTTTTAGTCATTCAGTTTTCAATTCATTATCAGGTTTTCTAATTGAATGCCAATTGCAACCAAACATAGTTTTTTGAAAGTATGAATATTTTTTATTTATAAACAACTAACAATTACATGGGGAGGACATTTTACCTTGCCCCTTATATTGAATACAACACCAATGACATACTTTCACACAACAATTTTCTATACAGTACAATAACTTCTGATTGAAGGAACTTGTCTTCAATAGAACAAACAGAATATGCCACCATACTTGCAGCCTACATGACATCTTCCACGTCTTCAAATGTATCTTTCTAGTGGATTCCCCTCAACCACCCAGCCTCCACCTACAAGCCAACTTGTCATTTTGGGCATCATGTTACCTTCTTTCTGGCCAATTGTGCCTCAAGGGTTGTCGTCTACTTTGCATAGTTCAGTAAATGTACAAGGAGTAGTGGCTAACGACAATCAACAACAATTACATGGATTGAGTATAGCACAGTTGATTCAACAGCCCATTCAGCAAGCACCTTCTCGTTCTATATTAAGTAGACCTACCAAAGGATTGAATCAAGTTTCTCAATGGCCTCCCTTCACAATGCACCTCTATAAAATACAAAGCGAGCATTAACAAAAAGAAGTATCAACCACTTCATTTTACCATCAAAATAACGCCATACATGCTATGGTGCCTATGATAAGCACGCTACCTTCAATTTCAAGTGTAGAAGGATCTGTATTGCTCTACTTTCGGTTGAAGCTAGAAGATGTGAAGCACCGTACCAGAGTAGGAATTCCAACACTGACTTCGGCTGCTAGCTGAAGATAATATAGATTAATTACTAAAAAGCAACTACAAACTATAAATTAGAGAATAAAGACTTGTTGAGATTGTTTTAAACAAAATGTAGTGATAAAAGGCTCATGGTCATCCTACAGAAATGAAATGGGAATATCAACTGACAAAATTGTTTTATCGTACTTGTTGTCAATAACATATTAACACTAACATTATGTGCCAAATGGTAGATTGACACACTGATGGTATCGACTTCACCTATAGAACTTTGGGTTTATTATTGCATATCATTGTTGTCTGTGTGGTCGGTAAGTTGGAAGCCTCTCTGAAGCCCATGACCAACTTTCCTTCAGGATCTATCCGGCTAAAGGTCACTGAAGAGTGGAAATTATAAGCATCAGCTGGAACATTCAAATCTGAATAACAAATTGATTGATGTATAACCACTTGACTTAGAAAAAGAAATAACAAATCAGCTGTAAACCAACATCTAGAATAACAAATCAGCTGGAAACCAACATCTAGAATAACAAATAAACTGGAAAACCAGCAACTAGAAATGTAGCAAAAAAGAAGGGATCTAGCACATGAAGATACCTCTGCTGATTGGAATGACTTTTGCTTATCAGGGAGCTCAATAGTAGTTAGCCCCCCAGATTTCATTCTTACATGGCAGCAAAGGGTAGATTAAAGATAAACAAGCAGCCATTCTCAAGAACTTGCTCATTTTCATCCTACAAATCCATTAGATCCTACAACATCAAACCGCCACTATCAATTTCAAGATTATCACATTTAGCACCATGTAAACTAAAGTTAAGAATAGTTATGTCACTTACATTAGATTATCAATTTTCATGGGTATGAGATATGTTTAATTAGTACACATGCGTGATTTGATGAAATCTTAATGTATAAATATTAGTGAAAATATATTTCTCTTATGCAAATCTAACTAAATATATTGAGACGTTAATGTATACTATTATATGTAGAATCATTTAGATAATGTAAACGGAGAATTATGTCAACAAAAGTTTCGACAATCATATTACTTAATGTTTATAAATATAAACCAGTTAATATGTACAATATCCATGTTTTATACATATGATATCGTATAAACATGTAATAGGTATAAAAAAATGTAAAATATAATCATATATTAGTATGTATATTCACATGCAAACTAAATTAAGAACAAATACCTTAGATTAATTTAATAACCAATTTCTATGATTATTATAAATATCTAATTACTTGCACACGACTTAATATTGTTTTTGTATGTAAGAATATATTCATGTGCTTAGCACGTCTTGTAAAAACCATATAATACTATTTTGTATATATATAAACGATATGGAAAGCGTATGTTATAAATGTGATCCAATAAATTAGAGTCGTTCGATGAAAAAAAATGTTATATAAATGATAGACATATAGGTACTTTCTCGAACCGTGCCATTTAATATTATTGTTGGTTTCGATAGTTGCACTTAAACAAAGAAGTGATGCATCACAATAATCACACTCCACTAATACATAACCCACATTTAGTGTCAGTTATTTAAGTCCTTTAGTGTCGGTTTCAAAGCGACACCTATGTGGGCGCCGCTAAAAGGCAAATCTTTAGGCGTCAGTTTCCAAACCGATGCCAGAAACCTTCGCGCTCCATCAAAAACGGGCCAGCATGGGGTTATAGGCATTAGTTATTACTACAAAAACCGACGCTATAAACTTTCGCGCTACAGAAAGGGCCTCACCATCCGTGTCGGTTTTTATTGATAACCGACGCCATATCACCTGCTGCTACGGCCGTGTTGGCCAGCACGGCCATGGTGGCTGGCCTCATTAGGCGTCAGTTTTAGCTACTATCCGACGCTGTAAGAATCCATAAACATCGGTTTATTATTGCTAACTGACGCCATATCACCTGCTGTCACAGCCGTGCTGGCCAGTACAACCGTGGTGTCTGGCCTCATTAGGCGTCGGTTTTAGCTATTATCCGACATTGTAATCATTTGTCGTCGGTTATTTCAAATAACCGACTCCTATTGTATGTTTTTTTATCAGTCTACAGGCCTGATGTGGCTGGTCGTAGGATGAAAAACCTGCAGTTCAGTTATGAACTGGAGGTTTTACGACATCCATTACTATCAGCCAACAACATGCCACAAACCTACAAAATTAACAACATTAATTTTCACACATTTAGCAACCTGCAGTTCCATTCGATTTTCATACATGTAGAAACATTCACGTAGCAATCTACAGTTCTATTCATTTTTGCATTCACACATGTAGAAACATTCATATAGCAACCAGTAGTTTCATTCATTTTCACATTCACACATGTATAAACATTCAAACACATGTAGAAACATTCACACATATTACAATTCAGAAATTTATTTACAAAATATCATTCTTTAGTCATTATTCGCTATCAACATCCCAATTATATTTTAAACCCCCCACTACTTGTATGGATTTTTCCCATTCTTCTCTTACATTATTTAATTCTTCCGTCGTATAGGGAGCATGTACATCTAGTAAGGCATTTCCTGTAGTGGGGTCAGTTTTAAACACCTGCAAAGAGAATGATCGATGTATATATATAATTAATAATATATAAATAAGATTGATATATTTCATATTATCTAATGAGACTATATATTATACCTCAGGAATGGTATCGATATCCACTGCAGCATATTTGATAATCAAGTACATAAATCGCATCACATAGTATGCACATGCCCATCCATTGTCTTGTGTAGCACACTATAAATTGAAACATACAAAATATTAAAAAATACAAAAAGCACTGTTCACATAAATAATATATACATTGGAGTCGGGAACTTACTTCCACGTTCTTCCAAATTATTGGCTGGCTCTTTTCCTGGGGACCTTTCCTCTAGCCTTTTTGAACTCATCTAAACCCCTACATGTTAATGTAACACAGTACATTGAATAATTAAATAGTAATGTAATAACATATGTTAACAGATATGAAAATGAAATATTTCTCACCGGAATAATGTCATTTTCATTGTGTGTCCATATTTTGAATTCAATTTAGTCCCCTTAGGATCTAGATAATGATAGTGAACGTCCGGGGGACAATAACTAGTAACTCCCAATGCGTACCCCTAGAGGTAAAAAAAGTTAAAAATTAATAACTCAAAATCCACAATAAAAATGTAATTTTCTTAAGTCCAAATTATAAACAAAGTAAACATACTCCACATTGAATGGAGCTATTATCACCGTCTTCTTATTTTCACCAAAATTTGTAAAAGCATCACAACAGTATTGTTGAACTGACATAGGGGTCTTTAGCTACTAAACTAATCAAAGATAGAATAAAAAATCGTACATATTCAAATGAAAAATCTGCACATGTCTTGTCTAAGTAGCTGCAAAACATGTATTACGTATGCATTAATATATAAGAAACCAGATCACCAGATCCTACACAAGGTATATGGATGTATAAATAAGATCTCACCTTATCCATAGCTCTATCATAGATGTATTCAGCCAATCATAGTGAAACAACTCTAAAATTTCTTGTATAAATATTTTGGTTTCGTATGATTGACCTGCAACATCCACATCTATAGAAACATTTATACGATAATTTATATCATGTTAGCCTAATCATACTACCATACCCCTATAATTAGGACCTAACGGGGCATGTAGGTCCTATGGAACCCAACCTGGTAATGTAGGAGGTGGAGGTGGAGGCCTAGATGCTCTAGGTGTCTTCGTTTTAATGTGTATATATAATTTCAGATCAATTGACCTCATATATACAAACTAAAAATTTAACGTAATGTAAATTTACCATACAATTTCAGTATAGACGACATCCTCTTTGGGCCACAATATCACTCTGCCTTCTGCCTCACCAAGTGTTTCACAATATGGGTGGGCATATGGCAATTGAAGATCTATCCAATTGGAGAATATACGTAGCGGGCTCACACGAACCCAACCATTTGGTAATGGAGACCCATGAAACATTTCCCCTAGAAGGGATGGGTAAGCTGACGCCTCTGCAACGACGTATTCATTATTTTTTAGACGACATGGCTTCAACCCCTACAAATTTACGTAAAGAATGTTATATACACATATACCTATCATCTTAAAAACATATCATCTTGAAAAGACTAGCTACTATGTCATAAAAATACTTAAGGCAGATGTGCTAGGTGGTGGGTCTATAGGATTACTCCCAACCTCTACAGTAGGAGTAGAGCGGGATGCCATAGGTACTGTCTGAGTGGCAGTCCGAGACGCCTGCCACTTCACTATTGCTTCTTGGATTCTCCTTTCAATTAATGCATCTACCTATACATGGATAAAAGAAACATTAGCTTCTGATTATTGAATTTCCTTTTATAGTAACATTCCAAAAAAAGAATAGGTTACCTCTTCTTGTGAAATTCCCGCTTTTGGGACATGTTTGCACTGGGATGGCCCAAAGAACGCTTTGATGCCCACACCAGTGCATGCAGCCCTAACACGTCCAGGATGCTCTGGGTTACCCAGAGCAACTATCAATTCATCCCTTGTGCCCTCAGGGATGAACTTGCCTTGTTTCCTCAGCTAGTGTAGCTCCCGCTAATTGCCAAATTTTTTTTGTAATTAAGTAAACACCACAAATAATCAATATTCGAATGATTGCTCTAAGAGTTGTATTTTACCATTTTTGCAGCCGCCTCAGTAGTTGCGGGCTTCCTTATTTCTCCCTTCTTATTTTACCTCCCAGCTATCCAGACATCATGGTGAGGCAGAGGTGTGGTACCTATAGTAGAGGACTCCTGAGTAGCAGCAGACTGAGCAGTAGACTCAGCCTGTAGTCTTTGGCGAATGCCTGCATACCCCTTTGGACCCATTGTGTGGTCATGCACATTCAATGCACGCCTTGCTTTTTGTGCCTCACTGAGGGCCTAGTTAGTATGCACATTGATTTGGTTAGTAACACTAAATATTAATCTTGAATAGGTGAATACAACACATATTAATTAAATTGGGAGTGACGCATAATACCTTGAATTCATTAGTTTTTCTTAAAGCAACAACCGCGTCCCATTCTTCTGGGTCCAGGAAGTTCCACTGTT
This sequence comes from Alisma plantago-aquatica, assembly GCA_963693085.1. Taxonomy (NCBI): domain Eukaryota; kingdom Viridiplantae; phylum Streptophyta; class Magnoliopsida; order Alismatales; family Alismataceae; genus Alisma; species Alisma plantago-aquatica. Next base: position 1,486,523,649 of record OY856412.1, on the reverse strand, counting down.
CAGTGATTGTCTCTTCCTCTTGTCACCTTCTTTTATGTATTCTCAAGTGATATTTTTCCTATAGTTCCTAAGGACTCTCCCATAGTTTTGCATCACGCATTTACGATGCAGCTTTTCATCCAATGCGAATATACTCTGCAAAATAGAATTGCTATTAACTAGTATCCAAAAAATTAGTAATCTAAAAAATATAATTGCAAATTAATAATAACTCAATCATAAACCCTTCCATATTAAGTATTTCTTCCCCTTAGGAACTTTATGCCAAGAATCTATCTTACAACCGCAATGGCTACGAGTAACATACCCAAGATATGAAACAAACGAATTGCGATTCACTCCAATTGCATTTCCTGCATTATCAAAATCCACAACAATTTTGGGTCCATTGCCCCTTAGCACTGTTAACTTCTTCATCATAGTGATGCCCCTTCTCTTATCAACTTTTTGGTACTACTCATCAAGTGCCTCAAGTGCTTCATAGGGTACATGTGCATCATCAACCTAAAATTTGACAAAATAAACATACTTACAAGATATAAATATAAATGGACATATAGATATAAATATATGATTTATTTTTAAAACTTACATTGTGAGGCAGCGCATTGATTTCCTCACCCTCACGGTAATCATTAGCATGGTCATCAGGAGAATGCTCAGCCATCTGAAAGTTCACATTCACATTGTAAAGTAATTCACAATGTAAAGTTCATATTGTAAAGTAATTCACATTATAAAACTCACATTGTAAAGTTCACATTCACATTGTAAAGTAATTCACATTGTAAAGTTCACATTCAAAAAATAAAACATATAAGAAAATATAAACATGCCTCTAATATTGTGATTTTTTTATCAATTAACAATCCTTCATTGTGATCTCTGCATACATAAAAGTCATTATTAACTTCAATATTTGTTGGTGTTGGCAACCCAACTGAGAATGGTCTGGAGTCATCATACTTATCACAGTACTCTTCTTCATTTATAGGATCTTCAATGAACTATCTTCTACCATGAAGAACAATCGACCATTTATCATTTGCAGGATTATCGATATAAAATACTTGTTTCTCCTGTGATGCCAATAAGAATGGTTCACCCTTCTCGCCAATCTTTTCAAAGTCACTAATGTGAGACCCAATTCATCCACTATAACTCCTTTGGTGTTATCAACCCAATTACATTTGAAGAGTAGAATTCTGAAATCTATGTAGTCAAACTCTCATATGTCTTCAATGACACCGTAATATGATATTTTAGCTTCACGTGGACTCTTATCCTTTGCACTTGCAAAAAACATAGTCGACGCTTGAAGGGTGACCCCACTATTTTGGACGACACTCTTATTATCTTGGTGCTTTGTGTAATATGTGAATTCATTAATGTCATATCCTTCATAAGACATAACATTCAATTTTGGTTTAAAGGTGAGGCATTTGATAATTTCAGTAATATCATCTGGTGTTTGAGATAGTTGATGTAAGACTTTATCTTCAAACCACTTAATAAATGTCTTGTTATGCTCTCTAGGAAGCCACATTGTATTGACTCGAGGATATTGTCTCTTGATGAAATTGGTATGTTCCTCGATATAAACACTCACTTCGTCCATGTTGTGTAAAATATACAAGTGACCTTGTTCCAACTGCTCACGGATGATTACTTTCACCCGTGATCCCAAAATTCCTTTGCCAAATTGCTCCTTAATATTCTTGTCATTACCGGGAGTGTCATTACCACTGAGAAAGTCATTGAAAAAATCCACAACCTCTCTCGCCACATAACCCTCAATAATACTCCCTTCAGGCCAATAACGATTTCGAACATCACTTTTAAAAAGGCTCATGTATCGTTCAAAGGGATACATCCAATTCAAAAAAATGGTCCCAACATTTTCACTTCCCTAGTCAAGTGGATAACAAGATGTATCATGATATCAAAGAATGAAGGAGGGAAATACATCTCAAGCTGACATAGGGTAACAACCACTTCTCTTTGCAAATTATCAAGAGTATTAGGGTCAATAACTTTGCTTCACAGACTGTTGAAAAAGAAACAAAGTCCGGTGATTGAAAACCTTACATGCTTCATCAATATAGATCGAATTGCCACAGACAATATTTGTTACATTAGAGTGTGACAATTATGAGATTTAAGACCTATCAACTTCAGATCTTTCATTGATACCAATCTAGGAATGTTGGATGAGTAACCCTATGACACCTTAACATTTACCAAACATTCACAAAAAGTTTTCTTATCCTTTCTAGACAATGTGTAACAAGCGGGAGGTAAGTATGTTCTCCGATTTCCCATTTCACGTAATTTTGTTAATTCTGACCTTATTCCCATTTCACGTAGGTCCAGTCTGGATTTTATCCCATCTTTAGTCTTACATGGTATATTCAACAAAGTACCAATGACACTATCACAGACATTTTTCTCAACATGCATGACATCGATACAATGCCTGACTGTCAAAGAACTCCAATAAGGAAGATCCCAAAATATTGACTTCTTCTTGAATAAAGATTTGTCAATCCGTGTTGCCATAGTACATTTTGATCTCTTACCAAATTCAATGACAAAGTCTTTTACTCTTTCATAAACAACCTCCCCTGGTATAGGTTTAGGTGCACTCCGTTCCTCATTCAATCCATTGAATGCTTTGCGCTTCCTACGATACGGATGGAGTTTTATAAGAAACCTTCAATGACTGAGATATACAGTCTTACCGCCATGTTTTAGTCTTGTTGAATCAGTGTTCTCTTCACATATAGGACACACTTTAGCTCCTTTGACACTATATCCAGACAAATTCCGATATGCTGGAAAGTCATTGATAGTGCAAAACAACATAGCATGCAAACGAAATGTCTCTCTTCGTGAAGCATCATAGGTCATCACACCTTCACCCCAGAGTTTCTTTAAGTCATCAATCAGAGGTTCAAGATAAACATCGATATCATTTCTAGGTTGTTTAGGGCCCGATATCAACAACGACAACATTACGTACTTATTTTTCATACATTGCTAGGGAGGAAGATTGTATATAACAAGCATGACTGGCCAAGTGCTATGTTGGCTGCTTAATGTCCTGTACAGATTCATCCCATATGTACAAAGCCCAAGTCTTAGATTCCCGACTTCTTCACCAAATTTAGGGTACAATAGATCAATCTTCTTCCGTTGTGGGGAATCAGACGCATGTCGTAGGATCCCATCATTATTTTTCTTAACATCTGCATGCCACCTCAAATTCTTCACATCTATCAGATTGGAAAACAAGCATTGAAACCATGATATTATAGGTAGATACCACATTACCTTGGCAGGAGGACTAGTTTTGGACTCCCCCGAAGTCATCAATTTATACCATGACGCGCCACATTTTGAACAATCTTTCAAATCCACATAGTCCTTTTGTAATAATACACAATCATCCGGGCATGCATGTATCTTCTTGGCCTCCATTCCCATTGGGCACAACAATTTCTTTACCTAGTATGTTGAGATTGGCAGCTCAACGATCCATCATCGCATCAATGATGTCTACTGGAACTGGTTCATTCACATCTACATCATCGGAGACAATTTCTTCTTCCACACAAGAACTGCTATCAACATCCACTGGTTTCAGGTTTGAAATCTCTCCATGCTAGTGCCATTCTGTATAGCCTTGTATAATCCCGTTGCACATGACATGACTTTTGATTTCGTCACCAGTGCTGACTTTCAAGTTATTACCGCAATGCCTACATGGATAGTAGAACCTATCTCCAGGTTGTTTCCTATGTTCCTCGGCAAATCTAATAAACTGGTCAAGACCAGAAATAAACTCTGGGGTGCAACACTTGCGAATGGACATCCATGATCTATCCATTCTATGATCAAAGAGAAAACAAGTATATATTACAACAAGATTAGGGTCTAGTGTTAACAAATACATATGATGTCATTCTTATATATAATAAATGTATACCACCTATCCCATCCTTGAACACCTAATCTCACTAGTAAGTGTATAATGTGTATTGGGCTTTCAAGAAAATTTCGAAAGCATTTTCCCGTTGTTCACTAAGTACATATGTACTTTGAGAACAAACGGGAAAATGCTACCAAAAGTTTCTCGAAAACCCAATACACATTATACACTTACATCCTAAGTGATATTAGGTGTTCAAGAACAGTCCCAAACCGGGGACTATCCAAGATTTACTCCTAATGAGTAAATCTTGGACGGGTTTCTAGGCCAACAAATACATGTGATGTCATTCTTATATATAATAAATATGTACCACCTATCCCATTCTTGAACACCTAATCTCTCTAGTAAGTGTATAATGTGTATTGAGTTTTCAAGAAAATTTGGGCAGCATTTCCCCGTTGTTCTCTAAGTACATATGTAGTTAGAGAACAAACGGGGAAATGCTGCCGAAATTTTCTTGAAAACTCAATACACATTATGCACTTACACCCTAAGTGAGATTAGGTGTTCAAGAACAGTCCCAAACCGGGGACTATCCAAGATTTACTCCTAATTAGTAAATCTTGGATGGGTTTCTAGGCCAACAAACTTAATGATAGATATGTGCATGTTAGGGTTTCATCACAATTGATGTTAGGGTTTCATAAATGTTAGGGTTTAATCAGATCAAATTAGGATGCTAGAATGGACAAGTTTAAATCTTATTTCAACATGCATCAAAATTTACTGAATTAGGTCAAGCATTAGGATTAGAAGCACAAATATATGCAAGCAAAAGATTTGTTCATATCCTAGGTTGATTTACAATAGCAACATCTAAATAAATAAACTCAAAGCATTAGATCAATAAATATAATCAGTAGATAAACAAACACAAAGCAATAGATAAAAAAATAAATGAACAAAATACCATCTTTTCTTCCTTCTCCCTCCTTACCAACAGTAAGCACGGCCGTGGCTGTGTTGGCCGACCACGGCCGTCCTGCCTAGCGCGGCCGTGGTCGGCCAACACAGCCACGACCATACTTGTTGTTGGTAATGAGGGAGAAGGATTAAGAAGAGGGGCATGGAGGAAGAAGAAGAGGGCTACCTGTCGAGCAGCTAGCAGTGTGGAGAAGAGCAGCGGCGGTGTGAGGAGCAGCGGCGGCGGTGTGAGGAGCAACGACGTCCGTGTGAGTAGCAACAGCGGTGAGCAGAGAAGGAGTAGGCGGTGAGCAGAGAAGGAGGTGGCGGCGGTGTCGAGCAGAGTGGCATTAGGAGAAGGAGGCGGCGGCGGCGACGACGGCAAGTAGAGGCACCGACAGCAGTAGGCGGAGGCGATGATGTAGTAGGAAGCAGGGGAGTCGTCGGGAGTCGGTTGGCTAGCTGTTCATGATAAAACATAAGAAAGGGGAAGAGTCGGCTGTTCGGGGGTCTATTAAGTTAGTAAACGGCATTGGTTATCTAAAGCACTGACACCTAAACGTATTAAGTTTCGGTTGATAGGAAACAACTGACGTCCATTTGGATAATCTTTACCCTAATTTTTTTGGCGGGAACCCCTATCAGAGTCACTTATCCAAGGAAAACCGACGCCGATATTGGAACTTTTTACGTAAACTTTATCCTCATCCGGCGTCGGTTATTAGATAAAAAACCGACGATGTATATGACACTTTGGGGGCAATTTTTGTTCGCTTTAAAATTGGATTTCGTGGGATGTTTTAGGTGTCGGTTTCTTTTATCTAGCTGACACTGAATACAAAGTGATACCTGTATCTTGCTGGTCCTCGAATATAGACGTCGGTCTTACTTAATAGACGACGTTTAATGTTATCAACGTCAGTTTTACTAAACAACCGATGCCCATAAAAGTGACATTGAATGTTGTTTTTGTAGTAGTGCTCTTGACCTTTGTGAAACCATATATTATAATTTTTGCAACGTGACGATGCTTCTAGGTTACACACAAAACCATGTATTCCATTTTCTGACTGATTTATATTACATTACTTTCTGATATGGGATTAAGACTGTGGACAGTGGCGGAACCAGAACTCATAGGTTGGGGGGGCCAAAAACTAAATATTGATTGTAAGGTTTGAACTCATGACCTTTGGTACATCAAGCAAATAATATATCAACCGCTACACCATGTTTAGTTTTGTGTTGTTATGTGTGAAACATTGTATTAATAGTAACTGTATTATGCATTTATTGCCAAAAAAACATATAATGCCCACACCAAGAATCAAACTCATGACCTTTGGTACATGAGCGCAGCTGCAAACCAATACACTACTTTCACATTCGTGTCTTTTATGCATCATACATGATATATATTATAAATATACGTTAGAAATATATGTATATATATGTATATGTATGTTTATTTTTTTATTTTTTTTGGGGGGGCCATGGCCCCTGCCCGCCCCCCCTTGGTTCCGCCCCTGACTGTGGATGGTCTTTCCGCGTAGCTGTTAGGTACTAGTACATAGTGTGACAATGAAACAAATATCATATCCCAATGACGGTATATTAACATGCCTATAGACCTCTAACTCTATAATTTTGTTTGTGTGTGCACATAAATGCTCATAAAAATACACACATGGTGCATGATAGGATAAGCAAAGTCTCTCCGTAGCTCAGAACTATCATGCAACTTTGACAACGTGCAACATTAAGTTGTGAAGAGCAAGCAGTTGCATAAAAGGCAGACTTCATTTGCTAACCTATAACACGTAATATAGACAACAAAAAATGACTCTTCATACATAAGTGCATGAAGTAGAAAAGATGTTTGTCACGAATAAAGCGGAATATAAGTGCATGAAGCAGAAAAGATGTTTGTCACGAATAAAGCGGAAGGTAAGACAATGGGATCTCTATTTTTTTCTAATCTTATGAGCTTCCAGGAGGACAGTAATTTTAGTAGATATTTCGATGACGATTCAGTCTGTAATAAAAAAAAATTGTACATGTTAATATGCAACGCTTCAACGTAGAAACTGCACATAGTAGAACACAGATCGGAAAATCACTACTACAGAAGTGGCTTATAACGTCACATTTACAGGTGCCGGTTGTATACAAGAAACCGACACCTAAGGTGTACAACGTCGGCTAAATAAAAAAACCGACATCTATAAGTGAAGAGTGCCCATACACGGGTATGATTTTTAATTTTGCGTTGGTTTGTTAATAAGCAACCGACGCCTAAAATTGACCGCCAATTCTAAATTTTCCAGTGAAAAATATTACCTTCAAAATTTGACATACAGCGTCGGTTATTAACTTAAAACTTGACGACTAAAGGTTTTTTGTGAGACAGAAATTAGCCGCATTTTTATCGTGAGTTGGCTTGAAATAACCGACGCCAATGGGTGTTCCCGCGTTGTCTGCGCGAAATTTTTTACACCCCTGTGGCGTCAGTTTTTATATGGTAACCGACGACTATTGTTATTAGCGTCAGTTGTTTTTAATAACCGATGCTGATGGTTAACTTTATAGCACCCGTGTGAAGCCGACTCTTCCCCTTTCTCTATTTCATCCCTACGAAAATAGGTCTGGCGATCGATTTTGTGCACCGCTGCCCGCCGCTGCTCTCCCTGCTGCTCCGTGCTCCCGTCACCGCGCCGCTCGTTGTTGCTGCGTGCTCCGTGGTCGTCGCTGCTGCCACCCTCTCCCTCTGTGCTCGCCCTCTCTGCTCACTGGCCGGTCGCCGCCCTCTCCCTCTCTACTCGCCCTCTCTGCTTGTCGGCACCCTCTTTGCTCGCCAGCTATCTGCTCGTCGGTGCCTTTTATGCTCGTCGGCTCTCTGCTCACCCCTCTGCCTGCTCCCTTCCCGCCCATCCTCCTCCATCTGCTCCCTGCCCTCCGCCGCCCAAGGTCACCCCTCTCTGCTCCCTGCCCTCCGTCTGCTCCCTACCCTTTGTATTTACTTCTACTGATTTATATTTACTTATCTACAAATTTGAATTTACTTATTTACTGATTTGAATTTATATATCTACTGATTTGTATTTACTTATCTACTGATTTGTATTTACTTATCTACTCATTCGTTCATCTAATGATTTTTTATTCATCACATTATTTAAATTTAGGGCTTTGTATTTGTTCATCTACTTTTTAAAATTATTTAATCATCTACTGATTTATATTTGTTTATCAACTGAGCTATATTTTTATCTATTGCTTTGTATTTCTTTATCTACTGATTATATTTATTTATCTAATGCTTTGAGTTTACTTATTTAGATGTTGCTATTGTAAATCAACCTAGGATATGAACAAATCTTGTGCTTGCATATATTTGTAAAATGTTAGGGCAATTTGTGTCCTGGTTAGAAATCTTGGTATGTTTAACAAGATTCACACTCATTTTCTATAAACCGCTATAAATTTATACAATCCCTCTTGTCTTTGATGATATGAATGCTCAGTTAGGTATGCCTGACATTCTTAGTTAATTTGAATGTCTGTGTTTTTAAATTTATTAGCAAGTTTGTAATTTTTCTTTTTAACTGCACCATCTTGATCTTAATGTTTTCAGTCATCATAAGTTTTTCTAGTTTGCAACAAGTTCGGTTGACAAATACCTTTCCAAACCTAACATTTGATGATTATAGTAATGGTAGACGATTGTATGGTAGAAAGACCATGTGCTGGTTAGTCTGTCTACTAGAGTGTGGGGAATAACCATGTTTCCTGTAGTTTATAATATTGCATTGTGAATTATTTCATGTTTGAAACTATTGAATTCTTTCTTTATTATTAATGTGATCAGACATGCCTACTTATGAGTGGTATTATATTTTGTTGGCCTAGAAACCCATCCAAGATTTATTCATTAGGAGTAAATCTTGGATAGTCCCCAGTTTGGGACTGTTCTTGAACACCTAATCTCACTTAAGATGTAAGTGTATAATGTGTATTGGGTTTTCAAGAAAATTTCGGTAGCATTTCCCCGTTTGTTCTCTAAGTACATATGTACTTGGAGAACAGCTAAGAAATGCTGCTGAATTTTTTTTGAAAACCCAATACACATTATACACTTACTAGTGAGATTAGGTGTTCAAGAATGGGATAGGTGGTACACATTTATTATATATAAGAATGATAGCACATGTATTTGTTGGCCTAGAAACCCTTCCAAGATTTACTCATTATGAGTAAATCTTGGATAGTCCCCAGTTTGGGACTGTTCTTGAACACCTAATCTCACTTAGGATGTAAGTCTATAATGTGTATTGGGTTTTCAAGAAAATTTTGACAGCATTTCCCCGTTTGTTCTCTAAGTACATATGTACTTGGAGAACAACGGGGAAATGTTGTCGAAATTCTCTTGAAAACCCAATACACATTATACACTTACTAGTGAGATTAAGTGTTCAAGAATGGGATAGGTGGTACACATTTATTATATATAAGAATGACAACACATGTATTTGTTGGCCTAGAAACCCATCCAAGATTTACTCATTAGGAGTAAATCTTGGATAGTCCCCAGTTTGGGACTATTCTTGAACACCTAATCTAACTTAGGATGTTTTAACCATTAATTATATATAAGACCTTAAACCCTAAAGTTTTAATCATAAATCCTAATCTTTTAACCCTAGACCCTAATCTTGTTCTAATATATACTTGTTTTCTCTTTGATCATAGAATGGACAGATCATGGATATCCATTCTAAATCACTGCACCCCCGAGTTTATTTCTGGTCTTGACCAGTTTATTAGATTTGTCGAGGAACATAGGAAACAACCTAGATATAGGTTCTACTGTCCATATAGGCATTGCGGTAACAACTTGAAAGTCAGCACTGGTGATGAAATCAAAAGTCATGTCGTGTGTAACGGGATTGTATAAGGCTATACAGAATGGCACTGGCATGGAGAGATTTCAAACCTGAAATCAGTGGATGTCGATAGCAGTGCTTGTGTGGAAGAAGAAATGGCCTCCGATGACATAGATGTGAACGAACCAGTACCAGTATACATCGTTGATGCGATGCTGGATAGTTGTGGGGTAGAGCACCCTGATCCACCTCTCGTGTTTAGAAACGTCGTGCATGATGGTGAGATACTGTTATATACAGGTTGTAAGTTTACAAAGCTTAGTGTTGTGTTGAGATTTTATAAACTGAAAGTTAACAATCGATGGAGCGACAAAAGGTTCACGTCATCTTTGTCTTTGTTGAAAGAAATTCTTCCTGAATGAAATGAGCTACCGATCTCAACATACTGATTAAAGAAATTGTTGTGCCCAATGAGAATGGAGGCCAAGAAGATACACGCATGCTAGAATGATTGTGTATTATTTCAAAAGGACTGTGTGGATTTGAAAGATTGTCCGAAATGTGGTGCATCATGGTATAAATTGACGACTTCGGGGGAGTCCAAAACTGGTTCTCCTACCAAGGTGATGTGGTATTTACCTATAATACCACAGTTTCAACGATTGTTTTCCAATCCTATAGATGTGAAGAATTTGAGGTGGCATGCATATGTTAAGAAAAATAATGATGGGATCCTACGACATGCGTTTGATTCCCCACAGTGGAAGAAGATTGATTTATTGTACCCTGAATTCGGTGAAGAAGATAGGAATCTAAGATTTAGGCTTTGTACAGATGGGATGAATCTATACGGGACATTGAGAAGCCAACATAGCACTTGTCTAGTTATGCTTATTATATACAATCTTCCTCCCTATTTGTGTATCAAAACTAAGTACGTTATGTTGTCGTCTTTGATATCGGGCCCTATACAACCTGGAAATGATATCGACGTTTATCTTGAACCTATGATTGATGACTTGAAGAAGCTCTAGAGTGAAGGTGTGATGACCTATGATGCTTCACGAAGAGAGACATTTTGTTTGCATGCTATGCTGTTTTGCACTGTGAATGACTTTTCAACGTATGGGAATTTGTCTAGATATAGTGACATAGGATCTAAAGCATTTCCTATATGTGAAGAGAAAACTGATTCAATACGACTAAAACACGGCGGTAAGACTGTATATCTTGGTCATCGAAGGTTTATTCCAAAATTTCATCCGCATCGTAGGTTGTGCAAAGCATTCAATGGACAGAATGAGGAACAGAGTGCACCTAAACCTATATCAGGGGAGGATGTTTATGAAAGTAAAAGACATCGCCAATGAATTTGGTAAGAGATCACAATGTACGATGGCCACACGGAGTGACAAGTCTTTATTCAAGAAAAAGTCAATATTTTGGGATCTCCCTTATTGGAGTTCTTTGACAGTCAGGCATTGTAGCGATATCATGCACATTGAGAAAAATGTATGTGGTAGCGTCATCGGTACTCTGTTGAATATACCAGGTAAGACTAAATATGGGATAAAATCCAGAATGGACCTACGTGAAATGGGAATAAGGACAGAATTAACAGAAGTAATTAGTAGCGATCGAAGAACTTACTTACCTCCTGCTTATGACACATTGTCTGGAAAGGAGAAGAAAGCTTTTTGTGAATTCTTGGTAAATGTTAATGTGCCACAGGGTTACTCATCCAACATCCGTACATTGGTATCAATGAAAGATCTGAAGTTGATAGGTCTTAAATCTCATGATTGTCACACTCAAATGCAACAAATATTTCCCGTGGCAATTTGATCTATATTGCCGAAGCATGTACGGTTTGCAATCACCAAACTTTGTTTCTTTATTAATAGTATGTGCAGCAAAGTTATTGACCTTGATACTCTCGATAAATTGCAAAGAGAAGTGGTTGTTACCCTATGTCAGCTTGAGATGTATTTTCCTCCTTCGTTATTTGATATCATGGTACATCTTGTTGTCCACTTGACTAGGGAAGTGAAAATGTTGGGACCAATTTTCTTGCATTGGATGTATCCCTTTGAACGATACATGAGCATTTTTAAAGGTGATGTTCAAAACCGTTATCGACCTAAAGGGAGTATTATTGAGGGTTATGTGGTGAGAAAGGTTATGGATTTTTGCTATGACTTTCTGAGTGGTAATGACGCTCCTTTGAATGACAAGAATATTGAGGAGCATTTTGGCAAAGGAGTTTTGGGATCACGGGTGAAAGTAATCAGCTGTGAGCAGTTGGAGCAAGGTCACTTGTATATTTTACACAACATCGACGAAGTGAGTGTTTATATAGAGGAACATACCAATTTCGTCAAGAGACAATATCCTCGATCCAATTCAATGTGACTTGCTAGAGAGCATAACAAGACATTTATTAAGTGGTTTGAAGATAAAGTCTTACATCAACTATCTCAAACACCAGATAATCTTGCTGAAACCATCAAATGCCTCGGCTTTAAACCAAAATTGAATGTTATGTCTTATGAAGGGTTTGACATAAATAGATTCTCATAATACACAAAGCGTCAAAATGATAAGAGTGTCGTCCAAAACAGTGGGGTCACCCTTCAAGTGTCTTCATTTTTTTTTGCAAGTGCAAAGGATAAGAGTCCACATGAAGCTAAAATGTCATATTACGGCGTCATCGAAGACATATGGGAGTTTGACTATGTAGATTTCAGAATTCTGCTCTTTAAATGTAATTGGGTTGACAACAACAAAGGAGTTACAGTGGATGAATTGGGTTTCACGTTAGTGAACTTTGAAAAGATTGACGAGAAGGGTGAACCATTCATATTGGCATCACAAGCAAAACAAGTATTTTATATCGATGATCCTGAAAATGATAAATGGTCAGTTGTTCTTCATGGTAAAAGACAGTTCATTGAAGATCCTATAGATGAAGAAGAGTCTATGATAAGTATGATGACTCCAGCCCATTCTCAGTTGGGTTGCCAACACCACCAAACATTATAGCTGGGGATCACAATGACTTGTATGTTCGTGGGGATCACAATGAAGGATTGTTAATTGATAAAAGATCACAATATTAGAGGCATGAAAGTTTATATTTTTTATATATTTTATTTTTCTGAATGTGAACTTTATAATGTGAATGTGGACTTTACAATGCGAATTACTTTACAATGTGAATGTGAACTTTACAATGTGAATGCAAACTTCACAATATGAATTACTTTACAATGTGAATGTGAACTTTACAATGTGAATTTCTTTATAATGTGAATGTGTACTTTACAATGTGAACTTTACAATTAGTGTTACTTTACAATGTGAAATTGATAATTTGAATGTGAACTTTCATATGCTTGAGAATTCCCATGATGACCGTGTTGATGATCACCGTGAGGGTGAGGACGTGCTTGTGCCACCCGACAATGTAAGTTTTAAGAATATATCCCTGAGGTTTCTATCTATATGTTCATTTATAATTATATCATGTAAGTGTGTTTTTTTATCAAATTTTAGGTTGGTGATGTACCCCCTGAAGAAATTACAACACTTGATGAGCAACAAAAGAAAATTGAGAAAGTGAGGAGCATCACAATGATGAACAAGTTATACAACAAAGAGGCAATGGACCCAAATTGGCTGTGGATTTCGATCATGCAGGAAATCCATATGGAGTGAACCACAACTCATTTGTTTCATATCTTGGGATTTTACTCATAGCCATTGCAGTCCTAACCTAGAATCCTGGCATAAAGTTCCTAAGGAGAAGAAATACCACTTATGGAAGGAACTATGCATGAGTTATTATTATTTGTAATTCTACTTGTGTAGATTACTAATTTTTAAGATACTAGTTAATAGAAATTCTATTTAATTTGTAGAGTATATTTGATCTGGATGAAAAGCTGCATCGTAATTGTGTGATGCAACACTGTGGGAGGGTCCTAAGGAACTATAGGACCAATCTCATGCGATATTACATATGTGATGCTGAGAAGAGGTTCTTGATTGATTTCCAATTCTAGACATTGATCACTATTTCACTAACTCTACACTAATAATTTTTGTTTGTATTCTCTTTAAAAAATAAATTTAGGCAGAAAGAAGCCACACAACAATGAAAATACATGGACTCCAAAGATTGGGAGGTGTTTGTTACCCAAAGAAAAATAGATGAATTCAAGGTATGAAGCGCCACTCCCAATTTAATTAATATACATTTTTATGTATTCACCTATTCAAGATTAACCTTTAGTGTTACCAACCAAATCAATGTGCTAACTAACTAGGCTATCACCGATGCTCAATGAACAAGGCGTGCATTGAATGTGCATGACCACACAATGGGTCCAAGAGGATATGCAGGCATTTGCCAAAGACTACATGATGAGTCTACTCAGCCTACTACTACTCAGGAGACTGCAGATTCCTCTACTACTGCTCCCACACCTCTTCCTCGCCATGCTATGTGGATAGTTGGGAGGCAAAACAAGAAGGGAGACATACCGAAGCCCACAACTGCTGTGGCGGCTGTAAAATGGTAAAAATCAACTCTTAGAGCAATCAATCTATATTGATTATTGTTATGTTTACTTACTACTTTTTGTTGATGGTGATTAGCGGGAGCTGAACGAGCAGAGGAAGAAAGGTAAGTTCATCCCTCAGGGCATAAGGGATGAACTGACAGTTGCTCTGGGTAACCCAGAGCATCCTGGACATGTTAGGGGTGCAGACGTTGGTGTGGGCATCAAAGCGTTCGTTGGGCCATCGGAGCGAAAGCCTGTCCCAAAAGCGAGACTTTCACAAGCTGAGGTAACCTATTTTTATTTTAGAATGTTATTGTGAAAGGAAATTCAATAATCAGAAGCTAGCATTTCTTTTATCCATGTATAGGTAGATTCATTAATTGATAGGAAAGTCGAGGAAGTACTTGATAAGAGACTCCATGAAGAAATTAGCAAGTGGCAAGAATCTCAGACTGCCACTCAGATAGTACCTGTGGCGGGCCGCTCTTCTCCTACTGCTCGTACTGCAGAGGTTGGGAGTAATCCTATAGGCCCACCACCTAGCATGTCCTCTGTAAGTATTTTTATGACATAATAGCCAGTCTGTTCAAGATGATATGTTTGTGTATATATGCACATAACATTCTTTACGTAAATTTGTAAGGGTTGAAGCCATGCCGACTAAAAAGTCAAAAATATATTGTTGCAGAGGCGTCGACTTACCCACCCCTTAAAGGGTGCATGTTTCATGGGTATCCAGCACCAGGTAGTGTGGTACGTGTGAGCCTGATACATGTACTCCTCGGCTGGATGGATCTTGCACTGCTTCATGCACACTCAGATGTTGAAACACTTGGTGAGGCAGTAGGCGGAGTGATACTGTGGCCCGAAGCAGATGTCCTCTATACTGATATTATATGATAAATTTCCATTACTTTAATTTATTAGTGTGTATATATGAGTCAATTGATCTGAAATTATATATACATGTCAAAAAGACGAGACCCGCTACATCTCGACCTCCACCTCCTCGACTACCAAGTGGGCTTCCAAGGGACCTACACGCCTCGATAGGTCCTAATTGTAGGGGTGTGGCAGTATGGATCGGTGAACATGATCCAAATTTCCCTATAAGTGTTACTATTCTGGAGGATGCTGCAGGTAAATCATACGATAACAATCTATTTATACAAGTTTAGCATACATATTAATGCATACGTAATATAAGTTATGCATACGTATGTATTAATGCATATGTATTGATGCAGGTCAATCATACGAAAACAAGATATTTATACAAGATATTTTGGAGTTGTTTAGTTATGAATGGTTGAACACATCTATGATAGAGTTGTGAATATGGTGAGATCTTGTTTATACATCCATGTACCTTGTTTTATATACGGTGATTTTGTTTCTTATATATTAATACATACACAATACATGTTTTGCAGCCACTTACACAAGACATGTACAGATTTCGGGTTTTCCCATGTGGGATTTTTGGTTCCATCTTTGATTAGTCTTGTAGATGTAGACCCATATTCAGTTACTTCATACTGTTGTGATGCTTTTCAATATTTTGGTAAAAATAGTAAGACGGTGATAATAGCTCCATTCAATGTCGAGTAAGTTAACTTTGCTTATAATTTGGACTTAAGCAAATTACATTTTTATTGTGGATTTTAAGTTATCAATTTTCTACTTTCTTACCAGTACTGGTAAGCATTGGGAGTTACTAGTTATTGTCCCCAAGATGTTCACTATCTATTCTCTAGATCCTATGGGGAATGAGTTGGATACATTATATGAACATGTAATTAAAAGGCCATTATTCTTGTGAGAAATATTTTATATTTTTATATCTGTTAACATCTATTACTACATTACTATTTAATTATGTAATTTAATGGGTTACATTAACATATGTAGGGCTTTACAAGAATACAAAAAGTTGGAGGAAAGGTCCCCATGAAAAAGGATCTGTCACTAATTTGGGAGAATGTGAAAGTAATTTCCTGAATCCAATATATATATTATTTATGTGAACTGTTCTTATTTGTATTTTTGAATATTTTGTATGTTTCAATTTATAGTGTGATACACAAGACAACGTCTGGGCATGTGCCTACTATGTGATGTGATTTATGGACCTAATCATCAAACATGTCGTAATGTAAATCGATACGATACATATGGTATTATACATAGTCTCATTAGATAATATGAAATATATCAATCTTATTATATATTATTAATTATATATATACGTCATTCTCTTTACAGGTCTTTAAAATGGCTGACTTTAGCACAGGTGGAAAGCGTTTCGATGTACATGCTCCCTATACGAGAGATGAATTAGATGCTGTAAGAGAAGAATGGGCAAAAGCCCACAAAAAGTGGGAATTTTTAAATATAATTTTATTGAGAATGATGGCAATGATGAATACAGAATAACTTTATTCTCATAATTATTTTTGTGTGAATGTGAATGAATTTTTATGAATTGTCATATGTGTGTGAAGATGATAAATACATAAATATTTCTACATGTGTCTGAATTTGAAAAGAGATGAAATGAATGGAACTACAGGTTTCTACTGGTTTCTACATGTGTGCGATGAAAAAATAATATGAATTAAATGTGCTTATACGTGTGTGTGAATTACATATATATAATATTGTCCATCTTGTCAATTTTGCAGGTTTGTGGCATGTTGTTGGCTGATATCAATGGATGTCATAAACCTGCAGTTCATAACTGAACTGTAGGTTCTCATCCTGCTGACCAGCCATACAGCAGGCCTGCAAACTGATAAGAAAAAAATCAAAACATAGGTGTCGGTTATTTGAACACAGCCGAACCAAAGACATATGGCGGCGGTTTTTGACAAAAATCTGATGTCTATGTGGCCAGGAACCACGACCGTGCTGGGAAGCACGACTGTGGTGGCAGGGGATTGGCGTCGGTTATTAGCATAAAACCGACGTCAGTTCAGCTGATATGGCGTCGGTTATCTTTAAAAACCGACGCCTATAGGCCTTTTGCTGGCGCGTTTTCGGTGGCAGGAAGCATTTTGACGTCGGTTCTTTTAATAACCGACATATGTAACCACTCTATAGTGTTGGTTTTCTTAAAAAGTGACGGTTATAGTCCCTTTGCTGGCGTATTTTGGTGGCGAGAAGCATTTTAACGTCGGTTCTTTTAATAACCACTAGTACATAACCGACCTTTAGTGTCAGTTATTTAAGGCCTTTAGTGTCGATTTCTAAGCGGCACCTATGGGCGACACTAAAAGCCCAACCATTACACGTCGGTTCCAAAATCGACGCCAAAACCCTTCGTGCGCCACCCAAAACGCGCCATCAGGGGACTATAGGCGTCAGTTATTATATACGAAACCGACGCCATATACCTTCGCGCCACAGAAAGGGCACCATCTTGGGCACTATCAGCGTCGGTTAGCAGTTTAGAAACTGACGCCATATAAGGAAATAGACGACGGTTACGAGTAGGGAAACTGACACTGTAACTACGTGTTGTCTGGTCAGGTGCCACGGCCGTGCTGGCCACCACGGCCGTGTTGTTAAGGAAATAGATGTCGCTTATGAGTAGGGAAACTGATACTGTAACTATGTGTGTCGGTTTTATACTAATAACCGACGTCTATTGTTTTGTTTTTTTTCTGTCAGTCTGCAGACCTGCTGCGGCTGGTCGCAGGATGAGAAACCTGCAGTTCAGTTATGAACTGCAGGTTTAATGACATCCATTGATATCAGCCAACAACATGCCACAAACCTGCAAAATTAACAACAAAAATATTCACACATTTAGAAATGCAACCTGCAGTTCCATTTTATTTTCACACATTTAGAAACATTCATGTAGCTAGCGATCTGTAGTTCCATTCATTTTCACATTCACACATGTAGAAACATTCATATAGCAACCAACGGTTTCATTCATTTTCACTCAGACACATGTAGAAACATCCAGACATGTAGAAACATTCACACATATATTATAATTCAGAAATTCATTTACAAAATATCATTCTTTAGTCATTATTCACTATCAACATCCCAATTATATTTTAAAAATCCCACTACTTGTATGGTTGTTGTCCATTCTTCTCTTACTTCATTTAATTCTCCCGTCGTATAGGGAGCATGTACATATGGTAAGGCTGTTCCTGTAGTGTGGTCAGTTTTAAACACCTCTAAAGAGAATGATGTATATATATAATTAATGAGCTATAAATAAGATTGATATATTTCATATTATCTAATGAGACTATATGATACCTCAGCAATACAATCAATGTCCATTGCGGCATATTTGATAATCATGTGCATAAATCGCATCACATAGTATCCACATGCCCATCTGTTGTCTTGTGTAGCACACTATAAATTCAAACATACAAAATATTAAAAAATACAACTAATTAAGCATTGTTCACATAAATAATATATACATATATTGCAGTCGGGAACTTACTTTCACGTTCTTCCAAATTATTGGTTGGTTCTTTTTCATGGGGACCTTTCCTCCAGCCTTTTTGAACTCATCAAAACCCCTACATGTTAATGTAACACAATACATTGCATAATTAAATAGTAATGTAATAACATATGTTAACGGATATGAAAATGAAATATTTCTCACCGGAATAATGCCATTTTCATTGTGTGTCCATATTTTGTATTCAATTTACTCCCCTTAGGATCTAGATAATAGACAGTGAATGTCTCGGGGACAATAACCAGTAACTCCCAATGCATACCACTAGAGGTAAAAAAGTTAAAAATTAATAACTCAAAATCCACAATAAAAATGTAACTTAAGTCAAAATTATAATAAGCAAACTAAACTTACTCTACATTGAATGGAGCCATTATCAGCGTCTTCTTATTTTGAGCAAAAATTGTAAAAGCCTCACAGCAGTATTGTTGAAATGACAGAGGGTCTTTAGCTACTAGACTAATCAAAGATGGAATCAAAAATCCTACATGTTCGAATGCAAAATCTGCACATATCTTGTCTAAGTAGCTGCAAAATATGTATTCATTACGCATGCATTAATAAATAAGAAACCAGATCACCAGATCCTACCCAAGGTATATGGATGTATAAAGAAGATCTCAACTTATCCATAGCTCTATCACAGATATATTTATCCAATCATATCGAAACAACTCCAAAATATCTTGTATAAATAGTTTGCTCTTGTATGATTGACCTGCAGCATCTGAATCTATAGAAACAATTATAGGGCAATTTATATCATATTCGCCTAACCATATTTCCATACCCCTACAGTTAGGACCTAACGGGTCATGTAGGTCCTGTGGAACCCAACTGGGTAATGTATGAGGTGGAAGTGGAGACCTATATGCTGTTGGTGTCTTCTTTTTAACCTATATATATATATAATAATAATAATAATAATAATAATTTCAGATCAACTGACATCATATACACACACTAACAATTTAACGTAATGTAAATTTACCATACAGTTTCAGTAAAGAGGACATCCACTTTTAGCCACAATATCACTCCGCCTTCTGCCTCACCAAGCGTTTCACAATCTAGGTGGGCATATGGCAATGGAAGATCCATCCACTTGGGGAATATATGTACTGGGCTCACACCAATCCAACCAGCTGGTAATGGAGACCCGTGAAACGTTTCCCCTAGTAGGGATGGGTAAGCCGACGCCTCTGCAAAGACATATTCATTAACTTTTAGACGACATGGCTTCAACCCCTACAAATTTTTGTGTAAAGAATGTTATATACATATATACATATCATCTTTTTTTGAAACGACTACAATTTCATATATACATATCATCTTGAAAATATATCATCTTGAATTAAAAAACTAGTTACTATGCCATAAAAATACTTACAGCGGATTTGCTAGGTGGTGGGTCTACAGGATTACTCCCAACCTCTACAGTAGGAGTAGAGCCTGCAGTAGGAGACACCAAAGGTACTGTCTGGTAAGTGGCAGTCTGAGATGCCTGCCACTTTTTCATTGCTTCTTCGAGTTTCCTATCAAATAGCTTATCTACCTATACATGGATAAAAGAAACGTCAAATTCTAATTATTGAATTCTCTTTTAAAGTAACATCTACAAGGAAAAAATATGTTACCTCTTCTTGTGAAAGTCCCGCTTTTGGGACATGTTTGTGCTGGGATGGCCCAAAAAAAGCTTTGATGCCCACACCAGTGCCTGCAGCCCTAACACATCCAGGATGCTCTGGGTTACCCAGAGCAACTGCCAATTCATCCCTTGTGCCCTCAGGGATGAACTTGCCTTGTTTCCTCAGCTCGTGCAGATCCCGCTAATCGCAAAAACAAAAATTTGTAATTAAGTAAACACCACAAATAATCAATATTTGAACGATTATTGTAAGAGTTGTATTTTACCATTTTTGCAGCCGCCTCAGTAGTTTCGGGCTTCGTTATTTCTCCCTTCTTATTTTGCCTCCCAGCTATCCAGACATCATGGCGAGGCAGAGGTGTGCTACCTATAGCAGAGGACTTCTGAGTAGCAACAGACTGAGCAGTAGCCTCAGGCTGTAGTCTTTGGCGAATGCATGCATACCCCTTTGGACCCATTGTGTGGTCATGCACATTCAGTGCACGCCTTGATTTTGTGCCTCACTGAGGGCCTAGTTAGTATGCATATTAATGATTTGGTTAGTAACACTAAATGTTAATCTTGAATAGGTGAATACAACATATATTAATGAGATTGGGACTGACACCTAATACCTTGAATTCATCAGTTTGTCTTGAAGCAACAAACACATCCCATTCTTCTTTGTCCAGGAAGTTCCACTGTTTAGTGGTTGTCTTCTTCCTCTTGTCAGCTGCTTTTATGTATTCTCGGGTGAGATTTGTCCTATAGTTCCTTAGGACTCTCCCACAGCGTTGCATCACGCATTTACGATGCAACTTTTCATCCAATTCAAATATACTCTGCAAAATAGAATTGCTATTAACTAGTATCTAAAAAAATAGTAATCTAGAAAATAGAATTGCAAATTAATAATAACTCACACATAAATCCTTCCATATTACGTCTTTCTTCTCCTTAGGAACTTTATGCCAAGAATCTATCTTACAACCGCAATGGCTACGAGTAACATACCCAAGATATGAAACAAACGAATTGCGATTCACACCAGATGCATTTCCTGCATTATCAAAATCCACAACAAGTTTGGGTCCATTGCCCTTTTGCTCTATCAACTTCTTCATCATAGTGATGCCCCTTCTCTTGTCAACTTTTTGGTGCTGCTTATCAAGTGCCTCAAGTGCTTCAGATGGTACATGTGCATCATCAACAGAAAATTTGACAAAATAAACACATTTACAAGATATAACTATAAATGGACATATAGATATAAATATATGATATATTTTTAAAACTTACATTGTGAGGCGACACATTGATGTCCTCACCCTCACGGTAATCATCAGCAGGTCATCAGGAGAATGCTCAGCCATCTGAAAATTCACATTCACATTGTAAAGTTCACATTGTAAAGTAATTCAAATTGTAAAGCTCACATTGTAAAGTTCACATTATAAAGTAATTCACATTGTAAAATTCACATTGTAAAGTTCACATTCACATTGTAAAGTTCACATATTCAGAAAAATAAAACATATAAAAAAATATAAACATGCCTCTAATATTGCGATTTTTTATCAATTAACAATCCTTCATTGTGATATCTGCGCACATACAAGTCATCATTAGCTTCAATATTTGCTGGTGTTGGCAACCCAACTGAGAATGGACTGGAGTCATCATACTTATCATAGTACTGTTCTTCATCTATAGAATCTTCAATGAATTGTCTTTTACCATGAAGAACAACCGACCATTTATCATTTGCAGGATCAACGATATAAAATACTTGTTTCGCCTGTGATGCCAATATGAATGGTTCACCCTTCTCGCCAATCTTTTCAAAGTTCACTAAAGTGAAACCCAATTCATCCACTATAACTCCTTTGGTGTTATCAACCCAATTACATTTGAAGAGAGGAATTCTGAAATCTATGTAGTCAAACTCCCATATGTCTTCAATGACACCGTAATATGACATTTTAGCTTCATGTGGACTCTTATCCTTTGCACTTGCAAAAAGCATAGTCGATGCTTGAAGGGTGACCCCACTGTTTTGGACGAAACTCTTATCATCTTGGCGCTTTGTGCAATATGTGAATCCATTAATGTCATACCCTTCATAAGACATAACATTCAATTTTGGTTTAAAGGCGAGGCATTTGATAGTTTCAGTAATATCATCTGGTGTTTGAGATAGTTGATGTCAGACTTTATCTTCAAACCACTTAATAAATGTCTTGTTATGCTCTCTAGCAAGCCACATTGTATTGGATCGAGGATATTATCTCTTGACGAAATTGGTATGTTCCTCGATATAAACGTTCACTTCGTCCATGTTATGTAAAATATACAAGTGACCTTGTTCCAACTGCTCACGGCTGATTACTTTCACACGTGATCCCAAAATTCTTTTGCCAAATTTCTCGTCAATATTCTTGTCATTATCAGGAGTGTCATTACCACTGAGAAAGTCATTGCAAAAATCCATAACCTCTCTCGCCACATAACCCTCAATAATACTCCCTTCAGGCCGATAACGGTTTCGAACATCACTTTTAAAAACGCTCATGTATTGTTCAAAAGGATACATCCAATGCAAGAAAACTGGTCCCAACATTTTCACTTCCCTAGTCAAGTGGACAACAAGATGTATCATGATATCAAAGAACGACGGAGGAAAATACATCTCAAGCTGACATAGGGTAACAACCACTTCTCTTTGCAATTTATCGAAAATATCAGGGTCAATAACTTTGCTGCACAGACTGTTAAAAAAGAAACAAAGTCTGGTGATTGCAAACCTTACATGCTTCGGCAATATAGATCTAATTGCCACAGGCAATATTTGTTGCATTAAGAGTGTGACAATCATGAGATTTAAGACCTATCAACTTCAGATCTTTCATTGATACCAATCTACGGATGTTGGATGAGTAACCCTGTGGCACCTTAACATTTACCAAGCATTCACAAAAAGCTTTCTTCTCCTTTCTAGACAATGTGTAACAAGCAGGAGGTAAGTATGTTCTCTGATTTTCCATTTCACGAAATTCTGTTAATTCTGACCTTATTCCCATTTCATGTAGGTCCAGTCTGGATTTTATCCCATCTTTAGTCTTACCTGGTATATTCAACAAAGTACCAATGACACTATCACAGACATTTTTCTCAACGTGCATGACATCGATACAATGTCTGACTGTCAATGAACTCCAATAAGGAAGATCCCAAAATATTGACTTCTTCTTGAATAATGATTTGTCACTCCGTGTGGCCATAGTACATTTTGATCTCTTACCAAATTCATTGACAATGTCTTTCAGTCTTTCATAAACAACCTCCCCTGGTATAGGTTTAGGTGCACTCTGTTCCTCATTCAATCCATTGAATGCTTTGCGCTTCCTACGATACAGATGGAATTTTGTAAGAAACCTTCAATGACCAAGATATACAATCTTACCGCCATGTTTTAGTCTTGTTGAATCAGTGTTCTCTTAACATATAGGACACGCTTTAGCTCCTTTCACACTATATCCAGACAAATTCCCATATGCTGGAAAGTCATTAATAGTGCAAAACAACATAGCATGCAAACGAAATGTCTCTCTTCGTGAAGCATCATAGGTCATCACACCTTCACCCCAGAGTTTCTTTAAGTCATCAATCAGAGGTTCAAGATAAACATCGATGTTATTTCCAGGTTGTTTAGGGCCCGATATCAACAACGACAGAATTACGTACTTATTTTTCATACACAGCCAGGGAGGAAGATTGTATATAACAAGCATGACTGGCCAAGTGCTATGTTGGCTGCTCAATGTCCCGTACGGATTCATCCCGTTTGTACAAATCCCAAGTCTTAGATTCCTGACTTCTTCACCAAATTCAGGGTACAATAGATCAATCTTCTTCCACTGTGGGGAATCAGACGCATGTCGTAGGATCCCATCATTATTTTTCTTAACATCTGTATGCCACCTCAAATTCTTCGCATCTATCGGATTGGCAAACAAGCATTGAAACCGTGATATTATAGGTAGATACCACATCACCTTGGCAGGAGAACCAGTTTTGGACTCCCCCGAAGTCGTCAATTTATACCGTGACGCACCACATTTTGGAAAATCTTTCAAATCCACATAGTCCTTTTGAAATAATACACAATCATTCGGGAATGCGTGTATCTTCTTGGCATCCATTCCCATTGGGCACAACAATTTCTTTACCTGGTATGTTGAGATTGGCAGCTCGTTTCCTTCAGGAAGCATTTCTTTCAACAAAGACAACAATGACGTGAAGCTTTTGTCGCTCCATCGATTGTTAGCTTTCCGCTTATACAATCTCAACACAGCGCTAAGCTTCGTAAACTTAGTACAACCTGTGTATAATGATATCTCATCATCATGCACAATGTTTCTAAAAATGGGAGGTGGATCGGTGTGCTCTACCCCACAACTATCCAGCATCGCATCAACAATGTCTACTGGAACTGGTTCATTCACATCTATGTCATCGTAGGAAATTTCTTCTTCCACACAAGCACTGCTATCGACATCCACTGGTTTCGGGTTTGAAATCTCTCTATGCCAGTGCCATTCTGTATAGCCTTGTATAATCCCGTTGCACATGACATGACTTTTGATTTCGTCACCAGTGCTGACTTTCAAGTTGTTACCGCAATGCCTACATGGACAGTAGAACCTATCTCCAGGTTGTTTCCTATATTCCTCGGAAAATCTAATAAATTGGTCAAGACCAGAAATAAACTCTGGGGTGCAGCGATTGCGAATGGACATCCATGATCTATCCATTCTATGATCAAAGAGAAAACAAGTATATATTATAACAAGATTAGGGTCTAGGGTTAACAAATACATGTGATGTCATTCTTATATATAATAAATATGTACCACCTATCCCATTCTTAAACACCTAATCTCACTAGTAAGTGTATAATGTGTATTGGGTTTTCAAGAAAATTTCGGCAGCATTTCCCCGCTGTTCTCCAAGTACATATGTACTTAAAGAACAAACGCGGAAATGCTGCCGAAATTTTCTTGAAAACCCAATACACATTATACACTTACATCCTAAGCGAGATCAGGTGTTCAATAACAGTCCCAAACCGGGGACTATCCAAGATTTAATCCTAATGAGTAAATCTTGGACGGGTTTCTAGGCCAACAAATACATGTGTTGTCATTCTTATACCTACAATCCTAGTTCTTCAAGTTAGGGTGATTATTGATGTCTTTAAAAGCATGATTGGCAATTTACAGAAAAGTTCATCATTTACATTCCAAGCTTGTCACATGTGTGCATTACAGTTCATCATTAAGCAAGAAGGGTGATTAGGATTCTCAATATACTCAACAATGAAACAAGTTACCAATTTCATAGTTAAACTATTCATTAGTAAGGAATGTCCAGTTTTATCTAATATGCATGCTGCTAAATATCATCCATAGGAGTCATAGCCAAGGTTTTTCTAACAAAGACGTAATCATTTTTTGTATGAATATACTGCTGCTTCAGTCGTGTACCAAACATGAAACATACATAGAGTAACATCACATTAAAATATAAGAAGTATAACTAGAGCTTTCAAAAAAATCAAGCAATTCACTCATTTGAGCTAAATTTTCACCATTGTGATGTACCCATTATACATGTTCCTACTCCCAGTTCTTCAGTTACTTATTCTACATGTTTTGATAAGTTACATTGCAAACAAATGTTACTTCCCCTAGTTGACCACAGTAAGAGGCAATGCCACCATGATGAATAGGATGAAGAACCAAAAGTCAAATGGATAATCAGATATCACTGTCAATAAACTGGCTTCCTAACTTACTTCAACATCAATGGATATGAGTTACTTATCAAGTTACCAATAAGTAAATAACTTAAAAAAAAAACGCCCAGCAGGGCACCTGACATTTTGCTCGAGGGCATGCACCTGCAGGGCTTGGGACCTAGCCTAGGCGGAGGAAGGAAGGAGGAAGAAGGCAGGGTACCTTGAGGGCAGAGGAAGAAGGCCCGACCGGAGCAGAGGAGAGCAGCCACCAGCAGCTGGCAGCCGGTGCCGGCAGGGAGGAGAGGAGAGGATCGGCTCGGCGGAGCGGCGATAAGGGCGGCGAGGAGAGGACAACAGCCAACCGGCGGCGGCGACGGCAAGGAGATGAACGACGGCGCGGGGGAGCCAACCGAAAACAACGGCGGGGAGCAGCAGACCTCAGAGTCGCAATAAAACAGAGAGACAATATTGGGGAAAAGTTCTGTTTCGCGGGGTTATTAACTGTACCATAGGCGTCAGTTCTTCAAATAAACCGACACATAAAATTAACAGTGTCGGTTCTGCAAACAAACCGACACCAATACTGAATTATGGTCGTCGGTTTTAACTACAAAATAACCGACGTCTATATACATATGCCGATTAAAAAATTGTTCTCGATAAGTGACCATAGTCGTCAGTGTATTATGCAAACCGACACTTAAAGGGTGTGAAAAATTGCCCGCGGACAGCGCGGGAAAGCTCATAAGCGTCGGTCGTCGTCGTAAAACCGACGACCAAAGTGTGCCAAATTTTTGTCTCGCAAATAACCTTTAGTCGTAGGTTTCTTTTTTAACAACCGACGCTATATGTCAATTTTTGGAGGTAACTTTTTTTGCTGGAAATTTTGGTTTTGGCGGTTACTTTTAGGTGTCAGTGTCGTAATAAGAAACCGGAACTAAAATAAAAGCGGTACCTGTGTCTGGTCGTCCTTCAGATATTAATGTCGGTTTGTTATATGAACCGACACTGTAGGTTTTAGGTGTCGGTTTATGTTTACAACCGACACCATTAAAAGTGACGTTATAAGCCGTTTCTGTAGTAGTGAACTGACGTCTGTAACCATTCTATAGTGTCAGTTTCCTTAAAAAACCGACGCCTATAGTCCATTTGCTGGCGCATATTCGGTGAAGGGAAGCGTTTTGGCGTCGGTTAGGAACCGACGCCAAAGGGGTCCACCTTTAGTGGCTCCCACTTGGGTGTCGTTTGGAAATTGACACTAAAGCCCTTAATTAACCGATGCTAAAGGCTTGTTATGTAATAGTCAATATAGTAATAGCTTCCTTTATTTGTAGCGATGACATAAGAATTAACCAGCAAGGACGACAACTTCGACGCATTAAAGTAAATGAACCCTCACATGTCTTTTACTATGTCGACGAACGCAGAGGTGGAGGGAGTAATTATCCTGACAATATTTGGCAGATGATTATATACAAAACATTCAAGCATGTGGTGTCGGCCATAGCACTGTAGTAAATGTTAATTGCACACGTTAATATTTTTTAAAACGTGGCAAATCTGTAGGACATCCAACATTATTCTGCTTTGTTAAAATTAATAAATAAATGAATGTCCCTCAGGAACAGTCACCAATCAGCTGCATTAGTCGGGCATACAATCACGTGTTGCACTACCGCCGCTATACATGTGCTGCACTATGGCCGAACATCAGCTCAATTAACAGACACACAACCTCCTGACTCCCTTTTATTATAGGTATATAGATATAGATGCCAACGCAAAACAAATTGAGAGACATTCTGATGAGCATAACATAGATTTAAATATAGATTTTACTTTAGAAGTGAAGCCTATCAAAAGAAACCTGACGAGTGTATTTCGTGGATTAACTTGACAGTAAGGAGAGGTAAAGTCCAGGCTACCAAGTAGGCATGTGTGATGAGCTAGCAAGCAGAGACATGGGTTGTTCGAAAAGCATTCAGTCCAATGGAAAGTATACAATGGATTCAATATAATAACATTTAAAAAAGGGAGCAGCTCGACAACAGCTAGCTGACTCCCTTTTATTATAGGTATATAGATTCAATCAATTCACAACATATGTGGACCATGTACTATGCTCCTAAAGGCTTCATTTTTTTTTGAAGTGGGGAATTTCACCCCTGTTCAAAGTAGTAGGAGAAAGAGAACACCATCAGCTACACCGAGAGCTATAATCCCTTCCTGTAGTGCTCCAACGAGTTCGCTGAGATTCGAACCCGCAACCTGTGCTTCACAAGTTGCAGGCTTGACCAACTGAGCTAGTTGACAAGTGTTCCTAAAGACTTCATTGCCCAACACAGGAAAAGGAAAATGTTGGGATTCCCATGCTAATTCTTGAGTTGCTAAAAAAAACATGGAATAGAGGAGCGCGGATTTGCTGTACCCAGTCCAGACGGGAGTAGGCTGCTCCTATGCTAATCCACGTTCATTTATATGAGCAGCTATATACAAAAGGCCATCATTAGAATGTAGTGACACATGTCATTATATGACTCTAGGAGCAGCGTGCTCCTTGGAAAAGTGGGAACAGCAAATCCAAAGGGGGAATAGAGAGGTGTCGGTGACGTCTTTACTCAAGTTAAACCAACCGATTTAAAGATGGCTGAAGCCAAAAGAGGATTCAACAACAAATCGGACAACAGCACACGTAGTAAGATGGAGGAGGCAGGCCGTGTGTTATGTGAAGCCATGCTCGGAAAGAAAATGTCCTGAGAGAGCACAATCAACAGTAACGCTGGTGTTGGGGAAGGAGGATATTTGGCAAAAGAAAACGGCGAAAGACGAGTCCCATCATCAGATCAAAGGGCCCCATGGAAAAAGATTGTAGGTGGCGTGCATTCAAAACAGGGCCGGCCCATTGGGGTGGCCAACCTGGGCGACGGCCAGGGGCCCAACAAAGACGGGGGCCCACAGTTTTATTTTTGTAAACATCTCTTGTTGTAGGGTAGTGTTATTTGGCATTATATTTTATATATTGTTAATACAGTAAGTAAGAAGTTACAATCTAAATCTATTTGCATTGATGCTACTAAACTTGTATTTATTTAAATTTGTTAAAGAAGAGTATACAGATGGCCCATTTTTTTATCTTCGTCCAGGGGCCTCTAAAATGTTTGCAACGGCCCTAATTCAAAATAACCCTCAGGATTTGCTGCTCCTGGTTTGATGAGGAGTAGGCTACACCTTATAACAGATGATGCCACATTTTAAGTACACTTTATCCACACCACACTATGTGATCTGTTGTTACAAGTGTACGAAGATGATCAAAGGAGTAGGCTACATCTTGCAAAATGAGGAGTAACAGATCTGTCCTCTCAAAACAAACAGTCAATCGACATCACTTTTCAAGAAAAACAGAGAATAAAGAGAAACTTCTTGGCATTGAGCCCTAGCGGCAAAGAAAGAAAAAAATCTAGACATAGCCATCTTTCACCCGCTCGCCCACTCAATTTTGGGGAATGAGAACTGAATCCAGCTGCCATGCAGTCAGAAATAATTAAAGCAATAAAAGATGAGGGAAGTAGAAGAGAGAGAAAATGATTTTATCCATAACTTTCAATCCAGAACATATTTTTTGATAAAATAAATTACATTAGAATCCTTGTAAAAAAATACTTTCCAACAAGATTAATGTTGACATACTTTGAAATAATGATAATACGTGAGAAATATAATATTCGTATTTTAGGATATCATACACATATTCTGGGTACGTACGTACAATACTCGTGAGTACAGTACATCACCTTTGTATTTTTCCCAAATCATGTACAATAACTACTTGTTCATCTATGGATTCGATTGAGCTAACAATAACAATGAGTTTAGTATTGTACTTTTGATTGAAGGGGATCAATGATTAGTTATTCTTAAACAATAGTTGAAAGTAGTATATGGTTATCGACATTTTTTTTATACATGGCATCTCTCGTACTGTACTAACAAGATCATCAAATCATGTATTGTTGTTATATCTCGTACGGTACCTCTGGTACTGTACATCTAGTACTATACTTTGTATTACATAGAATGTGTGTGTATCCTTATATACAATTTTTATTACACGTTACATTCTAAATGTATGCAAAAATTAATATAAATGATAAACTATACAATATTTACGGATTTGTGACAAAATATTGAGTGTAAAAAATAAGGAGGCAATTAGTATTTTACATATGTACATATTACGAATGTGAATACTTAAAAAAATAGAATGTGGTTGTTAGTACTGTACTTCTAGTAGTATATTTTTTATTACAAAATTTGGTTGTCAGTATTATATTTAATGTAGAATGTGTGGATATCATTATATATGATTTTTGGCAAATGTTACATTCTGAATGTATGCAAAAATTAATATAAATGATAAAGTGTACAATACTTATGAATTTATGACATAATATGGAATATGAAGAAATAAAGTTGCAATAAGTAATGTACATGAATGGTCATTCTGAGTACAGTACTCAAAAATATATTGTATTTTTGTATACTTCTCTCGTCTTTTAATATATTTTTACTATTATTTGTTTTAAAGTATGTCAATATTAGTCTTGGTAGAAAGTATTTTTTATGACAAACCTAATGCAGTTTATTTCGACCTAAAATTCCTTACAATTTAAGAGTTGTGTGCAAAATATTTTTCTCTCTCTAGTTTTTTTTCTCTTTCATGGTGTATTTACTTTTTCTGCAACATCAGTATTGACCACACATCCCAACCACTGGATGGATGACTGGGTGGGTGGGCCGGGAGTGAAAAGATCCAGTCCTAATGGGGTCATTTCTCAGGACGTCCTGAACTCCATCCTGGCAGCACGAAAAGGGTACTTTTTCACGGACGGTTAGATCAAATCCAGGGGCATTTTGGGGTTGGCGGAAGTTTATTTTTGGCACCAAGATTTGGCAATCTTCTGAAAACCCTCTCTCTCCCATGCGTGGAGACGTACATACGAATACAGTTTCCATCGCTGTCATCTTCTGCTCAGCTACCGCTTTTGCTCGCTCTCATTTCTCTCATTTTCCCTTTCCTTCCAAAACCTAGATTGCTGGTCCCTCTTCATCGACGAGAGCGATATGACAGTGGCGAGAAAAATCTTGAGCGATCGTGGTGGCGGTAAGAAAAATCTTGAGCGATCGTGGTTTTTGTTGGTTGTCTTAAGGCTCAAACGACCTTCGTCGCCTGCACCGGACTAAGATCGTTGTTGGCTTTTGACGGCAGTGGCGATACAACGGCGGCGAGAAAAATCTTTACCGATCGTGATTGTTGTTGGTTATTTTAACGCTAAAAAATAGTTCGACGCCTCAACCAGACTCTTTGTTGATTTTGTTGTTATTACATGATTTTGCATATAACTGAGATTGCCAAATCATATATTTTGCCTCTACATTAACTGCATTTCTCTAAGTGATGGAATTTTTTTTTTATGAAAGGAAACTCTTTTATTCTCGTAAATGTTGTTCTCTTCTCCCCAACTTTTTTCTTGAAAAAATGAAACAGTTTCCTTTATTTCTCTAAAAGGAAACTCTTTTACAGTTTTCTTTATTTCTCTGAAAGAAACTCTTTTACAATTTCCTTTATTTCTTTGAAAGGAAACTCTTTTATTTCTTAAAAAGTTATTTTCTTTCATTGAAAGAAGGTTCTTTTGTTAATATTATAAAGGAAACCATGAGTAAAAGAGTGATCTTTAATATCATAGCTAGTTACATCGGTAAAGGTTTGCTTTTTCATATCATACAGTCACTTTTTACATATTAGTACATCATGGGCAATGAATGGATGGACCAGATTGACATGGAGTTAAAAGCAATCCAACATGCTCATTGTTCAGAAGTTGGTGTGTCCTCACCTCGCCAAGATTCAATTGGTGTTTTACCATCAATCACCTCGCCAAGATTCAATTGTTGTTTTACCATCATCATCATATGGACCATTAATGGCCCATTAGCCACATTACTTAACCAATTAAGTCCTTTATCTTCTTATTACCATCCAAATGAATTATGTGACATATTAGATTGCATTATTCATGCGTTAGCTTATTAAGATCATTCTAACCTCAATCTTGTTTGGTGAAACCCAAAAGGTCAAAGTTCTAGGGTAGGGTCTAAGATCCAGTATGTTACACTTACCCATCTAAGCACCAAGAGTAATCCACCTTACCAAGGACTTACCTACTTTTCCAAGAGTCTCCAGCCTTCTCCAAGGTCTTACCCACTCTAGCACAAGTCTTCTGCCTTCAAGGACTTTTCTACTCTTCTTGGATCTTTAGCTTTTGCCTTCACCTTCACTCAGAGAAGCTTCCACCAAGGACTTACCCACTCGAGCGAGGAGTTTTCTGCCTTCACTAAGGGATTACTCACTCTTGCCCCAAGTCTTCATCCTTGATCTTCACCAAGGGCCTCCTTTCCTTGTTCTTCTTCACCTCTCTTAGCTAAGGGAGAGAACCTTCATCTTCAAAGTTGAAAAGAGAGATAGGGAGGTGGTGGAAGTGAGAGCCTCACAAAATATACATGTAGGACTAGCTCTTTTACAGATTTCCTACTGACTCTAACAAATGTAGCAAGTGATTAAGCTGGAGAGAGAGAGAGAGAGGAGGCTGTAGGATACACTCAACTACAGAATAGGAACCTCATATAGAGTTTTACAATCAATGATCAACCTTAGAATGAAGCCCAAGGGGTCCTATTTATAGGTGGGGATGCCCCTTAGCCTTTGGGAATACTTAAAAATGAAAACTAGCCATTGTGTAGCTTACAACAGATATATTTGTACTTGTTACAACTCTACAATGGCTAGAAACACTTTTCTGTACATTGCAATCAGCCAAGTTTCTATAAAGGTAACTCGACCGATCCCACTAAGAGATAAGACCAATTTAGACCATCGGTCGAGTTTGTCTTGGAGTAACTCGATTGATTCACTTAAATCAGTTTTAGTCTGCAGAGGGATCGGTCGAATTCTGTGAAATGTAAACTCGACCGATCAAAAGTCATTTTCAAGATCCAATCATGATCAGTCGAGTTTGCAACTCGATTGATGAACAACCTGATGTGAATTTTGGAAAATGGCTTTTGAGTGATTAAATATTAGATCTAAGTGCTCCTGATCTTTTCTAAGCTTAATTACAAGTCATACAATCATTATAAGTGATTTATAATATGATTCTAATGGATTTACATCATATTCCAAAAATGTGCACTTGTATTGACTTTGACTTGTCTTTTCTCCAAGTTTAGTTGTGAAAGTTAGGACATTTGGAGTGTGTTTATACCTAATATAAAATCACTCAAGTAGAGACATCAGACACAATTAATTAGAATGGTTTAGTCATCATCAAAATAAGGGTTTAGTCAATTTAGACCTTGAGTCAACAACCATCACCACTCGCCAAACATCCTCTACTCTCTCCCTTCATTTGTAGTGCCTCATGTCATCATTGGCATTCTTTTTCCTAACATTGCAAAAGGCAATGAACTAATCATCATTGCTATGATCAGAACAGGAGAAATGAGAATGCTAGGAAGAGTGCGATGGCAACAAGAGGAGATTCTTGTAGGAGCAACAAAAGAAAGAATGCAGCAAAGTGAAGAGGAGCCAAAAGACCAGCCAATCAAAAAGCAACCAACACAACTTCTACCTACTGAGTAAGCCACTACAATTGTGATTGGTTATTGGAAGAGAAAGATGGATCTAAAAAAGTAAGGTTGATTTGAGTGAAACTTAATAGTCAACACATGTTTGAAGCTTTATGATGTATCTTAGAAAACAAATGCATTTGGAAGATAATTTGCCTTAAAGGAAATTGGACAACTTGGGTAGCTTATCCCATAATTTCTAGGATACAAATAAGGTCAAAAATACATTATTGATCAGCCCCTGGGAGCTGAAGAACTACATGAGTTAAGCATTGAGCAAAAATATATAGTATCCACGCAATAGAAAGTAACCAATCATATATGTACAAAATAAAAAAATCATCAAATGTTAGAGTAAATTGGAGCGGGAAAAAGGACAGTATCCCAATAAAATGCAGCATCTATAAGAGCCACTAATAATACATGAAGCTTTGCAAATAGCAAGTGATGTCAAATGAAGGTATTCAGATGGCGTCAAGTTCATCGCACCATTAGTTGAATGGCAATGATCTGCCAATGTATAGTAGGTGATCCAAAACAACATACAAAATACCATGGGCCTAAATAGCTCTACAAGCTCATCCACGTTCTTTGGGCCCCCTTTGATGGATTCTGAAAGGCATTGAATCCCCTGAACATCTACATTGAATGTGGTGGATACATGGTGGCACCTTCTCCAATTATCTTGGCTATCTAAAAATGAGATCACAAACAACTCTTCAGTAAGCAGCATGATGATACCAAACCAACACAATACTTATAAGGAAATTAAAACCCTGGCATATGGCACTTTAATGATGAATATTGAACCACAAAAATAGCAAACCAAGCACGTACCTAACCAATTCAACTATCATAGATTTATTACATTTCAGCATACAACCAACCAACATGAGGAAAATGTGATGGCACATGAGACATTATCCAGCAGCGTGCACAAGATTCGATTAGTTGTTGATGCATAATGGACTGAATTTGCTATACCACAAGAATCATATAAGCAATTACAATAAAAACCCCACATACAATCTTTACGTGTGATGTATGTTCTATCATGGACTACTATAACATGAATTGATCATATATGCTTTACCTATGCACCATTATCACAAAATATTGCTTAATCGAAAGTTTGATCATGCAAAGATGTATATAAGCATACTGCAAGTGTGCACATTCAAAACTAACATGAACCAAACATGCGGTAAGAGTGATAAAAAGGGATATATATCCATGGTGCTTTCCGCATACTCAGTGGCGAAGTCTGAATTTTTTAAGAGAGGGGGGCACCACACAATTAGGGATGAGCATCAGGTCGGGTTATACCGGGTTTTTTCTATCCCCAACCCAAACCCACATTTTAAAGCGGGCCACGAGCCGGGTTCGGGCCCAGATAAAATTGAAAAAAATGCCAGCCCATACCCGGCCCATATAAGAATGCTGGGTTAAGGGCCGAATTCGGGTTTGCCCATATAGCATCGGATAAGCGTAAATTTTTTTGCTAGATCTAACTTGCTAACATGAAAACTAAACTAGTATGATATGTATTTTGTGATCAACTTTCATAAGAATATATATATATATATATATATATATATACATAATTTGTGATCAATGTAGCTGGAATATGTATACTTTAGTTGTGTGATCCCTTACTACTATGAAATGGAATAAATCATTTTATCGTACATGTGAATGTATGAGACTTAAAAAATCAGTGGAAATGGCAAAGTGACCATAGAGGTGCGTGCTGGATTCAATTGATCTACCCATCACTTGGGGGTCCTTGCTTTGAGTTGGGATGAGGAGAGTGGAGACAGGTACAAAGACATTCCTCCATCCGCTCGAGACTGATGTGGCTAGCCGTGGTAGTCATATATTTCGGAAGATTTGTTCTCATTTATCTTCAATTGACCAATGTTGGAAGGGAATCCTCCTTGGGAGAAGACAGCCACAGCCCATAAAAAAAAAACTCCCCCAAGTATACTTCAATGAGTGAAACTCACAGGACCTCGTTGGGATGCATCCAGAACGCTTCCTGAGCTTGTTGGTCTCCGCCCGGACCAACCTCTTTGTACGTACACTACTCCTTCAGGAGAAGGTAGGGAATTCGCCGGCCGTCGACTAGCCTATGACCACGGATTGGGAGATTTTCTCTTCATCTGGAAAAAAAACTACTCAGTGATCAAACTGAATACAATCCCTGATCAGCCATTCCATTTGTGTTGTGCATCCCGCAAGTAGGCGACACGAATTCGAAAATCATCAGAGGTCACGATTTCCCGTCTCGTCCTTGAGATTCATTGACTCTTTCATCCAATGTTGGTTTGTGTCTCCGTAACAAATGGTCCATTTATTGATGGGCGAATGACGGGGATTGAACCCGTGTGTAGTGGATTCACAATCCACTGCCTTGATCCACTTGGCTACATCCGCCCCTACCACCTTAACAAGTTTCAGTCTCTATCTACGATCAGATCCTTTCCCTCCCCGCGGTCAAAGATCTTTTCTGAGGTTGTTTGTTGTTGTGTTTTTTTTGGACTCCAGAGAAGCAAAGCTTCAACAAGCAAGTAGACATGACTTCAAACAAAGAGGTTGGGTTGTTCACTTCATTGATTAGACTCAGCGTTCTCATTATAATACCCGGGACGGGCGACTTATTGATCAAAGGAAGGCTCGTTTAGTAGATAGCGAGCGAGCTGCAAGCGTAGGCCAGGGGTGGCCCGGTTGGTTGCTTCTGGGAGCTAATCATTGCCTTTTTCATCAAAAACAAACCGCATAAGTAATCAATATGCTCTTCTTTCTACAAAGCGGGGGCCGACGGGGGGGGGGCAAGGAGGGGGAGTGCATACTCTTCTCCTGTTCTACGAATCGTGCAACTCTCTTTACCACGCGAGACTTGAAATCTAAATTGAGCCGCCAAAGAGCCCCCCACCCTGACCTCCTACATGTGGACGTATGAGAAAAAAAATGAGCATAATCTACTATGCACTGAGCAAAACATCATTAGTCTCATATATGTGGACATAGTAAGATGAAATAAAAAAATCAAGTATGTCTATCCATGTCACTCTATCCATGTCAATGATGGTTATCTTATTAGTATCAATTCACTAATCATGTTTATTTATTATAGATTATCTATATTTCCATTAGTTGGATACATACTGCATATTGCATCAAGAAATATGTATATTTTCTTTCAGGAAGAATATAGATGTACACATACATACTGTACATAAAATCTAATCTGGACATTCAGGTTTTCGGGCTTGGGTTTGCCTCCTCCCGTACCCATCCTAAATAAAATATGAGTTTAAATTTTAGGCCTGACCCACCTATATTATAAATCGGGTTCAGGTCTAGATCAGATTATGCGGGCTGAGTTGCGGGTCGGATTGGGCTGACCCGACCCGATGCTCATCCATGTGACAATGATGATTTAAAAGGACTAAACTGTTAGAGATTTCCATTTGAAGACATCATCCGACATTTGAATACTATTTGTATTAGGAAATGCTTTTTGAATGAGCGATTGTAGAGAATAAAGAAAATTTGTAAACTACTTTGGCAAATATACTGGTCTTAGAATATTGCAGCTGATTAGTTATCGTGTAGGCAAAGTTTACATCAAATAAAAGAACTTTGTACTCGTAGCATGCTACCATGCGGTCATTAGTAGAAGGATTCTTCTTACTATATTATAAACAGTATTTCAAATGACACAGAAAATGATCAAAATACCCCAACTTGTTCAATTTTTTCTTGGTTGCCCTCCAGTTACTTGTATTAATGGTTCACCAATACTCTTATATGCAAATGACAAGTAAAGGTTAGTTTCATAGGGTCTAATTGGACTATAAAGCGGCTCATTTGTTGTGTAAAAATACAAATCACAATATGTCGTCCGACTACAATAAACCGAATTGGCCCTTAAGTTGGAAGCACTAGCGTGCAATGTGATTGAACCAGCCGTTATCTTTGTTCAATGCTCAATTAATAATCACAATGATTTTTTCTCGTGCAAAACTAATGCGACATTACTGTTAGTCACGGATTCATGAAGAGTTCAATATATAAAATAGATACCATCAACATACTTGACAAGACATCTAACTTGCTTTCAGTAATCCGCCCTTTGCTGCCTTATCTTCCGTTGTATGCGTTGCAGAGTGCATTTGCAGTGAACACGAGACGGTCTTTCAGAAGTATGGACCTAGTGCATGCGTTGGTCAGATAAACAAATCCATTTGTTGACTATGCATTATATCACTGAAAGTATAAGCAGTCCACAAGATCTTTACCCTATCTTGGATATGCTTCCAACAGATTGAATTGCGGCTCCTTGAAGCACGTCTAACACGTATTTTTCCCGGCCAACTTGACATTGTGTTTATAGATGATATTGTACGACCTCTTGTAATTATTTTGCAGATTTTTTTGTTTTCACCGAACCCTATTCCAGCCACCAGCTTCCCAACCCTGCCAACGTCCATTATCGGATTGGATCTTAGCAGTAAGGACCTCTGGCTGCAAGTCTGCTGAAACATTAGGTGCGTACCGTCTAGGTATTATATGTGTTATACTGTGAAGTATCAATAAAAAGGAAAACAATCATTGAAATTAAAACGTAACCCCACCCACCTACAGATGTGGACGGATGTGTATAGTTTGATTGATAGACAAAGGTGGCCATGGGTGCAGGCCATGTCAACTTGAAAGGCTGTAGTGGCTCTTGGAATGGCCCCTTTGCCACCGCGTGGTGCGTCTTGCGGCAATTTCCGGTGTGGGGAACCTTCCCCTGCCCTTGAACACCTGGTCCGCCCGCGTGCCAAGTTTTGAACCCGAGGCCGCTTATACAAAGTGAGAGAGGCAAACCAGTCCAATTAACCACATTTTTGTACATGGGAGTATTGGAGCATGAATACGTGTCCACTAATAAGTCATCCGCAGTGGACGTGGCCATTACGCAGACGGAGCCACCGGACGAATATACTCAGTCATAGCTTGCGTTTGTCTATCCTCATTATTCGGATCTGTAACAGCCTCTGATCCATAGTTATAGGACTTGTAACTTAACGTGTACATACTGTGTATAAATACAAATACGCACCTGCGCTTTGCGGTGTGCCAAATGAATAATTAGTCAGAAGCAACTCATTAGTTTCTACAAGGAGATACACATAATTTATTTATTGTCTGTTCTATTCTCAAAATGTACCTATGTATAATTGATACATATAAATGTTGATTGAGGGGAGTGGGGGGGCTCAAACCCTGGCAGCCTTTGGCTACGCCCCTGGTCACATCGTCTAATTGTTGTTTATTATTTTTTTTCTTTTACTACTATTTCTATTTCATTTTCATACTTTTGAATGGGATGATAGTGGTCTTCATTATAAATATCACCTATGCTCTTAAATTTATAATAATTAAATTGTAGTATGCACCTCATATCCTAATCTTATGCATACACAACATGATCCAACTAATCTAACTTTAACCATAACAATACAACACCACCTTTTGTCTTTCATCTTCTTTAAAAAAATTCTTTTCGATTTGAAGGCTATTTTTCTATGGAGGATGATTATGTCATGCATAGAAATTTGATGTACAAGTCAAAAACAAGATTTGATCAACGTTGGGATAAATATTTTCTTGATGAGATTGATTATTTTCTTTAACTTGCTATGAACAATGTTAAGGCTTCATACATGCTTTGTCCTTGTATGAAATGTGAAAATAAATTTATTGTGGACCCCAAATTTATCAAGGAGCACTTGGTATGTTATGGGTTTTTCTCTCGATACACAAAAGTTTCATGGCACTTCCTTCATATAATGAAGTGGATGAATTAATTAATGATGCAATAATGAGGAATATAAATGATGATGGAAAATACACTCATGAAGATAATTTCTTATCTCTTGATCAAGAAATTGAGAAATTTGAGGGAGTTTTAAAGCAAACTAATACACCATTATATAAAGGTTGTCCATACTCAATTTTCCACTTCATTTCTGTTTTTTTATGTGAAATGTGATAACCATTGGACCAACAAATCTATCACTAATCTCCTTAAGTTACTATCTAAGGTCTTTCCAAAAGGGAATAATGTTCCAAAGACATGGTATGAAATCAAGAAATTGATGTCTGCTTTAGGATTAAGTAAGGAAGTGATATATGCATGTCCAAATGATTGTATGTTATACGAAGATGATAAAGTAAACTTGGACGAGGGTTTGAGGTGTAAGACATCTAGATGAAGGCCTTCACATCAAAATACAAGGAAGAAATTAGATGAAGGCCTACACATCAAAATATAAGGAAGAAATTAAAAAAAACTAGCAAATGTTTGTCACTATCTTCCAATTATTCCAAGGCTGAAAAGAATGTTCAACTCTACCAAAATAGCTAATTTGATGACATACCATCATACCAGCACGCACTTGCCAACTAGCTCAGTTGGTCAAGCCTGCTGCTTGTGAAGCGCAGGTTGCGAGTTCGAATCTCAGCGAACTCGTTGGGGGCACTACAAGAAGGGATTATAGCCCTCGGCGTAACTGATGGTGTTCTCTCTCTCCTGCTACCTTGAACAGGGGTGAAATTCCCCACTTCAAAACCATCATACCAGCACAAAGTGAGAGAGGCAAACCAGTCCGCGTGCCAAGTTTTGAACCCGAGGCCGCTTATACAAAGTGAGAGAGGCAAACCAGTCCAATTAACCACATTTCTAATCGGCATGGTCCGCCCGCGTGCCAAGTTTTGAACCCGAGGCCGCTTATACAAAGTGAGAGAGGCAAACCAGTCCAATTAACCACATTTTTGTACATGGGAGTATTGGAGCATGAATACGTGTCCACTAATAAGTCATCCGCAGTGGACGTGGCCATTACGCAGACGGAGCCACCAGACGAATATACTCAGTCATAGCTTGCGTTTGTCTATCCTCATTATTCGGATCTGTAACAGCCTCTGATCCATAGTTATAGGACTTGTAACTTAACATGTACATACTGTGTATAAATACAAATACGCACCTGCGCTTTGCGGTGTGCCAAATGAATAATTAGTCAGAAGCAACTCATTAGTTTCTACAAGGAGATACACATAATTTATTTATTGTCTGTTCTATTCTCAAAATGTACCTATGTATAATTGATACATATAAATGTTGATTGAGGGGAGTGGGGGGGCTCAAACCCTGGCAGCCTTTGGCTACGCCCCTGGTCACATCGTCTAATTGTTGTTTATTATTTTTTTTCTTTTACTACTATTTCTATTTCATTTTCATACTTTTGAATGGGATGATAGTGGTCTTCATTATAAATATCACCTATGCTCTTAAATTTATAATAATTAAATTGTAGTATGCACCTCATATCCTAATCTTATGCATACACAACATGAACCAACTAATCTAACTTTAACCATAACAATACAACACCACCTTTTGTCTTTCATCTTCTTTAAAAAAATTCTTTTCGATTTGAAGGCTATTTTTCTATGGAGGATGATTATGTCATGCATAGAAATTTGATGTACAAGTCAAAAACAAGATTTGATCGACGTCGGGATAAATATTTTCTTGATGAGATTGATTATTTTCTTTAATTTGCTATGAACAATGTTAAGGCTTCATACATGCTTTGTCCTTGTATGAAATGTGAAAATAAATTTATTGTGGACCCCAAATTTATCAAGGAGCACTTGGTATGTTATGGGTTTTTCTCTCGATACACAAAAGTTTCATGGCACTTCCTTCATATAATGAAGTGGATGAATTAATTAATGATGCAATAATGAGGAATATAAATGATGATGGAAAATACACTCATGAAGATAATTTCTTATCTCTTGATCAAGAAATTGAGAAATTTGAGGGAGTTTTAAAGCAAACTAATACACCATTATATAAAGGTTGTCCATACTCAATTTTCCACTTCATTTCTGTTTTTTTATGTGAAATGTGATAACCATTGGACCAACAAATCTATCACTAATCTCCTTAAGTTACTATCTAAGGTCTTTCCAAAAGGGAATAATGTTCCAAAGACATGGTATGAAATCAAGAAATTGATGTCTGCTTTAGAATTAAGTAAGGAAGTGATATATGCATGTCCAAATGATTGTATGTTATACGAAGATGATAAAGTAAACTTGGACGAGGGTTTGAGGTGTAAGACATCTAGATGAAGGCCTTCACATCAAAATACAAGGAAGAAATTAGATGAAGGCCTACACATCAAAATATAAGGAAGAAATTAAAAAAAACTAGCAAATGTTTGTCACTATCTTCCAATTATTCCAAGGCTGAAAAGAATGTTCAACTCTACCAAAATAGCTAATTTGATGACATACCATCATACCAGCACGCACTTGCCAACTAGCTCAGTTGGTCAAGCCTGCTGCTTGTGAAGCGCAGGTTGCGAGTTCGAATCTCAGCGAACTCGTTGGGGGCACTACAAGAAGGGATTATAGCCCTCGGCATAACTGATGGTGTTCTCTCTCTCCTGCTACCTTGAATAGGGGTGAAATTCCCCACTTCAAAACCATCATACCAGCACAAAGCCGCCTCCTGGAAAAACGAGTCATCCAAGAGATTCAAAACATTAGATGGATTTTGATAGAAAACATCCAAACTTTAATAGTGAACCCTGTAATGTGAGACTCACACTATCTACTGATGGATTTAGTCCTTTTAATATGGGGTATGGATTCAATCACGGTATATGGCCAATTATAATCTTGAATTATAATATACCTCCTTGGTTGACAATGAAACAATCATACTTCATGATGCCACTTGTTATAAATGGAATGAATTCTCTAGGAAATAACATTGATGTCTACTTAGAACCATTAATTTAGGAACTAAACTTGTTATGGACAGA
This sequence comes from Alisma plantago-aquatica, assembly GCA_963693085.1. Lineage (NCBI taxonomy): Eukaryota > Viridiplantae > Streptophyta > Magnoliopsida > Alismatales > Alismataceae > Alisma > Alisma plantago-aquatica. The sequence goes on along the minus strand of OY856412.1, from coordinate 1,486,480,787 downwards.
AGGTTTGCCAACATTTGATGCTGAAAAAGGTGAAATGTTTAGGATGAGTTCTACTCTATTGGGCACAATAAGTGATTATCCAACCTATAGAATGTTGTCTGGTCAGAAAATAAGTGGAACATATGGTATTTGTAACATCCCTGACCGGGGTTATGTTTTAACCCTAGGTGTTTTGCTTAATAAAGTTGATTAGATGCTTGATCTTATCTTTTGAAAAGTAATTAAGGCTCTTGAGGAACTTATATTTCAATTTCAGTCCTTTTTGAATTATGTTGAAACATTGTTTTATTAATTTTGGGCTAAAGTGCAAATTACCCAAGTTGAGGGGTTAACTTGCAAATTGCACATGATAAGATGCTCCTCTGATGTTGAGACATCATAATAATGAATATGATGTAGTGGTATGGTTTCCACAAGCTTGGGCATCAAGATAAAGCTTGTAGAGCAATCCTTGTGCATTAAAACCTAGTTTTGGTGTAATGTGCAAATTACCCAGAATCTAGGGTTCAATATGAAATATACCACCTCTTGAGGGTCTCTCATGTTTCTTGGCATCAAGCAAAGCAAAGAAATGAGAGGGGCGCCTCATTTGAGTTATCTTGGGGGAGAGAGAATCTTGACATTAAAATAATCAAGATTTAAGCATAAATGGCTCTTTAATATAATTAATGCAAAAAGAAATAAATTATTGAGGAGCCCTTCAACCAAAAGTTTAAGGATGTATTTGCAATAGTTTGTACGAACTTGTGCCATGCTTGGGCACAAGAAGATCTTGGTTTAGTGGAAGCCACTCACATTAATATAATATAAAGCAAAATCCACTAAAAGGTTGGATATTAATATAAAACTCTTTAAGGTGCTTAATTCCTTTTCCATTTGTCCTTGGATAATGGAGAGGTTTTGCAAGGTTATGGAGATGGCTTCGTGGCCAAGGAATGGAGGAGGATTTGGAGGAAATTAGTTGGGATTTAAGAAAAATACTTTTCCATTTCTCTTTTCTTGAAAACCCATAGACATATCCTTTATGTATATCTTTTTCCAACATACTCAAGGATCGTTTCCTTAGTTTCTTTTCTCATCACTTGCTTTGGCCGACCAAGGAAAAGCTCAGGAGTAGAGGAAGAACGACCATAACCAGCTTGGTAAGATTTGATCAACTTCTACCTCGGATTCATGGTGGAAACCCTAGAGCAATGGTTAATTATTGGTTTTCTTCACCCGATATCCATTTCTAGCCAAGTTGTTCATCCAAAAGTTGAAGGATAGACCTTGGACAACTACTGGAACTCCATCCACCATTACAGCCGCGGATCTTGGAGCTTGGAGCTTGGGATCAGTTCTAGAGGCGGGTTTTATAACTCTAAACCTTAAGCATTGCTAATGCATCCATTCCTTGAATAATCGTTAGCTACTTTTCTTCTTTTGATACTCTTCTGAGTTCTTGTTAAAAATTTCCGTGAAGAACAACAACTTAATCCTATTTTCATAAGTTGGATGCCACAAGTGTTGGTATCAGAGCCCTAGGTTCACTGAGTCTACAAAGACATAGGACTAGTGTTGTTGAGTCTGTTCTAGTGTCTTCCAGTCTATCTGATAGTGTCTTTTGCTCATATAGGAGGAGAAGAGAAAACTAAAGATGTCTGGATCACATGATGAACATGTTGCAGAAAGTAGTGTCGCTGCACCCGGAGGAGGTGCAAGAGACCAAGGAAGGGAGGAACCTATGCCTGAACCACCCCAGTTCAGTCCAGCCGACATGGGGAACCCAACTTTCCAAGCCATGTTGGGGCAGTTTATAACTGCTATGACACACATGAATGATGGAATGCCCATACCTGCACCTAGGGCACCTACCCATTAAGAAGGACAAGGAACCGGCAAGACGTTTGAACGACTACACCGGTTTGGAGCCACGGAATATGCTGGGACAGCTGACCCAGCAGATGCTGACATGTGGTTAACTGAGTTAGAGAAGGCCTTTAGAATCCTGAACATCCCAGAAGCTGAGAAGGTTAGACATGCTGTGTAACTTCTTAAGGGGAGCGTTGGTCACTGGTGGACCATAGAGAAAGGGAAAAGGCCAGGTGTGGAGGTTGAATGGGAGGTTTTCTGACGGGAATTTGTCAATAGATACTTTCCAAAGACGTTCCTAGATGAGAAAATCTCTCAGTTTGAGAGGTTAAGACAAGGACCAATGAACATTAGCGAGTACGAGGCTAAATTCATGGAACTTTTGTGGTTCTGTCCGCATATGGCAACCACAGATGAAGAAAGGATACGACATTTTGAGAAGGGGTTAAATGCTGAATTGACCACCCCTGTGTCTGCTCTGGAGAACAGGGAAATATTTGCTACTTTTATGGAATCTGTTAGAAGGATAGAGAGGTCTATGACTGAGAAGAGACAGACCAAGAACAAGAAGGCGTACCCCCAGTTCCAAGGATCCTCATACAAAGGTTTCAAGAGACCTAGATTTTCCGTTCCTACACCACCACCTAGATTCAGTACCCAGACACAGTGGACATCAAATAGGGGTAGGGGACAAAGTTTACCACCAAAAGGACCTTGTAGTTCAGCATCCGTTTCAGTTATAGGACCATCCAGACCACAATAAGGGATCAGAAGCTGTTTCATATGTGGAAAAGTGGGGCATCTGATGAAGGATTGCAGAGCCAGAGAGGCAAGTGTGACTCAACCCTAGAGACAGAGTCAGCAAGGTTCTCAAAGGAGACAGTTTCTAGGTGGCGCTAGAGGACGTGGACAAGCGTCCCAAGCTGGATCCTCAACACCTAATCATCGAGCACTGAATCAACCACAAGCAACGATGAGATTCTATGCGATGAATCCACCCGATGCAGTGATCAACCCTCGGGTTGTGAAGTCAGATGAAGTTATTTTATTTTGATATGTCTACATCCTGCATCGTATCTATTTTAATTGATCTGGGTTCTACGCATTCCTTTATCACTCGAAGAGTGATTCTTGACTGTAACATGACTACCAGTCATAGAGCAGATAGTATGTTGTTAGAAACTCCTTTGATGGGATCTGCTGTGTTGCGGGAGGTGTGTTCTCCCTACATCCTTTCCTTTTCTGAACGTCGCGTTCAAGTGGATCTTATACCACTTGAGGTGCACGGGTTTGATATAATCCTTGGGATGGATACCTTAGAAAGGTATAAGGTTGTCTTGGATTGTGAGTCCAAACAAGATGTATTCATAGATGATAGTGACACATGGATCTTTTAGGGAGATAGAAAGATTCTTCCAACCTGTCTTGTGTCAGCTATTGTAAATAAGTGAAATCAATCCACCTCTCTACTCATAACAATGGTAAACAAAATCCAATTTGGATAGCAACGGAAGGTAAAATTTTGACTATATTCAATTTAAATAAAGTGTACATAAAAATTTCCCCAATATGGGTGTACATGCTTTATACAAAAAAAAATCTAAGTAGAAGGAAACTAGACTACTCCACTTTTGTCTCCAAGCAACACATCCATCAGCCAAGTCCATGCCAAAGCTACGATCTTCATGCCATATCCAACACCTTACTCCACATTTGGGTGGTTGGGAAGGCACCCAGCAAAAAGGGAAGGAAAAATAAAAGTATGCGTCACTAAACTATTCTACGACAGTAAGATAAGAAAAGTATGTAAAAGCAGGCTAGGGTTCATCATAAGATGAGACATCAAGAGTGTGAGGCTTTAATTAAGGAAACTTGCCAATAACAAAAGTAAATAAAGGATTTGCATGTAAATTAATATGTCTACCTAACTAAGTAGGTTTGAGGCACCTACCGGACCTCTAACCTTAGGTGAGGGGAGAATAAGACATTCCCAGTCACCTATAATATTATGGGGAGAATTATAAACATTCCCCTAGGGCGATTATATACATGCCCTCTGTGGGTGGTTGTACATAAGTACCTCTACTTTACAATTAAATAGAACATATAACTACATGTTAGCAAAAGAGTTATGGCAAGATTAATCAAAGGATTCATATAACAAGGCAATGGGGTATAAAACCCAAAGAAGATAATACTACAACTAATTTTGAGGCATAAATGAATTAGGTTTCAAGAATCATGAATTAGGTTAGATTAAGCCTCATTAGGGAACATAGGTAAAAGGTATAAATAATATCCCAACTAAAGGGGGCAGATGCACATACCTCTTTTCACACATAAAGGTTAACTTGAATAGTATACTTTGGTTCACAAAGTCAACTTTTCATCCTAGAAATACATTATGTATATTAGCCAAGTCAAAGTGAACATATTTGTTCCTATTATATTTTTATATTATTATTACCAAATTCCCGACCATGTAATATCATGTTAGGGTTTATGATTTTAATCTTTGTTGAGATAATATGTGATGCTTTACATATCTATCTTAGTTCTAGTTACCAATATTTAGTCACATAAATTTATGTAACTCATATACATGTGGATAATAATATATATGCTTCCAATATAGGTTTAATGATGTGAGCCCATATTATTCCTAACATCATGCTTACCATGTTTATTGGTATAAGTATATTCCATATGAATATTTATTAGGTTCACTAATATACACATGCTTTGATCCAACTAACATGTCATCTAGATATATGTTTGTAAAAGTATATTCCTTTACACATTATTATCTAAGAAGATAATATCATTAGACGAATTCTTATACAGATTTCAAGTTCCCTTGGATTAGTTTAGATGAGCGTGTTCCCTAGATCCATATGTATTTCTAATTATCATGTAGTGCACCTATATATATATATATGATTTCTAATGTAAAGGATACATTAACACAAGGATACACCCACTAACAGGGGCGGAGGGAGGGGGGCAAGTAGGGCCATGGCCCCCCCAAAAAAATTGAATATTTACATGATATTTATATGTTCATATGTTAATACTATTATATATATAAGGTGTAATGCATACAATTCACTAAAAGGGAAGTAGCCCAGCGGCGCGGAGCTAGGAACCCAATTTGTTGGTTGTGGGTTCTATTCCCTATTTTGACAACATTTTCATTTTTCACGATCCTTGAATGCAGAACTTGGCTTAATATAGTTATATAATTGTTGTGTAATGAGTACATATTAGATAAGCTTAAGTAGCGCAGTGGTAAGAAGTTTGTAATTGTACATCATGGTCGCAGGTTCAAGTCTCTACATGTATTTTGGTAAGTATACAATAAGCAATTAGGGTGATAAATTAATCATTTTGGATATCAATCTACACTAGTACATAATTGGTCTCTCGGGTCGGTTTTTTGAAGCCTGCAGCGTCACTTTTTAGGCGACGCCTAGGTGGGCGTCGCTACAGTACTTGCGACGCTATATAGGTAGAAAAACCGACCCTAGAGAGGTAAAAAAACTGACCCTAGAGGGAACAAAAACTAACCCAAGAAAAGTACAAAAACCGACCCAAGAGAGGTAAAAAACCGACCCAAAAGAGGTAAAAAAGACCCAAAAGAGCAACAAAAACCGACCCTAGAAGTCTTCAAACAGCTGTAAAAACACCTGCTGGGTCGGTTTTTCTGAATAACCGACCCAAAAAGTATCTATTGGGTCGGTTTTTCTCCATAAGCGACCCTAAAAGTCTTCAAACAGCTGTAAAAATACCTACTGGGTCGGTTTTTCTGAATAACCGACCCAAGATGTGTCTATTGGGTCAGTTTTTCTGTATAAGCGACCCTAGAAGTCTTCAAATAGCTGTACATGAACCTATTGGGTCGATTTTTCTGTATAAGCGACCCTAGAAGTCTTCAAATTGCTGTAGAATTTTGGGATAGAACCTATTGGGTCGGTTTTTCTGTATAAGCGACCCTAAAAGTCTTCAAATAGCTGTACATGAACCTATTGGGTCGGTTTTCTATATAACCGACCCAAGAAGTGTCTATTGGGTCGGTTTCTGTATAAGCGACCCTAGAAGTCTTCAAATTGCTGTAGAATTTTGGGATAGAACCTACTGGGTCGGTCTTTTTAATAGCCGACCCAAAAAGTCTATAGGGACGGTTTTTTTAAATAACCGACCCGAGAAGTTACATTTTTTTTAAAGAAAAATTCTGCAGAAACAGAAATCTTCAGTACAGCAACCTACAAAACAGAATTGCTTTACGCAATTCAAAACCTGCAATAGAAATAGACTTGCAAATGCAATGATGCAAGCCAAAAATGCATTCCAAAGCCATTTGCAAACTTTTATGTCCAATCCTTTTTGAATTGATGTTTCATAACAACAATTATTCACATATATTGAGTTGAGTCTTCATACACAACACTTACTAACATTCTTGCAAGTCTAAGATAGATTCATTCAAATGAGACATATAGCACATACTAACATTCATACACATGGCACATACTAACAACAATGATAGATTGCAAGTTTAAAAGTGATATTAATGTCATACTACAAAAAGTAAATTTTGATAGAGTTTCAAATCTACATACACAAATGAAGTTATGAATTTCAATCCAATGCTATAGTGACTTCATTAAGAAAAGCATCTGACCATTCTTCTCGGAATTCATTTAACCCATCAAGTGTGTAAGGATGAGTTGTAAAGATCTGCAAAAAAAAGCACATGCTCATATATATTTTATAAAATGATGCAAATCTCACTTGTAAATTTATTATGTTATTCTTTATTAATTACCTTATCTATACTCTGAATGTCTAGTGATGCTTCTTTCAAAATAGTTTGCATATACTTCATTACGTAGTAGCCACAAGCCCAGTCATTATTTTGTATATGACACTACAAATAAAGAATTATAACTTAATATTAGTAAACTGCTACAAACAGAGTTGTACAAATAAAGAAATAAGACTATAAGAGAGTTAACATATAAAATTTGACATTAATACATTACTGTAAGAGTTGTACATATACGACTAAGCAGTCAAAGTAGTTACCTTGACATTTTTCAAAGTCAGTGTCTTTAATTTTGTGGGTATTATTCCTCCACCTTCACGATAAGCCTTTATACCCCTATCAATCAATTTGATTACGATAGTTGTCAAAATAGAAATTCTAAGTATAAATATCATGTTGAAGCATAACAATTGATGTTATAGAAACTAAATTTATGCTTACTCCATAGTTGGCAATCTCGGTTTGTGACCCCTTGTTGTTTTTCCCATTGGGTCAAGATAATAGAAAGTCATCAATTTTGGGACAACCACCACTAGTTCCCAATGTCTAGATCTGAGTAAATTTATATTGAAAACAAAAATTATAATTATAATTTAGTCAATATTAGAATTCTATTGAATTATAATACTTACTGGACGTTAAAAGGAATTAGAATAATTTCCTTTCCCACACTACCAAAATATTTGAATGCAGTACTAAAGTACTCATTCACATCATCCATTTGTGTCTGCACTTGACTAGTGAGTGAAGGAACTAAGAATCCAACATTCTTTATATCAAAGTTTGTCATCTCAGTATATAAATGGCTATAAAACATTTGTAAAAATTTGATATGTTACAAATAAGCTAAAAATGTATATATTCGAGTAATCTATATTGATTAATTCTTACCTTATCCATACTTATAATATCGAAGTATTTAGCCAATCATACCGGAACAACTCTATAATATCATTAAGAAAAATAAAATTCTCAAAGTCCCTCCCAACTGCATCTTCTGTTAAATTGACCCCTATATGTGATCCTGGGCTTTGGTTGGCTAAGTATCGAGCCAAACATTTACTTTTATTTCCCAATTCATCGAATGTGGCTTCTTGAATGAAAGCAGGCTTGGGAATAGGAGGACAACTACTAGGATTTTTACTTTTTGGTTTACAAACCTGTTAATTAAATACATACTTATATTAAACGAGTTCATATATGTAGCTAGTCAAATATGAAAAACATGTAGATATACCTTGTCAATGATAACCAAGTGTCTAGGCCATCCCACCATAGTACCCTCTGCTTCATCAACTATACCATATTCAGAAGAAGGTATGGGTAGTAGTTTGTCCCCCATTCCGTCATACACAAGATGAATGGACACACGACAAATGTCATCAGAAACTGATTGACAATGCAATGTACCACCGATGTTGTATACCTTACCCGCTGCCACAACATTGTACTTTGGAACCTCCACTACAAGTTTACAGTTCATACCAACCTAGTTGAAATTATATAAGTTATATACAAAGCGGTAAACCAGGTACCTACTATATTATATATATCATATTAACATATATAGAACAAACTTACTGCAGATTGTTGTGGTGGTTCATTGGGAGTGCTCCCATGACCTTCTACAATTGGAGTACGAGCTTGTACCTCATCATCTGAGAGACACACAGTTTGAGGAGGTTGAGAAGGTTGAGAAGGTTGAATAGGCTGAAATGAAGACAATATTTGTTGCACAAGCTGGTGGTAAATATGTGCGGCGATCCATGATCTCAACTGATAATTCTTTTCTTATACCCATTAATTCTAAATCTTTTCTAGAGTTGATGTCGTCTTTAGTCTTTCCTGGTATGTTCAATAATGTACCGATGATGCTGTCACAAACATTTTTTTCAACATGCATGACATCAATGCAATGTCTAATTGTCAAAAATCTCCAATAAGGAAGATCCCAGAATATTGACCTCTTCTTGTATAGAGATTTGTCACATGCGAGCGTACGACTACTTGAACTCTTTCCAAATTCATTAACAATATGTTTCACCCTATCATATACAACATTTCCTGGTATAGGTTTAGGAGCACTTCGTTCCTCAGTTGACCCATTAAAGGTTTTGTGTTGCCTTCGATAAGGATGCACTGGTGGGAGAAACCTCTGATGACCAAGATATACGATTTTACCACCATGTTTCAGTCGAATTGAATCAGTATTTTCCTCACAAACAGGACATGCTTTGTATCCTTTTATGATATATCCAGACAAATTTCCATAAGCTGGGAAGTCATTAATCGTGCAAAACAACATAGCACGCAAAGTAAAGATCTCTTTACGTGAAGCATCATATGTCATAACACCTTCTTCCCATAATTTCATTAGGTCATCAATTAGAGGTTGAAGGTAAACATCAATATCATTTCCAGGTTGCTTGGGCCCTGATATCAATATTGACAACATGACATACTTATTTTTCATACACAACCAAGGAGGAAGATTGTATATAACAATCATAACAGGCCACATGCTATGTTGGCTGCTTAATGTACCATATGGATTCATTCCATCTATACAGAGTCCAAGTCTTAAGTTCCTTGTTTCTTTGCCAAATTGAGGGTATAATAAATCAATTTTCTTCCATTGTGGTGAATCAGATGCATGTCGTAGGACGCCATCATCATTGACCTTTAACTCCCCATGCCAAGACAAATTTTGCACATCTTCTATATTAGCAAATAAGCATTGAAATCGTGGTATTATTGGTAGATACCACATCACCTTGGCAGGAGAGCCATTTTTAGCCTTAGCTGAATTTGTAGTCTTGTACCTTGACGCACCACATTTTGGACAATTTATCAAATCACTATAGTCCTTCTCAAATTACACACAATCATTTGGACATGCATGAATCTTCTTAGCCTCCATTCCCATTGGGCACATTATTTTCTTTGCTTGATATGTAGAAATTGGAAGCTTGTTGCCTTCAGGAAGAATTTCCTTTAACAAAGACAACAATGAAGTGAAACTCTTATCGCTCCACCGATTTTGAGCTTTAAGAGTATATAATCGCATCACAACACTCAACCTCGTGAACTTAGTACAACCCTTATATAATGGTCTTTCAGCATCATGGACAATGTTTGCAAATAAAGAAGGTGGATCAATGACATTGTCCTGACAGCTACGTAGCATCTCATCAACCATATCATCCTGAATCGGGTCATCCTGAATCGGTTCATCATTGACATTAACATCATTATCTATATCTTCTATGTCACCACTATTAATATCGACATTTTCTGATCCATAATTAAGTTTCTCTCCATGCTAATACCATTCATTATAACCTTGTATGATCCCATTGCATATGACATGATTCTTAATTTCCTCAACAATATCAACTTTCAAATTGTTACCACAATTTCTACATGGACAATAGTACCTATCTGTAGGTAGTTTCCTATGTTCCTCAGCAAATCTGATAAATTCATCAACACCTTTGGTAAACTCTGGACTGCAACGGTTCTTGATAGACATCCAACTTCGATCCATTTTCTAGATCACATTAAAATTAATTATCAAACTGAGAATTTAATATTGATACTATAAGTTGTAAGGTTTTTTTTATAGGAAATTCATTACTTTTATACTAAAGTGTACCACCTATCCCATTTTTGAATATTTAACCTCACTAGTAATTGTATAATGTATGTTTAGTTTTCAATAAAATTTCAGTAGCATTTCCCCTTAGTTCTCCAAGTACATCAATGTAAATGGCAAATAACCACTCACATATGTACCCAGAGAACAAATGAGGAAATGCTACTAAAAATTTTCTTCAAAACTAAACATACATTATACAACTACATCCTAAGTGAGATTAAATATCCAAAAATAGTCCCATATCGGGGACTATCCAAAATTTACTCCTAATGAATAACTTTTGAACGGGTTTCTAAGTTTATATATAAATGTATTTGTCATATTTATGCATAGGTGGTCTCATCTATAAACCCTAAAGTGTCAATCTAAAACTAAACAATGTCTACCCTTGCATGATGTAGATATAAAAGAATACATGTTTTTATTATTGGTTGGTTTACTAGATAAACATTCATTTATATGTACTGAATTGAATAATCAATTAGGTGCTCTTAATAGAAATAAATAGAAAGGCGTAAATTAAACATCATGTAGGATCTTTCATAATAGATAACAGTAAATCAAGTAAATCAAGACTCAAATGCAAAAGACAGCCAACACGACCAGTGTACCTAGCACGGCCGTATAGCATGGCACGGCCGTGGTACAACTCAAATGCAAAAGACAGCCAACACGATCAGTGTACCTAGCACGGCCGTATAGCACGGCACGGCCATGGTACAACTGTACCTAGCACGGTCGTATAGCACGGCACGGCCGTGGTACAACTGTACCTAGCACGGCCGTATAGCACGGCATGGCCGTGGTACAACTCAAATTTAGAAGACAATCATGGTGAACTGTAACCTTTAAAAACTAAAATTTTTGGCCAAAACAGCCGTGGAACCAAGCATGGCCATGCAAAGCACAGGCCGTGGCACCAAGCATGGTCGTAGCAAGACCATGGTACTCCAACATTAGGTTAAAAGAAGAGTCTGAAATGAAAAATGAACTTACCTATCTGTTCGGAGAGGTGGTGGCGTCGAAAGCCTTGGCGGCGGCGAAATCGTTTGGAGAAGCAATAGCGACCTTGGCGGCGAGCTGGTCTATGGCAACGGCGGCGAGATCTTGGCAGTGAGCTGGTGAGCTTCGGCAACAGCGGTGAGCTGGTGAGCTATGACCCGGAGAGACCTTGGCGGCGCTTTTGGTGGCGAGTTAGCCAACAACAACGATGACGACGACGACCCGAACGGCAAGCTGGTGATCGAGCGGCGAGGGACGAACGGCACGGGCGTCGACCTTGGCGTCGGCGAGTGTGAGTGATAGTGAGAACAAGAGGTGTCGACCTTGGCGTCGGCTAGGACAGAGAGTGAGAGAGTGGGGAGTGTGCGTTAGTGAGAGTGCGAGTGCGAGAGTGGGAGTGTGCGTTAGTCGACAAGGGTTTTAAGACTTCTCGGGTCGGTTAAGCAAAAAACCGACCCAACAGGTCTCTACGGACGGTTATCCCAAACAACCGACCCGAGAGGGTCTTTGCGCGACACTTCTAGGGACGGTTCTTTAAAAAACTGACCCAAAAGGCTGGACTTCTAGGGACGGTTCTTTAAAAAATGACCTGAAAGGCCGGACTTCTAGGGACGTCTGTCTCGAAAAACCGACCCGAAAGGGTCTTTGCGTGAACACCTGTAGGGACGATTAAGAAGGAAAACCGACCCGAGAGAGTGCTCGCGGAAGCTTATAGGGACGGTTAAAGCAAATAACCGACCCAAGAGGGTATAGATCGACGCACGAAAGGCAAAAATTAAATATTTTTCTGCGCGGGAAGCATGTTGGGTCAGTTTTTATATAAAACCGATGCTATGTTTATGCGTGCCGCGAATTTGATGATTTTGCGGGTCTTTTTCTAGCGTCGATTAACCTTAAAAAACCGACCCAATAGCTAAAAGCGGTACCCGAATTTTTTCTAATGACTTGTTGCTTCGGTTTTAGCTTATTCGGTCGGTTTTTCTAATATAAGTGACGCTAACGGAAGCGATGTTAGAGACCGAAAATGTACTAGTGCTACCCGAGTCTTATACAACATCTTTTATTTAATATCAAGTCTCCACTTTAACGTATCATTACAGGTTTGATTTCATGCAATCTAATATTTACATTTGTATACAACAAAGTTGATAGGTAAGATAATTGACTAGTTCATGTTATGGTTTTAAATAACTAGATTATCCTTACTCCATACTTATCCCATCTTTATAATCTATTTTCTAACACAAAACTATTGAAAGTGAAATGAAGACTTACATGTCTAGAGTTACCATGGGGGTTGCATGTCTGGTTGATTCACAACAAGATGGGGACCCAAACTCATCATCACGTTCTCTATGATCATTTGACCCAGGAAGAAGAAGCATGTAATGAGTCACCATCGTCAGGATGAATAGAGGTGTTCGCAGACGTCATGGTGTTGCAGAACTAGTGGTTGTGAACGACATCGACGGCGTTGCACTAGGCAGCTACGGTGCCCTGCTGTCAGTGTGTGATGGCGTCAGGGTTGCTCAAGAAGTGGTGTTGTGGGCTTCGGAGCGTCGCAGCGTCAGGGCGTCAGGGTGTCGCAGCATCAGGGCATTAGAAGGGCAGGTGGTAGTGACACTAACACAGCGTCGAGGCGTCAGTTGGGCAGATGTTAGTGACGCCGACGCAGCGTCGGGGGCTGTTGGGCGTCGAGGATCAGACGGGAAGGTGTTAATGACGCCGACACAACGTCGGGGTTGCTGGGCGTCAGGTTTCAGGCATCGTTCATGGAGAGGAAAAGAAGAGGATGAGGCGACATTGCCCAATGATCCTCAACTCTGTTCGGTGTTTCTCGCCATGGTTGGACGCAAGGTGAGGGTAGGCTGGGCGGCTAGGGCTTCGTGTGTTTAAGGAGAAAAGGAATGAAGGGAGGAAGATAAATAGGATACAAAGAGGAAGGGTTGGGCGTTGCCCATTTTGGAAGGGGGGGGGGGAACGTGAGGTCACGTTAGAGGGAGAGGAAGCAATGCAGCGTTGCTTTATGTTTGCTTTAGGAAAACAGTAATTTGTTTAATCAAATACCACTATTAAAGCCTATGATAATTAGGATTTTAAATACCAATTCAATTGGGAAAGCAAGCATTATCCAATTAAATATAAAATTTGAACCCTTTACTATTCAATACATGTAGATCTCAATTGTAACATTAGTTTTCATTTTTAGGAATTCTAAGTATTTTATTTAATTCCTTTAAAGTAATTCATATTTTCTCTTTCTTAATATATTAGAGACTTATATAATTATCAATTAATATGCAACGTCACTCTCAAGGAAAACAAAATATATGGAACATGAATTTGTTATTAACTTCATTTGTTTAGTTATTTTAATTAATGATTTGAATATTTTACACACGTTCTCTCTCCTAAATTCACGTTCTCACCAAATATTTTCCAAATTGATTCAAAATTCATACAAAGGTCTATTTTAACCTATATAACACGAATTTGGCATTATTTTATATTTTTGAAGACTTTTATTATTTTAATTAATACATTTAAATTTTATCACTTATTTTATCCTTTTAATTTATTAGAGGCATCTAGAAACCTTATAAAATGTAAAACTTGGCCTATAAGCAATACTAAATGTGTGGAACACGATTTTGGCATTAATTAATTTTTTTCAACATATATTTAATATTTTTGGTCTTTAAGTCATTTTCTCTCTCCTAAATAAAATAAAATATTAAACATTTGCCAAATTAAATACAAATTCACACATAGACTCATTTTGATATATACATTACGATTTTGGAGTTATTTTTCCAATTTGAGGAAATTAGATATTTTATTTCACCTTTTTGGCTTATTTCCCATTATCTTGTAATAAAGGCTTATATATAGTTGTTTATTATCCAAATTAGATGATACTTGGCCATTAAGTATATTTTAAGTTGAGAAAATGAATTTGCATATCAAATTATCTCTTGGTTTCCTATTTGGGATTTTTGGAACAATATATTCCACAATATCTCATTTTATCTAATATATTCCATAATATCTCCAATTATTACATTTATCATCTCCTTTATATATATTTTGGGATTTATTTACTTTTTCATATTCTAAAAAGCACTATAAAGTTCTAGGACGAAATATATTATTATATTTATTACTTAAGTGGACATTTTATATATTAAACCCATTACCAAGCTTTCATTGAGGTATTTGTGCATAAACCCAAATATTGAGAGAAAAGGTGAACAAATGATCATTAGGCCATTATATTCTCCACAAATTAAATAGAACGGCCAAAGAGGATAGAAATGAGAGGAAAAGATGGGAAAGAGGACCAAAAGGCAAATGGCCCATAATTCAGTATGTTACAGCTATGGTAGCTGAGAAGTTGATGAGGCAAGGATGCTTTGCATTCTTGGCCCATGTGGTAGATACCACCATGGAGAGTTCTAATCCTGCTGAAGTTCCGGTAGTCAGGGAATTTGAAGATGTATTTCTTTAAGAACTTCTAGGTGTACCTCCGCTCTGAGAGATTGATTTTGAGATTAATCTAATTTCGGGCATGCAACCAATAACACAAACACCGTATAGGATGGCGCCTGCTGAGATGGAAGAACTCAAGAAACAACTGTAAGAATTTCTTGAGAAGGGTTTCATCCGACCAAGCAATTCACCTTGGGGTGCTCCGGTCCTCTTTGTTAAGAAGAAGGATGGATCGATGCAGTTATGCATTGATTACAGGCAATTAATTAAAATAACTATAAAGAATAAGTATCCTTTGCCAATGATTGATGATCTCTTTGACCAGTTGTGTGGTGCACCCGTCTTCTCAAAGATAGATTTGAGGTCGGGATATCATCAGCTGCGTATTTAGGAGGGTGACATCTCTAAGTCTGCCTTCAGGACAAGGTATGGTCACCATGAGTTCACAGTTATGTCGTTTGGACTAACTAATGCACCAGCTGGATTTATGGAACTCATGAATAGAATGTTTCGACCTTTTCTTGATTAGTGTGTAGTCGTCTTCATAGATGACATTCAGATCTATAGTAGAGATGCTCAGTAGCATGAGCAGCATCTTCGTCAGGCTCTAACTTTGCTAAGAGAGCATGAGTTATATGCTAAGTTGAGCAAGTAAGAGTTATGGTTACCATAAGTTTCTTTTCTTGGACACATAATATCTGCTTCAGGTATACATGTTGACCCTAAAAAGGTAGAATCTATTCTGCAATGGGAGCAGCCGAAGACACCGACAGAGATTTGCAGTTTCTTAGGGTTGGCAGGCTATTACAGGAGGTTCATTAAGAACTTCAGTTCTATAGCCCTACCCTTGACTAAGTTAACCAGGAAAGATGTTCCTTTTGTTTGGAATGACAAGTGTCAGAAATCATTCCAGCTGTTACGACCAATATCAGGGTTAATCAATAAATACCTCGAATTACGTGAAACACCTCAATTAGTGTTGAGTATCAAATTAAACATCATGGTTAATCAAATAAGTTAATATGTGAATCAATAGTTGAGTTTGAATCACCTGAGGCAATTAATGATATCAATGTTGATTATTTAGTTCATTAAGTTGAATCAAGTAATCACAGTTGCAATTAGAGCTTTGATCTAGTGAAATAGTCTAATCAATATGTTTTCATGCTTTGAGTTGGTAGAGGAGTTTGTGCTTGAGTGGATGCAAAAGAAATCATCCAATTTGGACCTCCGAGGAAATAGTTATGGCATTTATAAGTCCCTTGGGTCAATTTTGTAATTTACCATTACTAATTGGCCCCTTGCCTTATCTTTTTCCTCTTTAACCCAATAGAATAGAAACAACCGCTTAAAGTGGCGCTCTGTAGCAGGTCCCGACCGAGCAGCTGAAGGAAATCGCTCAGGGCGATTTTAGGGCGATTGAACCAGCGACCAAGCTCCCTCCATCCCTGACCTTCCATCCCTTCTTCTTCTTTGCTAATCGAGGTCGACGGTGGGTGGCGCCATACCTACACCCATACCGCAGCACTGAGCTGCGGCCAGCAGCAGGTTGGTCGACCTGCTAGAGAGGAAAAGTGGGCGAGCTTGGGCTTCCATAGCTTCAGCTAGCAGGCGCCATCCCTTCCCTTCTCCTACCCCTTCCTTTTCCCTCCTTCTTCCCAGTCAACCGAGCCCTATAGGCGCCTCCATCTGTGACCGATCAAGCAAGGGCGGCGCCGACTGACCTGCAGCAAAGGCTAGCTTCGTACATCAGCCATAAATCATCTTGGGTCACCCATCAGTAGGGAAAAAACTCCCTTGAGCTCCGATTTTGAGAACACAGCAAAGGTGTGCAATTCCTTGCCACAATTTAGCCGTTGATTTAGCTTTAGATCGAGCCATGTTTAGATTTTCATTTGGATTAAGATGCTAGTTACTGTTTTATTGCAGGTCAGTGTCTTGGTCGGCTGAATTAGATATGATTCGGCCGAGTTTCCTTTATAAGGAAATCAAACAGGGATTTGATCGGCCGAGTTGCCCAGTGGATCGGCCGAGTTTCCTGCTGATCGGCCGAAGTTGGTCGGCTGAGTTTCAGAAACTGTGAGGTGATCGACCGAGTTCCAGACCGATCGGCCGAGTTTCCAGCTGCGAGTGGCATTTCATTCAGAAATCATTATTTAACTCAATTTAAATGCTTATTTGCTTCAGTATCAGTTGGTATGACTCTTAAACAGTGTAGTACGTATAATAGAGTATGATTGATTCATTGAAAACTTGAAATGAGCATGAAATGTGATATTCTTGTTTAAATGGTTATATGTTAATCAGTTAATAGACTTAGGTGCCCCAACACCGTAGAACCCCATTGCGCGGTCTGTACCTTTGGGGTGAAACGATCGATCTAGCCTTGTGCCTAGATGGTCGGTGGCTCGTGTTCAACAATAATCCGTGCGTGTGTCACGGTGGCACGAGGGCAGAGAGACAGTGTTCAACAATAATCCGTGCGTGTGTCATGGTGGCACTGGAGTAAATAGGGGTTATTCAACAATAATCCGTGCGTGTGTCACGGTGGTAACCCAGACCCTCCGAATGTGCACTACAGGTTGCGGGAGGAGTCCAGAGCACTCAGAGTTAGTACAGACAGGCCCTTGTGCGCTTGAGGCCCTTGTGCGCCTGAGAGTCCTGTGCAGACCAGGACGGACAGTCAGACTTAGCATTTCCCGGGTGTGTCGCTAAGCCTTGTACGGTGGGATCGTAGTTCGCTACAAATCTTCATTTGTAGAGTGCGCTGCATATGTTTGGGGCATAATAATATAATATGTAATCATATAGAATCACAGTAAATTAATATATCCGAATTTTTGTGCCAATTCATTATATCTGTCTATTGGTTTAAATTATTTATTGTTGCATAGAAATGTGATTATATTTTGCAATCTGTTATGTCATTTGAACTGCCCTGCTTGTACTGTATTTATGTTTATTTCAATTTTATAAACCTGATGAGTTGTTTAGTGATAGCTAAATGAAAGGCTATTCACTGAGCGAGTAGGCTCATACCTCTACTCAAACATTTTCAGGTCATCATCAGCAGCAGGAATCTGAAGGATCCTTTCATCCTAACGCTTAGTTTGTAGAAGGTTTATGTAGTTAGTTTTGTTAGAGGTCTCTTAGTCCTTTCCCCTCGATCTTTGGGACATGGTGTGGGTGAGAGAAAATGTGTATAAAGATGTAAATTAACTGTTATGCTTTATTTTATGTCACACAATGTAATATGATGTAGACTTTCTTTATATTGCTAATCAATTTAATAAAAATGCTTCCGCAGTTTGTTTAGCTTCATTTTACAGCATAAATCAGATTATCTTTTTAATGTCTTTAAAATATTTAAAAACCTATGAGTGGTTTGGTTTGTGTGTAATCCCTCCGTCGCGCCCTAATCTCGTGTGTTGAGGTTAGTGTGAGATCGGGGTGTGACAGCTTTGGTATCAGAGCATAGGTTGAGTATGTGAATACTCTAAGTCAAGGTCAGGGGACAATAAGAGACCAATAGTATTAAGGTTTAAGAGTTTTCTTCTGTCTGTAATTTTCTAACATGAAGTGTTCTGTTATACTATTATAGATGGCAGGAAAAGGATGTGGTCACGAGAACCAAGTAAAGAGTTTAAGTTGAGTCGTTAAGAATCATTAAGGTCAAAAGATAAAGTTATAAGTGAGACGAATAATAAATGATGAGTTTTAGCTCTGGAAGGTCTGAGTGTTTAGATACCCTGGCTAGGTGTCTGAATACTTAGATTGACCAGTATCAAGCTACTCTGTCTGTTCTTCTCTGGATGCCCTGGCCAGGTATGCAGAGGAAGGATGGGCTAGAGAGAAACCCTAGAAATCTTAGGGTTATGAGATAAGAAATTAATGTAGGAATAAGAGATTACATATAGGATGTGATATAACTCTTACTTGATTTTTCTTATTTGATATAAAGATCACTAGAAATGCTCTTATATGCATGAAATTAAATTTTTCAGCTTGTAAAGTAAATATGGTTCTTTTATATTGTTGTGTCATGAAGTGAAAAGTTTAATGTTTGTTTTCTTTGTATTAAAGTAGACCCGAAATTATGTTTAAATGAGTTTGCCCTAAGTGGATATTCTTTGCACATGTTTAAGATTAATAGGGGTTGATTAATCTCGAGTAGCTCTTGGCTTCAGGACTACAGGTTCGGCCTGGTCCGGCTGGCAGGATGCGTTACTGGGATCTAATGACTCCTATTAACAGTAAAATAAGAATAGACTCTGGATGAATTAGACCCATAATATAGTGAGAATGTATATACACTAGGATTTTTTAACTATGATAAGAAGTCTAAATGTTCTTTTGTCTTGAGAATTAGGGTTTGAGAAGCATAAACCCTAATCGGCCCAAAATAGGGTTTTGATGATACATAAACACAAAATTTGATAAGTAAAGTGTCTCAGTAAATGATTTTTGTATTTTATGTGTAACTATGATTTAGCTCAAATTTGGATATGATTTGGATATATAAAATGTAAACAACAATGTAAAATATCAGAATTTTTGAAGTATGTTCTGACCTGTTTATCAGCCGAGTTTCAAACTCGACCGATCACATTTTCTGAATGATATAGCAGTGTGGTAATTGAATTTTATCTTTTTATTAGTATATCCAATTGATCTCAAATTTTAACTGTGATTGAAAAACACAATTTTAGACACTCTGTGAAATTGGCGTAATTTCTTTTGATGACGTTTGACCTATACAGTGAGGGTGTCGGTCGAGTTTGTAACTCATCCGAATCTGCTGCAGACTGCAATATAGCAGTGCAATGTTTGATTTTTATTTATTTATTGGTAATTAGAAATGATCTCAAATTTCTACTGGAGGTCTGAAACTTTATTAGGTATAACATATAAAATTTCCAGAATTTTGGAGCGTTTTTTAGCTATTTAATAAATGAATTACAGAAACTATTGTGAAAACTGAATTTTCAGCCAATATAATTAAAGTTGAGTGTTGGATTAATATGCTATTGACCCAAGCAACTCAAATTGATTTATATAATAGACCACACCCGCACACAATAACGCTATGTTATTATTAAGGACCAAACCCTAGAATGATTAGAGTTGTAGTAGTTCAAGGGATATCACTAGTGATTTAACCTTGAATACTAGTATCTCTGTAAAATAAGGCCTTGAGATTTGATCTATGTAAAGTAAACTGGCTTTGATAGTGATCTAGGGTTTTAAGGTAGCTAAACTGATCGGTACATGAACAACATGAAATGACTTAGAGAAAATAGTAAGTCATAAACTTGAAATGTAACAATAAGAGAGTAGCATAGAAAGCGGAGTATTATCCGATATATGATCTGAAGATAGTTGATGTAGTTCATGTTTTTAAGACATGGCGTCACTATCTTTATGATGTGACAATAGATTACCACCCTGGTAAAGAGAATGTGGTGAATGATGCTTTCAGTAGAAAGTCAAGTTCAACAGCTAATGCATTCTCTATGACAGGTTTCAATAGAGACCTGTTAGTAGAAATGTGGGAGTTGAACTTAGACTTAGGGGTGACAGCACAGAGTGGTTTGATTGCACAGATGCAAGTCAAGCCTACTTCTTATGATCAGATCAAGGAACTACTATAGGGTGATAGTGAGTTAAACCAGACCATGCATGACATGTTGTGTGTACCTCGAGATAGTGTATTGAAAGAAAAGATTCTTATGGAAGTGCATGTATTGATGTATGCTATGCTTTCAGGAAACACTAAAATATATATATATATGAATCTCAGGAGTTGTATTGGTGACCTGGTGTGAAAAGGATGTAGCTGAGTATGTGGTTAAAAGTAGTGCGTACCAGTAGGTTAAGGCTGAACCCTAGAAATCTACAGCTACCTTGTAATTTTTTTCTATGCCTGAATAGAAATGGGAATATATCACAATGGATTTTGTGGTAAGGTTACCCAGGACACCTAGAGGTTGTGATTTGATATGAATGATTGTGGATAGACTAATTTAGTCTGCTCGCTTTCTTCATATTAAGTCAACCTTTGATGTCTCGAAACTTGACTAAGATATACATGGATGAAATAATTAGGTTGCCTCATAATTCAGTTTCAATCATATCTTATTGAGATCCTAAGTTCACATCTAGGTTGTGGAAACAGTTGCATCGTGCTTCGGGCACAAAGTTAAGATTCAGTATAACCTTTTCATCCGCAGACGGATGGTTAGTCTGAGAGAACCATTCAGAGTCTTGAGGGCATGCTGAGAGCATGTGTTATGCATCTCAGTGGAAGTTGGGAAGAACACTTAAGCCTTATAGAGTTTGCTTAGTGTGAATGTTGAGTTAGAAATACACAACTGATAATGGTTCGGTTTGAATATAAACCCATGCAATACAAATTTGGTAAACCATTAGGTGCATGATTTCAAGATAGTAAGATAGCATTAAAATATGCAAATAAATCTAGTTGCATGCTTCCTGTTATGTTAATGTGTATGAACTAACATTTACATGAATTGACACGTTTCTCTGAGATATTATTAGAAATTCTCAAGTACTATTAAATATTTGTGTTATGATACGTAAATAACTCTTAATTGAGTTATGTGATGCATAAACCAGGAATTTGGTTAATATACACGTTCTTCGAGAAATTTCAGATAATTGAAAAATAGTACAGATGGTTTCTTATAGGTGAAGTAAATTATTCTTATTGGTGTAATAAGATGTTCAATTACATGAATTCAGTATGTATGTTCCGAAATGGATTTGAGTTTGGGATATTTATGAATTTTTAATCTGCCTGCATGCATGATATAAAGATTACTCAGTAATTACAATGATTTGAAATATACTGCTCTGCCAGTTCTAGAATGATACCGTATTGTGATTTGGACTGCAATCAAACAGATGAGATAACGGAAACCCTAAGAGTAGGGTGTTGCCATATGACTAGTGAATGAGATAACCCTAAGAGTAGGGTGTTGGCATGTGATGAATGAATAAGGCAAAAGAAACCCTAAGGATAGGGTGTTCAATGAATCAAGTATTTTGATATCGATTTTCAGTATGAGATGTAGTGATGTTTAATATTTAAATTGCATGATTTTATTTTAGTACCAAATTGACATGCATTCTGTTTATTTAAGAATTTTAGTTTGTCTGCATGTATAGTATGATAATTTCTCAGTAATTACCATAAATTGAGATACTGTTATAACAGTTCTACAAAGACAATGTTTTGTGGTTTGATCTGGAATCAGATCAGATGTGTTCTAGGTTGAGGGACCAATGCAGATAGTTGATCAGAGGATCAAGAAATTCAAAAATCATGAGAAACCCTTAGAGAAGGTTTTGTGGAAAAACTATAACCTAGAGGGAGCCACATGAGAAGTTTTGGGTTTGATATGCGTAACAAGTTTCCTTTCTCTTTTAGGAATTTCGGGATGAAATTCTTATAAGGGAGGGAGATTGTTACGACCCATATCAGGGTTAACCAATAAATACCTCGAATTACGTGAAACACCTCAATTAGTGTTGAGTATCAAATTAAACATCATGGTTAATCAAATAAGTTAATATGTGAATCAATAGTTGAGTTTGAATCACCTGAGGCAATTAATGATATCAATGTTGATTATTTAGTTCATTAAGTTGAATCAAGTAATCACAGTTGCAATTAGAGCTTTGATCTAGTGAAACAGTCTAATCAGTATGTTTTCATGCTTTGAGTTGGTAGAGGAGTTTGTGCTTGAGTGGATGCAAAAGAAATCATCCAATTTGGACCTCTGAGGAAATAGTTATGGCATTTATAAGTCCCTTGGGTCAATTTTGTAATTTACCATTACTAATTGGCCCCTTGCCTTATCTTCTTCCTCTTTAACCCAATAGAACAGAAACAACCGCTTAAAGCGATGCTCTGTAGCAGGTCCCGACCGAGCAGCTGAAGGAAATCGCTCAGGGCGATTTTAGGGTGATTGAACCAGCGACCAAGCTCCCTCCATCCCTGACCTTCCATCCCTTCTTCTTCTTTGCTAATCGAGGTCGACGCTGGGTGGCGCCCTACCTACAGCCATACCACAGCACAGAGCTGCGGCCAGCAGCAGGTTGGTCGACCTGCTAGAGAGGAAAAGTGGGCGAGCTTGGGCTTCCATAGCTTCAGCTAGCTGGTGCCATCCCTTCCCTTCTCCTACCCCTTCCTTTTACCTCCTTCTTCCCAGTCAACCGAGCCCTATAGGCACCTCCATATGTGCCCAATCAAGCAAGGGCGGCGCCGGCTGACCTGCAGCAAAGGCTAGCTTCGTACAGCAGCCATAAATCATCTTGGGTCGCCCATCAGTAGGGAAAAAACTCCCTTGAGCTCCGATTTTGAGAACACAGCAAAGGTGTGCAATTCCTTGCCACAATTTAGCCGTTGATTTAGCTTTAGATCGAGCCATGTTTAGATTTACATTTGGATTAAGATGCTAGTTACTGTTTTATTGCAGGTCAGTGTCTTGGTCGGCCGAATTAGATATGATTCGGCCGAGTTTCCTTTATAAGGAAATCAAACAGGGATTTGATCGGCCGAGTTGCCCAGTGGATCGGCCGAGTTTCCTGCTGATCGACCAAAGTTGGTCGGCCGAGTTTCAGAAACTATGAGGTGATCGGCTGAGTTCCAGACCGATCGGCCGAGTTTCCAGCTGTGAGTGGCAGTTCATTCAGAAATCATTATTTAACTCAATTTAAGTGCTTATTTGCTTCAGTATCAGTTGGTATGACTCTTAAACAGTGTAGTATGTATAATAGAGTATGATTGATTCATTGAAAACTTGAAATGAGCATAAAATGTGATATTCTTGTTTAAATGGTTATATGTTAATCAGTTAATAGACTTAGGTGCCCCAACACCGTAGAACCCCATTGCGCGGTCTGTACCTTTGGGGTGAAACGATCGATCTAGCCTTGTGCCTAGATGGTCGGTGGCTCGTGTTCAACAATAATCCGTGCGTGTGTCATGGTGGCACGAGGGCAGAGAGACAGTGTTCAACAATAATCTGTGTGTGTGTCACGGTGGCACTGGAGTAAATAGGGGTTATTCAACAATAATCCGTGCGTGTGTCACGGTGGTAACCCAGACCCTGCGACTGTGCACTACAGGTTACGGGAGGAGTCCAGAGCACTCAGAGTTAGTGCAGACAGGCCCTTGTGCGCCTGAGGCCCTTGTGCGCCTGAGAGTCCTGTGCAGACCAGGACGGACAGTCAGACTTAGCATTTCCTGGGTGTGTCGCTAAGCCTTGTACGGTGGGATCGTAGTTCGCTACAGATCTTCATATGTAGAGTGCGCTGCATATGTTTGGGGCATAATAATATAATATGTAATCATATAGAATCACAGTAAATTAATATATCCGAATTTTTGTGCCAATTCATTATATATGTCTATTGGTTTAAATTATCTGTTGTTGCATAGAAATGTGATTATATTCTGCAATCTGCTATGTCATTTGAACTGCCCTGCTTGTACTGTATTTATGTTTATTTCAATTTTATAAACCTGATGAGTTGTTTAGTGATAGCTAAATGAAAGGCTATTCACTGAGCGAGTAGGCTCATACCTCTACTCAAACATTTTCAGGTCATCATCAACAGTAGGAATCTGAAGGATCCTTTCATCCTAACGCTTAGTATGTTGAAGGTTTATGTAGTTAGTTTTGTTAGAGGTCTCTTAGTCCTTTCCCCTCGATCTTTGGGACATGGTGTGGGTGAGAGAAAATGTGTATAAAGATGTATATTAACTCTTATGCTTTATTTTATGTCACACAATGTAATATGTTGTAGACTTTCTTTATATTGCTAATCAGTTTAATAAAAATGCTTCCGCAGTTTGTTTAGCTTCATTTTATAGCATAAATCAGATTATCTTTTTAATGTCTTTAAAATATTTAAAAACCTATGAGTGGTTTGGTTTGTGTGTAATCCCTCCGTCACGCCCTAATCTCGTGTGTTGAGGTTAGTGTGAGATCGGGGTGTGACACTAGCTGTTGAAGGAAAGGTTGACAAGTGCTCCTGTGCTAGTGTTACCTGAGCAAGGGAAAGGGTATATAGTTTTTTGTGATGCCTCTAAGAATGGTGTGTTAATGCATGATAAACAAGTGATTTCTTTTGCCTCTCGACAGCTTAAGAAACATGTGGAAAATTATCCGACACACGATCTAGAACTAGCTTCTGTAGTCCATTCTTTGAAGATCTGGAGGCATTATCTCCATGGAGAGACATTCCAGATTTTCACAGGCCATAAGAACCTAAAGTACATATTCTCTCAACATGAGCTAAACATGAGGCAACGTCACTGGATGGGGTTAATCAAGGACTATACGATTGTACAATTGATTATCATCCAGGGAAGGCCAATGTAGTTGCTGATGCTTTGAGTAGGAATTCAACAACACCAGCCCTCGATAGAGCACAGATGAATTCTTTGGTGTGCTCTAGGAGGGATATGCTTATCTCATTAAGGCAAAACAATGTACAGTTAAAAGTATCATTGTTATCTGCGCTGCTAGCTGAGATGCATATAAAACCAACTCTGAGACGACATATTAAGGAGGCACAACAAGCTGATGTTGTAGTTCAGCAGATTAGATCAGAGTATGGTAGTAAAAAACGAGATGGTTTCCATGATTCAGATGATCAGGTAGCCTGTTATCATGGTAGAATGATAGTGCCTGATGTGGACAACTTAAGGAAGTTAGTCCTGGAAGAAGCTCATTCTTCAATGTATGCTATGCATCCAGGAAGCACCAAGATGTATCATAACTTGAAAGATATGTATTGGTGGCCTGGTTTGAAGAAGGATGTTGCTGAGTTCGTTATGCGGTGTCCGATGTGTCAGCAAGTTAAAGCTGAACACTAGAATCCTGTAGGAACACTGCAGCCTTTTCCTGTACCACAGTGGAAGTGGGATCATGTGACCATGGATTTTGTGGTTGGTTTACCCAGAACATCTAAAGATCATGATTCCATTTGGGTAATAGTTGATAGGTTGACAAAGATAGCACATTTCTTACCTGTCAAAACAACCTATTCTGCTGAGAAGCTGGCACAGTTATATGTGGATGAGATAGTGCGGCTGCATGGGGTCCCATTTACTATTATTTCTGAAAGAGGTCCCCAGTTTATGAGTCATTTTTGGGAGAGGCTTCATAAAGCTTTAGGCACACAATTAAGGTTTAGTACAGCCTTTCATCCTCAGACTGATGGACAATCCGAAAGAACTATACAAACCTTGGAGGACTTGCTTAGGGCATGTGTCCTTCAGTTTACGAGAAGTTGGGATCTACATATAAGTTTGATAGAGTTTGCCTATAATGACAACTATCAACACAACATTGACATGGCACCTTATGAAGCTTTGTGTGGTAGACGTTGTAGATCTCCCCTATGTTGGTATGAAATTGGTGAATATCAACTTTTGGGTCATGATCTTGTGCAGCAGACCACTGAGAAGATTAAAATAATACAACAACATTTAAAGACTGCACAAGATAGGCAGAAATCTTACGCTGACAAGCGTCATAGACCTTTAGAATTCTAGGTTGGAGACAGAGTGTACCTCAAGGTCTCACCTTGGAAGGGAGTTCTTAGATTTGGAAGGAGAGGAAAGTTAACTCCAAGATTTATGGGGCCTTATCCAATCATTGAACAGATTGAAAAGGTAGCTTATAAGCTGGAGTTACCACCTGAGCTGCAAAAGTTGCACCCAGTGTTCCACATTTCCATGCTAAGGAAATGTCATCCTGACACAGAATCAGTTCTGCAACCTATGGAAGTAGAATTGAACGATGATATATCCTATATAGAAGGACCTATGTTGGTGCTTGATAGAAGAATCAAGAAGCTAAAGAAGAAAGACATTAGTCTTGTAGAAGTCCTCTGGAATCACCGTGGTGTTCAAGAAGCCACATGGGAACTAGAGGAAGAAATGATGAGGAAATACCCTACTCTTTTCTCTTAAAATGTTTTGTTAATGATTTTGGGGACGAAATCCTTGTAAGGGGTGGATAATTTGTAACATCCCTGACATGGGTTATGTTTCAACCCTAGGTGTTTTGCTTAATAAAGTTGATTAGATTCTTGCTCTTATCTTTTGAAAAGTAATTAAGTCTCTTTAGGAACTTATATTTCAATTTCAGCTCTTTTTGAATTATGTTGAAACATTGTTTTGTTAATTTTGGGCTAAAGTGCAAATTACCCAAGTTGAGGGGTTAACTTGCAAATTTCACATGATAAGATGTTCCTATGATGTTGAGACATCATAAGAGTTAATATGATGTAGTGGTATGGTTTCCACAAGCTTGGGCATCAAGATAAAGCTTGTAGAGCAATCCTTGTGCATTGAAACCTAGTTTTGGTGTAATGTGCAAATTACCCAGAATCTAGGGTTCAATATGCAATATACCACCTCTTGAGGGTCTCTCATGTTTCTTGGCATCAAGAAGAGTAAAGAAAGTAAGAGGGGTGCCTCATTTGAGTTATCTTGGGGGAGAGAGAATCTTGACATTAAAATAATCAAGATTTAAGCATAAATGGCTCTTTAATATAATTAATGCAAAAAGAAATAAATTATTGAGGATACCTTCAACCAAAAGTTGAAGGATGTATTTTCAATAGTTTTGACAAGCTTGTGCCATGCTTGGGCACAAGAAGATCTTCGTTGTGTGGAAGCCACTCACATTAATATAATATAAAGCAAAATCCACTAAAAGGTTGGATATTAATATAAAACTCTTTAAGGTGATTAATTCCTTTTCCATTTGTCCTTGGATAATGGAGAGGTTTTTCAATGTTATGGAGATGGCTTCTTGGACAAGGAATGGAGGAGGCTTTGGCAGAAATTAGTTGGGATTTAAGAAAAATACTTTTCCATTTCTCTTTTCTTGAAAACCCATAGACATATCCTTTATGTATATATTTTTCCAACATACTCAAAGATCGTTTCCTTAGTTTCTTTTCTCATCACTTGCTTTGTCCGACCAAGGAAAAGCTCAGGAGCAAAGGAAGGACGACCATAACTAGCTTGGTAAGATTTGATCATCTTCTACCTCGGATTCATGGTGGAAACCCTAAAGTAATGGTTAATTATTGGTTTTCTTCACCCGATTTCCATTTCTAGCCAAGTTGTTCATCCAAAAGTTGAAGGATAGACCTTGGATAACTGCTGGAAATCCATCCACCATTAGAGCCTTGGAGATTGGAGCTTGGGATCAGTTCTATAGGTGGTTTTTATAACTCTAAACCTTAAGCATTGCTAATGCATTCATTCCTTTAATAATCGTTAGCTACTTTTCTTCTTTTCATTCTCTTTTGAGTTCTTGTTAAAAATTTCCGTGAAGAACAACAATTGTTCTTGGCTGAATAGCGGAAATAGAATATGACATAATCATAGATGCTTATCCAAAAAGTTACTTTATCAAACTGTCTCCAATCTTAGTTCAAACGGTTTCCCAACCCGTTTGGGAGTAAACGGTTTCAAATCGTTTGGAATGAAATGATTTCACCCAAACCGCATGGAGGGAAATGGTCTCAAGACCGTTTGATGGTGCTGACCATCGTTGACCATTTGGAGATCTGTTGAAAATGATCTAGGTTAATGATCCACTAATAATTGTTGATTAACTCCAATTGGTTCACTAGTTGAAGGTCAATCAATCACCTAAACCCTAATCGGGATAAGTGTTGATTTCAGAAGTGGTTAAGTTTGAAACTTGGGTTGATTGACCCAAATGGTTTCAAAACCATTTGGGGATCACCCAAACGGTCTCAAGACCGTTTGGTGATTACCCAAGACCGTTTGGAGGTCTAGGGTTAGGTATGGTTGAGAAATTGAAGGTCCAAAGGTATTATGTTGAAGTATAATTAATTACTGAATTGGTGACCAATCCTAGGATCCAAACCCTAATTGAATGACATGGTTAATGATGATGTAATGGGAAAACAGTCTCAAGACCGTTTGGAGGTCATCCAAATGATCCCAAGACCATTTGGGGGTCACCCAAGACCGTTTGGAGGTCTAGGGTTGACTATGGTTAGGTGTTTGAAGATCTAAAGGTACTAAGTTGAAGTGCAATCAATTGGTGATTTGGTGATCAATCCAATGATACAAACTCGAATTGGTTGACTTGGATTTTGATGTTGACATGGGAAAACGGTTTCAAGACCGTTTGGAGGTCATCCAAATGACCTCAAGACCGTTTGGGGTCAGGTCATGTCCATTTTGGATGATGGTTCAAAGGTTTCAAAGTAACTAATCTCACATTAATTAATGTTGAACGATCAACGTTTCCAAACCCTAATCCAATTGGTTTGAACCCTAATTGATGACCAATTGAGGTTCAATTGGGGGTCAAATTAGTTGAAGTTTGACCTAATTAACTCAATTGAAGCATGGAGATAGGTCCAATTGATGATTGGTTACAATGAATTTAATGGTTGAAGGAACCAACTTTGGAAACCCTAATTCAATTTGACTTGTTGAGACTATTTTTGGTCCTTGCGGTTTTGAGAAGGTTTGGACCAAACGGACTCAAGACCGTTTGAGCCCAAATGGTCTATAGACCATTTGGGACCAAACGATCCCAAACCATTTAGGTGCATGCGGTTTCAAAACTGGTTGAGTTCATGCGGTTTCAAAAGTCAACTTTGGGCAAACGGTCTTCACCCCCTACTTTACTAAACGATTTCAAGTATGCAACCAAGACCGTTTGAGGTCTGATTTGGTCAAGACCGTTTGGGGTCTATGTGACCAAGACCGTTTGGTGGATAATTAACCAAAACCACATGGATATTTAAAGTGGTTAAAGGACCAGTTGATCAATTGATTAATACTTGATGTAATCAAAGATGATTATGGTGTTTGTATTCTAATATAATAGGGTGATTAGTACCCTTTGACTAATTAAGCAATAATGATCATGGTGTTGAGGACATAACCCATGAAGTCAATTCTTCTTCAAGGTTGAGTTGACTTATCCTAATCAAGGTTGAACAAACATCATCCTATAGAGGATGAGAGAGAGAAGACTTCCTACATGAATGATAATCATGTTGTGGACTTCCAATTTGAATGAATATCTAAATAGGGAATGATCCATGTTAGTGAGATCATGAAACCCTAAATATGATGGTTAGTGAATCATAACCCTAAATGAGGGCATTAATAAGTGGAATCCTAATGCATGATGATGGTATGATCTTAATTCATAATGATGACATGATAAACCTTAATTCAAGGTACTTTGATGCTCACTCATACTTAGGGTGATGTGATGTGAATAGTAAACCCTAACCTAGGGTAATGTGATGTGAATAGTAAACCCTAATCTAGGGTGATGTGATGTGAATAGTAAACCCTAATCAAGGGTGATATGATGTGAATAGTAAACCCTAATCTAGGGTGATGTGATGTGAATAGTAAACCCTAACCTAGGGTAATGTGATGTGAATAGTAAACCCTAACCTAGGGTAATGTGATGTGAATAGTAAACCCTAATCTAGGGTGATGTGATGTGAATAGTAAACCCTAATCTAGGGTAATGTGATGTGAATAATAAACCCTAATCTAGGGTTATGTGATGTGAATAATAAACCCTAATCTGGGGTGATATGATGTGAATAGTAAACCCTAACCTAGGGTGATGTGATATGAATAGTAAACCCTAATCTAGGGTGATGTGATGTGAATAGTAAACCCTAACCTGGGGTAATGTGATGTGAATAGTAAACCCTAATCTTGGGTGATGTGATGTGAATAGTGAACCCTAACCTAGGGTAATGTGAATAGTAAACCCTAATCTAGGGTGATGTGATGTGAATAGTAAACCCTAACCTAGGGTGATGTGATATAAATAGTAAACCCTAAACTAGGGTGATGTGATATTTAATTCCAAATAAGGCGAAGAAATATGTGAAACCCTAATTCTGAGTTATAACTTATAGCATGAAGCTCTATGGTTGGATAATGAAATGATAATTCATTAATCCTAATTGAGCTAAGGGGATGATTAACCCTAATTGAATTAAAAAGGGAAACCCTAACCCTAGCAAGGGTATAGTGGTGTAACCCTTGAATAATGATGTCATAATTGTTTTGCAATATGATGATATGAAATTGATGTATCTGTTATCATCTATACTAATCATGCAAGTCTTATGAGATATTGAACATAGCCAGTATGAGCTATGATGCTTTGTTTACTGAAAGTACTTTGTGATCCTTGTAACAATGATATGCTATGTTACCTAGTGAAAGGTAACAGAAGAGATCGATAGGTTGTAAGAGCCATGAGAAATACCTACATTGTAATTATCATGTTTACAATGTCAAATGACTTGATGGCATTGTGTTACCTGTTAGAGTGGTAACATGTATATTGATGATCTAAGGGTTTGAATACCCATGTTCTTGAATCATGATGATGAGATGATAAGGGATTGAGTTCCCAATGTTAATAAAGCTGTGAAATGAACTTGATGAAATTGGTACTCATTCTTTATAGCAATTGTTATAATGGTCTATGTTTGAAAACATGCCTGATGCTAAAAGAATGATGTAGTGCACTTAATTAATCAAGTGAAATGATATAATGTAGAGCCCTTACCATAGATCCATCATCGTCAGTAGTTACGTGATGGTGAAACAAGTTTTCCTAAGGGAACTCTTGGAGAGCATACTTTTGAGTATGTGGGGGTAACAGGTGTGAATCTCTTTACGCCCTAATGGACGAATTGATGTGAGATAAACATTAAATCTCTCAATCCTTCATTATATGTATATTTCGGGATGATGTATCACTAATCTTCCGATGATGATGTTAATGCCAAATCGATGTGAGATAAACAAGAAATCCCAGGGATTGCGAAGAGAGTAAAACATGCCACTATAACTCTAATAGCGAAGTTGGCAGTATATCCTGGAAAGCTATTATGGCAGAGACACGAGATGTCCTGCATGTTGTTCCTCACACTGACTGAGGAAGATGAGGTCATAGAAATCCGGCTCTTCTGATGACCTATGTATGGTACCGATTTTGATTTCGCAATGGTCAGTTGGAGTATGAGTGGTATACCTCATCTCCTCAGGGCATAAGTTTGTTTATAAAATGTAATCAGCAGTGTAGCATATTTGCTTAGGGTTGAACTACGAGAACCAATGATTGATGATATATAGTTAATTATATCCTATTTGGATAAATAATATACATGTTCTTCATAGTCCTTATTAAATTAATGACTTGCTACTTAATCAAGTTGTAATTGAAATGACTGTATAGAGAATACTTCTCTACTTAGCTTAATCATTTTTTTTAGGAAAAGGCATAGCTTATATTAATAAAACGTCTAAGCAAGCAAAAACCTACTTATGTGAGTTCCGTACAAGATGTTAAATAAAAACGTGAAATGAAATAGAAATTAACGTTTGCGCCTAAAGGAGAATAAAGCAAAGTTCTGATGTAGTGGGGGGCCACCCCTTAACAAGCCCCAAGGAGAAATTAAGTGAAATGTCCCAAGTTGTTGAAAGAGCATCCTCCTGAAAATATAATCAAAGTTGTTGCAGGACTATACTGACCCCTGTTTCATCATCTACCATAGCTTTAAGATCACACAAAAATTTTGCTTCAGATTCTCCTTCATCAGATTCATCATGTCCTCCTTCAACTTGGTTACCTGAATTTTGTTAGAATGTGAAGATCTGCATCTATCTATGATATAATATTTTGTTTCAATTTTTTTTGTTGTTGAAGATTCTGTTGTTTCTTTATTTCCATAGATTCCAGCTGATGGTGGTAAAAATATCACAGCTCTTGTAGTTTTTGAAGTGTCTTTTTGGTGTGATTTGTGATGGGAAAGTTGCTTCCTTGAGTTCAGGAATGTATATTCGTGTGTAGTGTGAGAAGATGCTTTGTGAAAAGGTACACTTGAAGAAGATGTGATCAACTGAGTCAATGCTTTTTTCGCATAGTGAGCATCTGAAAGGGCCAATGAAGCCTTTTTTTGTAAGGCTTTCTCCTGTGAGCAATTTGTCATGTAGTAAAAGCCAAAGGAATGGTTTGTATTTTTGAGGCCATTTCTGTTTCCAGATTTTTGTGGTGGGTGGGGCAAAACCTTTGTAGGAAAGATAGGTGTAGGCTTGCTTAACTGAGTATTTGCTACCCCATTTCCATGTTATGATGTTTGAGGTATTGTTCTCCAGAGAGAATGTTAGATGTCTGATTTCATCTTGACTAAGCTACATATGAATGCATCTTTTAAGGGAATTTGATCTGTTACTAGAGATTTGGTGGAGAGCTTTGTCAATTTTCATGTTGAGCAGACTTTTTGGGATAGTTCAAGTAGGCCAAAGATTTATGATAGTGTTGTTTTCGAACCAAGGATCATACTAGAAAGAGATATTAAGGTGTGAGTGTGGGGGAGTGTTTATGATTTGAGTGACTTTTTGGATATTTTTGTTGATGAATTTCCAAAGTGGGGAAGCAGATTTTTTTGTGGATAGGATGTCAGGAAGGGGAATGTTGGTAGTATTTGTAATTAATGAGTTGTGTCCAAATTTTTTGTTTATTTTGTAGCACACTATTGATGATTTTTTTGATAAGACAGAAAGCATGTGTTTCGATGTTTAGAATGCCCCATCCACCCTGGTCAATAGGAGCAGATATAGTTTTCCAATTAACAAGATGATAATGCTTCCCGGATTTATCCGATTTTTGGTAGTTATTCCAAAGAAAGTTTCCTCTGATCTTATCTAGAATTTTTTTTGTTTTTGAGGGAAGAGGGATGCAGCTCAAGAAGTGTGTAGTAATAGGAGTGATGACACTATTTAGCAGTGTGAGTCTTCCAGAGAGATTTAGGAAGTTATTTGTCCAATTTGAGAGTTTTGAGTTTATTTTTGAAATAATAGGGGTCCAGATAGCATTTGTTATGTTGTATGGTGTGATAGGAAGACCAAGGTACTTGATTGGAAAATCTTCAGTCTTGCATTTTAAGAGGTCTCTATATCTCTCCAGAGAAGGTTGATTTATGTGAACCCCAAAAATGGAAGATTTTTGCAGATTTATTTTGAGGCCAAAGATATAAGAGAAAATACCAAGAATTCTGAAAATATTCAGCAGAGATGAGTCATCCGGAGAGGAGAAGATAATTGTGTCATCAGCAAATTGAATGATATTTTCCTTACATTCCCCAGGAGAGTAGATAAAACCATTTTGTTTACCCTATTGTATCATGCGAGAAATAATAGTTGTGATGATGATGAAAAGATATGGGGAGAGTGGATCTCCTTGTCTGAGTCCATTTGAATTATGGAAATAACCAAAAGGGACACCGTTTATGATGGTAGAAAAATGGTTAGTAGAAATGCAAGCATGAATCCAGCTAACCCATTTGGGAGGAAAACCAAAACCTGTAAGAGTTTTAATTAAGCATTTCCAATTGACAAAATCAAAAGCTTTTTCAAAGTCTAATTTAATTGCCAGAAGGGGAGTTTTGTTTTTATGACAGAGGTGTATGGTTTTGTTTACCATCAAATATGCATCTTGGATACTTCTGTTTTTGAGGAAGGCAGTATGGTTTAGAGGTATGATATCATCCAAGTGTGGTTTGATCCTGTTTAATAGTGTTTTTGCGATTATTTTGTATGAGGTGTTTATAAGGATAATGGGTCGGAAAAGGGATATGTGATCTGGTTGACTTGTCTTTTTTATTAGAGTTATAAAAGTTTTATTTATGAATTTGATGATGTTATGAGGGTTTGTACTAGCATGGAAAGATTTCTGAAAGGCTATGAAGTCTTTTTTGTAGTGTTCCCAGTTTGCCAGGTACAATTCAGTGTTGAGACCATCCGGTCCAGGAGATTTATTAAGACCTAGGTCAGAAAGGGCCGCATCCAATTCTACAAGGGAAAAAGTTTTTATAAGATCTTGTGGGTTTTTTTATCTGTTTTTGACAAATAGTGGCCCAAGACAAGTCATCAAGGTAGGAGGGATTGTGATTGTTATTAAATATATTTTTGAAATGGTTTGTTATGTGGTTTGAGATGGATAGTTTGTGAGATGTGGTTCTACCATTTATTGTTAGATGGGTTATGGCAATTGGTCAAAAATTTTGGTTACAAATTTTATGAAAGAATTTGGTGTTTTTGTCACCTTCCTTGGCCCAAGTGATTTTAGCCCGTTGTCTCCATTTCATGTCAATGAAATTATTTATGTAGTCCAGCTCAGCTTTTATGGAGAGAACAAGGGCTGGGTCAGTGGAAGGGTCCTTATCCACAAAAAGGAGCTGTTCTTCAAGATTTTTTTGTGATTCGAAAAAATTATTTGGATTTTGGAATTTCCATTTTTTAATATGAGTTTTAATGTTTTTGGTGTTGTTTAGGATATGTTTTCCTAAGTTTTCAGTATGAGATTCGGCAAGATTCCATATTTCTAAGCAGGAGCTGGCGAAGTTATTTATTGAGAGCCAGTTGTTTTCGAATTTGAAAGGCTTCTTGCCCCAAGAGATTGATTTTGTGTCAAGGATAAGTGGGAAGTGATCCGAAATGGTTCTATGGGAGATATGAACAGATGAGAGAGGATGTTTGTCTTCCCATAAGTTTGAGCAAATGAAGTGGTCGAGTCTGGCATAAGTCTGGTTTCTAGACCAGGTGTAAGATGCATTTGAAGGTTTGATGTCTATCAAAGAATTTTTTGTAAGCATATTACTAAAAAGTTTATCAACAGCAGACATTGTTTGAGGGGAAGAGGTAGGGTTGAGTCTATCTGAGTTTTGTGTGATCAAGTTTAAATCCCCACCCAAAATCCAGGGAGACGAGAAATGTGTTGTAATGAGATGGTTTAGTTCAGCTAAATAGGCAGTTTTGTCATGCCCTGGTTCCCCATACATACCTGAGAATGACCAAAGATATCCATCTGAGAGATTTTTAAAGTCAATGGTAATTGAATAATCAAGGATGGAGGTGTTTTGTGGAGCTAGACACTGATTGTTGAATCCAACTAAGATTCCACCTTTGAAGCCCTCAGGAGGTAGTTGGACCCAATCAGTGATTCTATTTCCCCCTATAGTTTTGAGAGCAAAAGGTGTCAGATTAGTTTTTGTTTCTTGAATTGTAATCAGGTCAATTTTATTCTTGAAGATGTGAGCTCAAATTTTTTCCGTCTTTGGAGGTTTGCAGCTCCACAAACGTTCCAAGATGAGATTATCATTTTACTGTGTTGTCCAGACAAAGAGAAAGAAGAAACTAGTGTCAGTTTGAGCTAAATGGTTAGAAGGTAAATGAAAAAGTCTCAGAAGGAATGACCCTTCTGTTAGACCAACCCATATAGGTTTCTATGTTATCAAGTGTTTTATGAGCTTTTTGTTCATCGTCTAGTTAGATGTCTATTTTGTTTGCAAAGGTTGTAAAGTTGTTTATGTTTGACCATGAGGCTAGATCTTCAATAGAATCAAAATCTTTTTGTTTGTCCTTAGATGGGGTGGTTGATGATAAATAATGATCGGATAAAAAATCAATATGATTAAAGGTAGAGAAGTTTGGAGAAATACATGGCTTAGTCCTATTGATGATGATGTTATTTTTTGTGTCTTTGTGATTTGGCTTCATGATCTTCTGGAGGTAGCTGGAAGAAGGCCTTTGTTGAGGGCTATCCTGTTGCGAACTCTGCAAAGAATTTTCATACTTCTACTGAGAAGAGTTTTGACCAGTATTTGCTAGATGTTTTTTGTTTTCTGAGGGGTAACTCTCCTTAGTCGAGTTAGGGGAAGGGAAGGTGGAACCTCTAGGTATGTATGAGTTTTCATGCAAGGAAGGTTTAGAAGGTCTGGTTCTTTTTTTTCTTGTATGATGGTATGAGTTATCAGAAGGGGCAGAGTTTTTTCGGATCCAAACATGATTTCGATCGCTAGATGACCTGGAATGCACAATAGACATTTTGTCTTTATTTTGGCTAAGCCAAGAGGGAGGATTTTTTGAGAGGTCGGAGAAGGCAGTGCAGTTCTCGGAGGGATGTTTAGCGGACAATTTGATATTATAGATGGATTCACTGATTCTAATGTTGATGGTGGGGGGTAATGAGATAGCTGCTTTTACGGAAAAGAGACAAAATGCTTTGATATATTGTGAGGGGTGCAAAGTTTCAGGGCTTATGTATTGAAGTGTAGCCCCGATAGAATGGGCTATACCTCTGAAGATCTCAATCTCCCAAAGATGGGGAGGAAGGTTTGTAATGGCGACCCAATCGGAACCACCTGCAGGTGCTGGGAAAGCACCTAAGTCAGCAGACCATTTTGAAAGTCTGGCCATGATGAAGCTCGATCCACTGGGAATAGTGAGAACTTGATTGAAGAGGTAGTTTATCTTTGTTCCTTCTGGGACAGTGTAGATAAGTTGGGTAGGAGAGAAATTTTTTGGTTTTAGGATGGTTTGACCGGGAATGAGTAGTGCTAGAGCATGCGTGATGTCTAAAACATTTATGGGGTTGTTTTCGAGGTTGTTTTCAATGGACACGAGAATGCTCCTCATGGTGAGGACCTTCAGAAGGCGCATAGAGTTAGCAGGGAGGTCGAGAGAGATAGCATATTCCAGGTGGTCCGGCATTTTCATGCTTGATGTTGTAGAAGGGGTTTTTGTGATATGAGATGGATATGGGTTTGAAGGGAGAGGGTTTTTGTGTTGTGGTTTGGGAGTTGAGACTGAATGGCTTTTCGGTTTGAGATAGGGTTTTGATATAGGTAGAGCCCTGTGGCTAGAGATCTGGGAGTGTGAAGGGGTAGTGTCTGCATGTTTAGGCGGGAGATTTGCGAGGCATGCAAAAGTGTTTTTTGACAGGAAGTGATGATGTAGGGGTTGTTTTATGCGTCTGTGATCAGAGAAAGACTTTTTTGGGATGATGAAAGTTTTGTGAAAAGGCGAAAATCTATCTAAAAGAGAGTGAAAAGAGGAGGAAGTTGGGTCTGCATGGGAACTGCTCTGGTTTGGGGGGAGGCGGGCCTTGTAGAATCTTTTCATGTGGCCTTTTTGTTGACAACCAAAGCAGTATATGCGGGAGAAACATCTAGCAGTCGAGTGGTTGTTTCTAAGGCAAAAGGAATAGTGTAGCGCCCTAAAAGGTTTTTTGGGGTGGACCAATGTCCAGGTTTGGGCGGTGGTTTTTTTTTCAAGGAGCTTGTTTATGAGGAGAGTCGAGTTTGCTTGGCCTAAAATAGGAAAAGCAGCGTTTAAGCGATCCAAGTCTTTGGGGTTGATATCCTCTACCACGATGGGTCTGGGTTTTAGGGTTTTATGAAGGGAAGACAAATTTGGCCGATATTTATCCTTAACCAAAGGGGAAGGGAAAAGTTTGTACCTTTCTGCAATGGAGATTTGCTATTTTTGCATTGTGGATGTGACATCATCGTCTTCCTCCTCAGAACCTGAGGAGACGGAGATGGGCCATGATTTTGAACCCAGAGGGGGTTGATGCTCATCCCGAACGAAGAGTTGGTCCGCCGAGTTTGATGAAGAAGAACTAGCTTGGTCATGCTTTTTGTAAAGTTATGCTAATTCAAGTGGCGTGTCGTTGATGAAATCACGCACCCAGGCATGAAAAGTATGATTTTCCATCGGTTTGATGAAAACCGACCACTCAGGTTTGAGTTTTAGCTCAGCAAGAATGTCGCTCCAGCCCTCAGAAATGAGAAGGATGGGGTTTTTTTTACCCCAGGGTTGTTCGGAGGGGAGGGACCAAGTGACCGTCACCTGGAAGGAGCGGTGACCAATGTTGATCATGCAGATTCCCGGTGAGATATCGAACTTGTGATAGATCCAAGCTCGTGGTAAGGGAATACTAGATGAAAAGGTAAGATTTGAGAGAGGGATTTCCAAGAAGGAAAAGCAGTAGTTCATACCGGCGAGAGCGGCAGGAGTTTTTGTGTTTCCGACAGACGTCGAGGTTTTTTTTTCCTTAAAGTACGACGGAAAGCAGATGGCTTACTGCATATAGGCATGCAAGGTGTTTTTATGCATGAGGCAAGGGTGAGCACGCCTCCTGTGCGCATGGTGTTTTTAGAGCAGTTGAAGGATCTTAAATGATATTCTATGTACCAATAAATGTTCTGATTTGATCTGATAGCCGAGAGAAGCTTGAAAAGGATAACAGTAGCCGGTAAAATAGCATGAAACTTTGAGGAATTTTAAAGCGAGATTTTGTGCTTGTGGATAATCAATGTAAATTTTGGTGTGAAGCAGGATAATAGACCCAGCCTCAGGGGATGGGAAGGCGTAATCAAGGATAAATTACCTGCATGTTTCTAAAAACCTTTGGTGTTGTCCAACAGTCGTCTCAAAGGATGTTATTTTCTTCAGAATTTATTGTAGAGGGTTGTGTAGGAAGGAGGAGTAATGAGGGTGTAACCTGATTTTTTGAGGGAAGACGCCGCTTCAGCCGATTTTAGAAGGTGAAGAGGAATCGGAACAAGATGAAACAAGAGATGGAGCTCTTGGTTGCTGTAGAGTCGATTTTTTGCTATC
This sequence comes from Alisma plantago-aquatica, assembly GCA_963693085.1. Taxonomy (NCBI): domain Eukaryota; kingdom Viridiplantae; phylum Streptophyta; class Magnoliopsida; order Alismatales; family Alismataceae; genus Alisma; species Alisma plantago-aquatica. Next base: position 1,486,441,412 of record OY856412.1, on the reverse strand, counting down.
GAACTGGTGAAAACCTATTGAATGCTGGAAATCACAGAGCCAGGCTATGATGAAGTGTCCTGGAGAGGGAAAATCGGATTGTAGAGATGGAATCTGGTCACCACCGCCTATGATCTGAGAGATAGGCAAGGGTAGATGAGAGGCTTGATGAACCCCTATTTGAAGTTGTTTGACTCCGGGATGGGGGAAGTTGAGCTCTGGCAGATGCTGCGAGGATGGTCGTCACCAGTAGAGTGCAGATCAAGGCTTAAGCGGTGGAGGTCAGGTGTGATACTCACCGGGAGAAGGCAGTAGGCATCGAGCAGGGAGAGACCGAGGAGTTGTTTCTAGAGAGAAGTTGGAGCTTTCTCTCACTTACCTACCATTGCCTTTGAGGTTCCTCTATATGCTATCGCTGCTCACGAACTTACTTAATCAATGAGCTTACTTAGCTTAATCAATGATTTACCTGCTGTTGAAAATTTATAATTCTACTGCTCAATGTTGTTATATTATCAGCAATAACAATGTTTCTGGCGGAGAGTTATATCTATCGCTGGGACAATTTTCAATTGTCTCACCCCATGAGATTCAACTTTTTAGGTAGACGCAGAGGAAGAAGGAACCCTTTAGTGGGTGAGAAACAAAAGCAGCCACAACAATAGTAGAAGCAACAACAAGGACAACAATGATCCTTAGGTGGAGACACTGTTTGTCAAGTCCTGTATATAGAGAGAGTCCTATGTGTCGTCTCTGTACTCTCAGGTCCTAGGAGTCAGTAGAGAGTTTGAAATAGATCTGAGATTTTTGGCTTGATGCCTCAAGATTTTGTATACTGCTCCTGCACAGTTTAACTGGGCATTCAATGTTATGACTCTCAAGATGAGATGATACAGAGATGTACTGATGAATCAGAATGTAAATAACTTACTTTGGTTCTTTATGATAGAGTTTTACCATTTGTGGATTTCTTTACAAAAAGTTTTAAATTTTTAGTGATTTTCAGTAATTCCTCTGCTAATAATTTGCTTCCGCATTTGTTAATCCTATTTTTATAAGTTGGATGCCACAGTTTTCCTGAATATCATATTCATATAGCTTCCACTTATTTACCATTCAGTCATAAAATGGTTTACATGAGGCCATCACAGATTTCTTCCAATTGGACATTCTTGGCGATATGACGAATGCCACTTTGATGGGACCATTGAACTTGATCTTCCACCAAAATCTATATATGGACAAGAAATAATAGATTTATCAGATGGGTATGATAATATCCAATTTGGAAGGGAAACACACATTTCATTGAAAAATAAACAAAGATTGCCTCCTGGATGGAACAAGAAGAGCATATTTTTTAAATTACCATATTGGAGTACACTATTAGTTTGCCATATTTTGGATGTAATGCATATTGAGACAAATATATGTGCTAATATATTGAGTTGGTTGTTGAATAAAGATGGAAACAGTCAAGAGAACATAAATGCTTGCTTACATATGAATAAGTTGAACATTCAAAAGTCATTATGGATAAAAAAGTCAACAAATGGAAATAAAGTAGTTATCCCATCTTTATCATATTGTATGACTAGTGAGGAAAAGGAAATATTTTTCATGGTTTTGAAAGGCGTGAAACTTCCATATGAGTATTCTTGTAATATCTATCGACTAGCTCAACTTGATGAGAAATAGTTTTTGGGCCTGAAGAGTCGTGATCATCACGTTTTAATGCAAAAATTGCTTGTACTAGCCCTAATAAAAACAATTTCAAAACATGTAAGGAAAGCACTAATGGAATTATATTCATTTTTCAAGCACTTGTGTGCTAAATCTATTGATGTTCAAACCATGGAAAGACTTGAGCAATAGAGACATGTGATTTTATGCAAGTTTGAGAAAATATTTCCTTCAACATTTTTTGATGTCATGGTCCACTCAGCAGTACATCTTCCTACTCAAGCTAAAATATGTGGGCCTATCACATTTAGATGAATGTATCTAGTTGAAAGATATCTTTACACCTTGAAAAAAATATAAAAAATAAAAGCAAACCAGAAGGCTCTATTGTTGAGGGTTACTTGAGAGAAGAAGTGGCTACATTTTGAGCAAGATATTTGTGCGACACTGATTCCAAAGAGAACAGACAACCGGTGTATGAAGATGGCCCGATTGGTGCTGCAAAAATTATTGCTTTCTCGGAGGATGAAATTCAGCAAGCACATCATTTCATCCTTTATAATGATGAAGACATTGATGAATATATAAAGTAAGTATATACTCATTTTTAATATGTCATTTCTAATATAATAATCAATAACATATATCTATTGTAAGTATCATGATGACATCATGTGATCGAATCATTCATATTGGTCTGAAGATGACATCAAGTTAGAGAAACATATAAGTTTTGTTGAACTGTTTAGAGATTATGTGAATTTTTCTCAATAGAAATATATTTATTTATGTGATTTACAAAATATTAATGCTTAGTTTCCTAATAGGTCAAGAGGGTAAGCAACTATAAAGAATTACCTAAAAGGGTTAAGTACTTGTCTGAAGAGCCATCTATAAAATCTCTATCCTCTTATGGTTACTTCATAAATGGATAAAAAATTAAACCAAAACACATTGATTACAACCGTGTGACACGAAATAGTGGTATTGCAACAATGGATCCTGATGATTTTTTTTCTATGGAGTTCTTTTGGATATATATGAAATACAATTTCAAAATTTAGATCAATACCATGTTTTTAAGTGTTTGTTGTATGCTGGTGAGGAAGAGGCTAGAATATCAAAGGATTATCTAAATTTTACCATTATGGACACAACTAAGCTAGAATATGAGGATGAGCCTTTTATTTCCCCTGAACAAGCAAAACAAGTATTCCATTGCATGGATCCAAAAGATGGAAATTTGGGTGTAGTTTTCCCATGGGTTGATCGAGACACATATGACGTACCAAGTGATGTATTAAATGTTGAGACCACTTATGAGAATATTTAAATTATAGTAGAATGTACTTCTAATGATGATGATGACGAATTGTGGGTGAGGCTAGACTTAGATCCTGAAAAAGATGAAGTGGATGAGAATGTTATTTATGAAATAAAAAATACATGAAAGCAAAAATGATTGTGGTAAGATATGAATTGGTATTCTTATTATCTGCAATTATGCTTATCCTTTTAGATTTGAATAGCAATACTATTTTAATAGGCGTTTGAAGTATATCTCAAACTTTACATTCTTTTCTAGAGTAATGCCTCAATAAGTGACATAATGAAGAGAGACAAAATGAGAAACAACACTTGCAATGACTCATTGGATGGTGGCCTATGTATTATTTAAATTCAAATTTGAAAATTTGTTTACTATGTCAACAGTTGATGTGTTTTACTAACCCATTCTTTCAATTAGTTCATGCGACAAAAAGACAAAGAACACTGTGTATTCCAATTGGGAAAGATACTCCACACTCATTAGAAGGTAAAATTAAATTTAATAATGTTATATTGTTTAGTCCGCTATTGTCTAATTCTATGATTTCAAATCCTTTTGTCTCTATCATATATAGTGGGTGAATAAAGACAACATGGTAAATCTTCATTGAAGACCTCTCTTGAGAATGATGCGCTCACATCTTCAGGAGGTATTTTTAGATGAATATTAACTTTTCCTCTACAAGGATGTCTATGTTGCTGATTTTGTTAGCTGCATTATATCTTATCTTAGTGAGAAAAGAAAGACAAAATAACAATTCTACTTTAGAAAGGGTTAAATCTTCACTACAAACATCTCAAATGGACGACATGATCCACCCTTCAAAAGGTATTTTTGTTTAACTATGTTTTCTTTTAAAATCACTAAAGTTTATGTTGGTAATGCTACTAACAATATTAGTCTCTAACATAAATAGTGAATGAACAAAGACAATGCATCGTATCTCTAATATTCAGCACCAGAAAGGAATACACCTTTTTCTTTAGGACGTACATTAATTTTAATATATATGTCACACTTACAAGCATAACTATGTTGATTAATTATTTTCGTAGTAAATGAGAGAAGAGGAATAGTTGAGTATTTGCCTCAAACATTTTTGAGGTGTGATGGAATTCCCTCATTAGAAGGTATTTTTTGGTTGACTAAAACCTATTTTGTATTAAATAGAATTTACCCTAGTTGTGTCTTTAACACAATAAGTCTATGATACATAGAGATTGAACAAAGGAAGCGTGTCAAATCTTTTTTTTCTGGTATCTCTTTAAAAGGATTCACTTTTTTCTTTTGGAGGTCATATTTAAACATGCAACTTACACTTACAAGCCTATTTTGTTGATGAAGTTACTAATTCATTAGTTTTTGTCATAGTGAATGAAAACACACAAAATTTTAGATATTAACGAATATCATCTCTAAGGAATGACAAATTACCCCCTCTAGAAGGTATATATGGTCCAACCAAGATTTATTATATATTACAGTAGAACTCATATCGGTGATGATATTAACACCATACATTTTTATCATACATTGTGAGTGGATAAAGGCAACAGTCCATATCTTCATTGCATATATCTTTTCAAGAAGATGCACTTCCCCCTTTAGAAGGTATTGTCATCACTACAAAAAAATTATGTGTTTTTATAAGGTTTAAAATAGTTTTTTTCCACTCATAAAAGTGTGGAAACATACATTGTCCACGCTAATAATAAGAGAGTCAAAAATTAGAGTAGAAATATTTCTACGTTGTCAAATGTAAAAAACATTCTCCATAAAGAGTGGCCACAAATTATCCACGTTGTTAAGTGTGAAATTTTCTCTCCACCTTTTTGTATGACGACTAACTCCACGCTTAAAAAGTGTGAAAAGATCCATATCTGTTGTTGACATAATGATTGGCGGTCAAATTTCTTTACTGTTAGAAGTGTGGAAAAGTGAATATGAAGTGTGGAAAAAATAGCAATTTATTTGAACAAAATCTGAAACATCCACACACGTTTTGACATTTCTAAAGATTATTAACTTTTAATGGAAGCATTCAATGAAGATTAGAGCGGCAATAACATTTTTAATTGAACTGGGAGCAATTTTATTCACCTTGCCTCCCGCACAAGAGATTAATGCTAAAACATTCTGTATCACATTCAATTTTCTTGGATGTAACAAGATTGACTTTCTCTTTTTAGTTCTTGAGAAAAAAACCAAGACAATACAAGGTCAGTATCTATAACTATTAGCTGACCAGTATAGGTATTACTACATGAGACACTACCAATGTAACAAAAAAGAAGTAACATATATAAGGAGATACATACCAACTTCCTTGTATCAGCTGCAAATCAAGAAAAACTCTAACCAAAAAAGGCCTTCAGCATAAAGATTCAATCAATGTACCACAACTAACATCTCACGTCAGATGCATATATCAATGCTTTAGTAACAATCATCATGCAACTTTATGTATATTTTTAGCCATGTTGGTGGATTGACGGTCAATAGTTAAGAATAGTGGTCTTGTCCTTCATGATTAACCTTTAATGACAGCTCAGACTTCACCTGGTTCAATTATAAATGAACTAAGATATCACTCGCCACAATATTGCTAGACAAAAAAATCTTAACTATAATTGTATCTATCGACTGGTTATAGAATACGACAAGGTATTTAAAGATGAATATTCATTCATGGATAAGCTAGTTAAAAAGGGAACCACATGTAAACGAAAAAGTTGTTATTTGCATTGAAATGCTAGCAGCTCAAAAATGCTAGTAGCTCAGGTACCTCTAAATAGCAATGATCGTCCCCATGGTCTATAGACAATACAATAATAAAATTCCGCACATTGATGCAGAAGCATCCGTACAATTTCATCCCACTCTTAATTTCTCACAAACTTATTTTGCAACTACAATTGAACGCACTTGGATGTCGTATTTTCAAGGGCCAGATGTATTTTGTTAGATACTATATGCAAGGATGATAGCCAACTCTGTGAATTCTAATAGCTGAATGATAGTCTACTCAAGAGCAGTAGATGAATAAATTTAAGAAAGGAGTCAAAGAACTATGGACTTTACTCAAGAAGTTAAACACACACACTTACCTTATTTTATGTTTCTTCTAAATATTAGAGCTGGTGGGCTTGGGCTAAATTTGCAAACGGCAGATACTGTGACAATTTTTGATAGTGATTGGAATCCACAAATAGACCAATAGGCAGACGATCATGCTCATCGTATTAGACAAAAGAAGAAAATACATGTGTTTGTGCTAGTGAGTAGTGATGGCAATTGGGCGGGTATGAGCAATCCATACCCATACCCGCTATACCCATTCAAATTTTGACCCAACCAGACCCACCCCATTTAAAGAAAATATAGAATAACAAATATCCATACCCAACCCAATGAGTCATGGGGACCAATTACAACCCGTTCCAATCAAATCCATGAATTTGACACTCAAATTTGACTATTTCCCAAATTTGTAAAAATTTCAAAGAGGCCTTATGCATTTGTAAAAAAAATTCAACATGACCCATACAAATGTAGTATTTAGAAAATAATATTTTCAACTTTGCAACAAACCGTAGTGGATATGTACTTTTTAAAGATTGGGATGATTACAGAAAGCACCCAATATTAATTATTTTAATGTAGAACTCATTTGCAGATCTTGAGAATTTGTAATTACACGTTGCGATTCAGTTCAGCACATCTGCAAATCAACTCATTTATGAAACTTTAATTTCTACCATTACAAATTATGAAACTTTAATTTCTCTTGTTATAATTGAAGCACCCGCGATGGCTAGTAACATAACTTCACAGTACAAATTAACGACCAACCCAGTTCTGTTCAGAAAATAAAAGACTGTTCTTCTCTTATCGGTAGAAGGCCATCTATTGAGTCAAAAAGGTTTGTGATCAGTCACTGAGAGGACAGGGGAATGTAGAGCTGGTAATCAGAGTTCTTGCTATGATCCCTTGCATGTGGTCTGAATGCATGGTTGAGCATCATTGAGTAGCAATAAAATTAATATGTCGTTATTTAACTAATGTACCATCATACAAAATAAATTATAATGATTTTCCCTGAATGATTGGTTGAATTTCTTGTCCAACATATCCTATTTTCATAATTACGATTGTATATTGAATATTTTCAATGTTCATAAATAGGTAAATATTTACCTAGTCCACCTATTATGTATTATGTTTATTTAAGTTGGAACCTTGTCTGATCCCTTGAATGAGATCTGACCCCTTGAACTAGGTTTGTTATGCTGGACCAAAATTCGACTCTGCCTATTATGTATATGTTTATTTAAGTTAGAACCTATTATTGTGTAGTATATATTTTCTGTGTTCATTAACATTGCTTGTTCAACTATAATGATTGACCAAAATATGTATATTTGTTCAGTTTAATGAGCTCTAAATTCCAAGAAATGTATTGTAGATTGTGTATTGAATATTAAAATGATATACCCTAGTCCAGATTGGTTGAATATACCATAATACCAAGAAAATTAAAATGATATACCCTTGTCTGATCCCTTGAATGAGCTCTAATTTCGTGGTTGAGCTTCATTGAGTATCTATCAATCAAATAAATATGTCACTATGTGTAGGATACATTCTCTATGCTCATAAACATAGCTTGATCAACTGTACTGATTGACCACAACACCCATTATTCTTTAGTTTAATGTGCCCTAAGCCCTAGAATGAGGTCTGAATTCATGCTTGAGCTTGATTCACTAGCAATCAGTTTAATAGGTCTACTATTTAACCACTAAAACCCACATACCACATAATTCAGAATAAATCTGAATGATTTTACCCTCAATGGTTGGTTGACTATTTTCCGTCCAACAGAGCTTGATGTGGATTATTATTGTGTACTGAATATTTTATATGTGTTCATAAACAGGGTCATATTTCCCTAGTCCACCTACTTTGGTTTATGTTGAATTTAAATTGGCTCCTTGTCCACAACCCTTGACTGAGGTCTGACCCCTTGACTTAGGTCTACTATGATGCTCCAAAATTGGAATCCATCTATTACGTAGTATTTTTATTCAATTTGGAACCTATTATTGTGTAGTGTACATTCGTGCTTGAGCTTGATTTAGTAGCAATCAATTTCATATGTCATTATTTGTTCAATTTTAAATATATTATGTATTATTTTTGTTTTAAGTTGGGACAAGTATATGGTCCCCTTAAGTGTGCTCAAAGCCCTACATTGAGGTATGAATTCATGCTTGAGATTGATTCAGTACCAATCAATTTAATAGGTCTTTGTTTGTCCAGTTTAAAATTAATTATGTATTGTTTTATTTAAGTTGGAACATATATCTGATCCCCTTAATGAGGTCTGACCCCTTCAGTTAGGTCTATTATGTTAAACAACACCTAAATTCTGTTGTTGTTAATCATCTTATAAATATCAATACACCACCTACATCTATAGTAGACAAAAATTAAACACCAACTACAACTGTAATATCAGTGGTTGTTATCCCTAAGATGTCACCATTCGATCAGAAAACATCAACCTTATAATAGAATACTTTAATACAAGTTAAACTTTCAAGTATAAAGACCTAAACTAGGTTCGTATAAAGGTTTCGTTTGAACACCCTGACTAAAGTGATCTATTGTAGTGTCATTGCTACTATGTCTACACCAGACCTGAAGATCCATATTGTATGGATGAAAGAGTTGGATGAGGCTCTGGTTGCTGCATTGAGGAGACAATATGACCTAGGTAGGTGTGTCAATGGCAGTTTTACTAGGGACGCATGGAGGGAGACGTTACACAATTGGCATAACAGGATGGGGAGGAACAAGGGTTCAATGGAGCAGTTAAAAACTCAGTGGAAGAACCTCAAGAGAGACTTTTCCAAGATAAAACTGGTAACCAACAAAAGTGGTGTTGGATGGGATGAGAGCAGGCACAAGCTAATACTGCCTAACACCCCAGAGTGGAGGGAGGCACTTGTGATATGTCTAATGATAGATAGTCCCATGAGTATTAAACATTAACTTAAAGTTATTAATATTGACCTAATCATTAGTGTTTGAACATTTTAGGGAAACAAGGAACTGGCGAGATTGATCACTAGACCATTCTACCACTACAATGACGACGAGATGATAGGGGCCATCATGCAATGTCCTTAACAGATAGACAACTTCCTTCTGATGTTGCATCTGAAGATGATGTTGTTGTCGACCTAGATGCATCTGATTCATTTGTCAGCCCAGAACCAACCGGTCCAACCGGTCATACTGAAGATATGGGTTATTCTGGGATGCAAAATGAGGACAACAATGGCTAAACAAACAACTAAGGTGTTGGTGTAAGGACTCCTACCACGCACAGACATAGGAATCGAGCCTCAACCACACAGGACAGTTGTGGCATGTCTAATGATGTCATTTATGAATTCACAAAGGTGTTTTCCAAGGTACATGAGATGAGAAGCGGTATTGCCAATAGATCTAATGACAAAGATCAGTATCAAACCATATTGCACCATTTTCATGAAACCTACCCTGACGCCCCTGTCCCTATTTTTACCACTCTTGTGCATGCCATAAAGGAGTCAGCAAACTGTAACGTTTACCTAAGCCTTATGGATACCCCACACAAAATTACCATTTGGTTGCAAGGCCTTTGGGAAATGAAGAATAGAGCTTATGGAGCTTCTGGATCACAAACACCCTTCACACCACCACCATATAGACAATGACCACCATTGCCGTTTAGTAGCACAAGTGGTTACAATAGAGGTCCTGCCCCATAGACATTCTTCTGAGGTTGTATAATTTAAGAACTATATCAATAGCCTGGCTTTAATTTAAGAACTATTTCAAATTTTGATGTTGTAATATTTGATTCTGGTGCATTCACAATTTCTGAATTATGATACTATGTAATGTTTTATCTTGTTACTTACTATTTGGTCGCTATCATGGTCATTTCATTTCTGCAATCTCTCTCTCTCTATATTTCTTATGTGGGTAATCACTTTTAAATATAGATGTCATGGCCGGTATTGAACAACCACAAACAACGGATGACATTGCACAGCTTTTGGATCTTATGTCCGGTCCAGCTAATGACATTGCTAACGCAATAGGCTACCAAATAACAGACCAAATATCACACAATATCATGGACAATTCAAACGACGCAACCACACAACAACCAATACCGAGATCTGTTAGTATTAGGAGCGGCCATCAAAAGGTTTTAGAAATAATAACTGGATATGAAAGGAAGTTGTATGATCTGTATCGTATGCTACCCAACACGTTTTAGCCTTTGCAGACAAACTTGTGGACTGAGGTTTGTTGAAAAGTACTAGAGGTGTGTCGTCAGTGGAGACAGTTTGCTACTTTCTTAAAATTGTTGGACATGGCCATACCAACTGTGATCTGGCTGATAACTACATTCATAGTGGTGAGACCATCAGTAGAAAGTTTAATGAGGTATTGGATGCAGTGTGTGCTTTGTGTAATGAATATGTTGTGATGCCAACTGCATCAACAACTCCGCACCGACGTATACTAGAGAGTTCAAGATTTTACCCTTACTTCAAGGTATGACCATAACTTTGTTGACCATGCGTATTCCGTTGTTAGTATAACCACTTTCATCATCACTGAATTTCATATATACTTATCATCGGAAGACATTGGGGCAATTGACGGGACACACATCCCCATTTATGTATAAGTAGAACCATTATAGAAATAGAAAAGGAAATGTTTCCATGAATGTCATGGCTATAGTAGACTTCTCAATTGAGTTTACATGTATCATGACTGGTTGGGAGGGATCTGCGGCTAACCAAAGGGTACTACACGCAGCTACAACCATAGGCAATTTCAAAGTACTTACTGGAAAGTATTATCTTGTTGATGTAGGGTACACCAACACCCGACAATTTCTTACACCATACCGAAATGTAGCTTACCATGTAGCAGAGTATCAGGGTAATAGAAACTCATACACCAGCAAAAAGGATATGTTCAACTACCGACATGCTCAACTATGTAACATTGTTGAATGAGTCTTTGGTGTGTTGAAGAAGAGGTTTTCCAACTTTCGAAAAGGAGTGACTTTTCCTATGCATTCACAGTCTCGCATTGTAATGGCTTGTTGTATCCTCCACAATTTTATCCGGCGCCAAAATGATGGTGATACTTTAATGGATGAAAACTTGGAAGACCATCATAATACCCCTGACATCTTGAATGATTTGAGTTCTCTCCAACAAACAATCCAGGCTGATGCTAGGGAGGGAGATGTTTTATGCGAAACACTAGCCAATTCCATGTGGGAAAATCAATGATTTTCATATTTTTTGTAACTTGTAGACATTGAAACATGTTCTACAACATGTTTCACTTATTCCCTTTTTGAATTTCATTTTGTAGCTTAACGGTCAAATATTTCTTCTCAAATTCTATTGTTGACTACAATTTTACCTACTTCTAAAAAATATCACATTATGTTTCATTAGGTTATCTATCTAGAAATGGATAATGGAATGCCGTCATGTCCATGTGGTCTCCAGTGCACCGTATGAGTGTACATAGATGCCACAGATGCGGCTGATGGATGGTTTGAAGACAACAACCCCCACATGCTGTATTTTACATGTAGTAAGGGTCTTGTTCTGACCAGATGTCATATGATGTTGCCTGCACAACAAGTACAACCTACAGTGGCCACGCTTACTGCAATTAGGGATGCGTTTATAACACAACTTGCATAAGCACACAACGAACGCAAGCAATTGTCAGAACAATGTGATTTTGTCTGCTCCACAAGAGCAGACACAGGTAGGCTAATATCATATATTGACAATCTGTAGAAGAGGCGCCTATATCTTAACAAACTGCTTCACCTACCAAGTGATAGTGTCTCTTCAACAGAGGAAGACAGATACAATACATCATAGGTGTAGTATGTAGTATATTTGGAACTATGTTTTTTGAACCCGATAGGCTAATAATATAGTTAGAACACTCAACTGGTCGTATCGAAATACTCTCTAACTATGTTTCGTAGAAATCTATGTTTTGAACCCGAATTTATTACTAATCATCAATCTTATTCTAGATGTCATTGAATCCAACTGAAGTTCTGATGTGTGAATGTGGTTTGGTTGCACCATTACGGATAAACATAGAGGATGCAGGGTGATATGACTTTGGCATTCTTAGCAAAAGGCATGGAGAAATGTATTACATATTTCCTTCTAGTAAGGTGCACTAGTAAAACCAAAAATAATAAGTTGCACTTGCTAAGTACATCACATATTTGTTGTTATTAACTAGAATTTGGGGGAAAAATTAGGGAAAAGACCGATGCAAATACTTTCATTGGGAAGTCGATCTCTCCCCAACAACTGATTCGTTGAAGGCTGAGATTACGTTACTAACGTGTGAGTGCAAGTCAGTGTGGGGCCAGACAATGAACATGATGGACTTGTTGAAATCCATCACAACTCCGAACATGTTTACACCTGCAAAAAGAACGACTATGAAGTTCTACAAACTTCTATTCATAAGTTAGAGGAGAGTTGTACTTTTATTTTGGATACTCCTTCAACTCTGATGTCTCCATAACACATTTTTTGTCATTTTGTTGCATGATTATGGATATATAAGATTGTATGCCCTATCTTACTTGCACACAAAATTGGAATATAAGATTACATCCACCATTATCGTCTAATATGGTTCTGCTTATGCTATTTCAACATCTTACATACGAAATTTGTTCTATGGCTTGTCGTATAATATGGTGTGCGGAGCACGATCAAATCCTACTTGATGTGATGAGAAACCAGTATGACCTGGGAAGATGTGTCAACAGAGCATATACTACAGAGGCTTTGAGGGAGACATTTCTTGACTTTCGTGACTTAACCAAGGTACTTAGCATTGATTTGAACAGGCTAAAAACCCGTTGGAAGAACTTAAGGAAACGATTTATCAGACTAAATTGTTTCCTTTTGGGACATTTATTACCTCCTCATCCCTTAGCACAATATGTGATCCTCCTCGGAGTTGTTGAAAACCTAAGCAATGTTGACAACAATAATGACGCAACTACGAGATTAGGTGGTGAAGCAAACAAATGAAGTTGCGAACAATTGTTGACCACTTTAGGGATGTTCAAATATTTTGTTTTATATGCATTTAAAAATGATTATCATTATATTTGATTTGGGAACATTTGTCATTATGCTCAATAGTTTGCATGTCTGAAATCTATTTTAATGAATGCATAATTGGGCATACTCATTTCATGCATCTATAATTAATGTGATACCAACTTAGCTATATGTGTTTTTGACCATTGCTTTTGGAACAACATGTAGATGTCACACAACAACAAATTCAATACAAAGTCCGTATGTTACACAAAGTGTAAGGATAAGTCGATGAAAGTTGTAGTAGACTTCTCAATGGAATGCGATGTAGATGGGATACCCCTTGATTGGTCAAAGTATATACATTGTATCGATGACAACTCGGGTAATGGTTTTAAAACCACTGTACAAGTGAATAATTGGGTGTGCAGATGTAGTCATGCCCCACAAGATGTTGTGTCAGCCAAAAGAGTGTAATTGATACATTTGGTAGAGAGAGACTACATTTTTGTCGACAAATAAGTGGAGTCCAATTAGCATGATAGGAGTTGTACGGTTCATAGTGGTCATTCAATGAAACACCTTTGTTTGTTGCAAAATTTAGCTGGAATAGGCACGTGATGCAGTATGGTTTGGTTTGGCTACTGTTACAGTTGCCAAATTAAATCAAACTACAACCTGTGATTATTCCAGCTGAATTTCATAACAAGTGTAGGTTTTTCATTGTTTGACCAAATTGAACCAAAACCTTCATACCATGCCAAATCGGACTTCATTTCCTTATTGACAAAAATATAGTCTTCTATTTACCGATTGTTTACATTTCCTTCTTTAGGCCAGCGCAACAACTCTTGAAGCATGACCACTCACTGTATGGTCATCTAATGGCCTTGCTACACTAGTATGAATTTGTCTTTGTCAATGTACCAAATGTTTATTTGATTATGTACTACACTTAGTTTGTATGTTTCCTACTAACATATTGAATGGTGGATATATACTAAGATTATTCACACGGTACTTAATTTTAAATACTATATAATTTCGCATTCTAAATTATCTCCATCATGAATGTTTCTGTATTGACTACACATTTATTTTTCAGTTTAACAGATACAATGAATCGGTTTGTATGGGATGTAGAATGTGATGCAACCCTAGGAATAGTGTTAGGTCGACAATATTACTTACGCAAACTACATGGACCTTCGGCACAGTAGGGTTGGTGTGATGCCATAGCGGAGTTTCATGAGATAACTGGCAGAACGGATATTAGTATGGGTGTGTTTAAGACGAGATGGAAAATTTTAAAAATTGTGGATGCAGTTCCAAAAAACTTTCTGGAATAGCCCGCGAACTTATACACCAGGACTACAACAACATCCGATTAACCTACAGCACACATCACATACTTCCATAATACATATAGAAGATACATGCGGACTACCCGAGGATGTTGGTAGAAAATAAAAATCTTAGTGCAATGAATGCCACTTTGTATTTGATTGACTATTGTCTATTGTTTGCTTCATTTGTTTTTAATTACGTAAAAAATATGTTATCTTTTCATTTGAAAAAATTATTTATCCGTAATGAATATCAAATAACCCATGTTGTTGTCTGTTATTAGTACTTACATTTATAGTACTTGTTCTGAATATTATTTTACATTGATGTAGGCATAACATCTAAATTGTTGACGCTCTCTCAACCACAACACCCAAGGACCATGGCCTGGGCCTCTACACCAATGTTACTATTCCCTATTGAAGAACAATTGGACATCACCCTAGATGATTTTTCCTTAGCAAAACTCATTATACCTAAACATTGACATGATCTAAACGGAAGAAGCTACAAGGCTGGTGAACTATACCTAAATTATGGAAATTCAACATTTGTTATCGAGGTTAAGTACGACCTTGACGGAAATCTTATATCCACATCTGGTTGGTGTGAGTGGGTTATGAAGATGCTATTGGGCTATACTGACAAACTTTTTCTTTGTCTGGTTGACCATAATACCATCAAGTTATGGATAACCAACATCAACAATGAGACACTCCATCATCTCAAACAAATTGAGTATTCAATAGAGGATAGCAAATATGACGACGAATCTGATGATGGGAACACACCCAACAATTGCTACAAAGTACCTTTTATTCCTTTGGGCACCGTAGATTTTCCTATTACAATTAGTTTAGATTCATCTAAAGACAACAACAAGCTCTATGACACAACAACATCATAAAAAAAACCAAAGTAGGTCCAATCAACAAATTGTTGATTCCAATCTTATTTTGTTTTTCCACTTTCTATCTTAAAGTAATCAAACTTCATACCTATTTTT
This sequence comes from Alisma plantago-aquatica, assembly GCA_963693085.1. Taxonomy (NCBI): domain Eukaryota; kingdom Viridiplantae; phylum Streptophyta; class Magnoliopsida; order Alismatales; family Alismataceae; genus Alisma; species Alisma plantago-aquatica. The sequence goes on along the minus strand of OY856412.1, from coordinate 1,486,425,880 downwards.
TGTTGTTAAAACTTTAGAAGACAACAACAATGAAAGGGCCCTCACAATTGCTGACTCTAGACCATGATGTTGTTTTTAAGTTGTGTATCTAGTCTAGTAGTGTCTCTCTATTCCAGTTATTTTACTTATGTTTAGTTAATGTCATTCATCCCTTGTAATATTAGTACAGTGGTAACAATATTTTTCGTTTGAATTACAATAACAAACTATTGAAGTTAATTTGTGTTGTATAACCAATATAATATAATCAGTTAATTTCCAAATACCTTACCATTGACAAAATCACCAACATAAAAACTACAACCTTAGATAGACGAATGAAATTGTAAAAAAGTTGGTCCAACTTGTATTTTTTTATGATTGCTTGGCAACATTTTCTTCTAAAACTTATTCCCATCATTACTTTGTTTTTATTATCATTTCATCAAAGGTGTACCCACGTATTCTATTTCAAAATATAACATTGCGTTAAAACTTACATCTCTAAGTTTGGTTGCCAACTTTAACTTGTACAAACTGTTGCATATGTACTTTGTTATTATGATTATTTTGTCTTACTTATATTTATTTTTAAAATTTTATTAGATGTCGACATCACGGTCAAAGTCACGATCAAAGTTTGAAAAATTGTTGATGTCCCCGTCAAAGATACAAAAATATGTTGAGGATTACTTAGTCTGCAAACAAAAATGTTGGAAACCTGGAAACTAGGGTGAGCGTGCACAAAAGGGGTCCAAATTTGACAGCCACAAAGAAGAAAATGTTGGGGTCAATAAACATGTTCCTCATCTGCCATTGTTGTTTGATTGGCCAAAAGATGAAATCAAACAACAACCTCAGCCAGTGCAGGAGGACTTTCCTGTGTCATGGGACGAGTACGAGGAGGCCCTAAAGTGGGCCAACTGGGAAGGTCCTACGTGGGAACAAGAACAATCATTGTCCACCCCGAAAACCGACCAACATAGTGGCTAGACATTGTCTTAGCATGTGTGTATGGGTGTGTAGGTCTAGGCCCAGGGCAAGCAGCTCCTTTTTTGTCCACTCTACCTTGGTTCATGACACTTTTGCCCCGGATCACATTATGTTCTTATCAACTTTTCTTTGGCATTTTTTAAGTTCTCCTACAAACGTTATTATCTATACTTTTTCATTTCTTTTATTATGGAACTATTATGGCCATTTTAATCAAACTATCTTTCAAATGATGTTTGGTCTACTTGTGTGTAATTTATGTTCTATTATGTCAATTACAATTATCTTGTCAGTTACCAATTACTAGGTCGAATATGCAAAACTTTATACATACATACAAAATGAACATTCCATGCAAGATAATTGTAGAGTTTAATGTATTTAAAATAAACATATAAATTGACCATATTCATTAATATCCATTTAACTAAAAAACAAACAATATCATCTACATTATGTATCGAATTACATATATTTTGTTAATTTTATACTTGTACAGTAGTGGCATCACAATTTTACATAAGTTGTTATTGTTAAAACAACTCTATAAGAATAGGACAGAATAAGCAGATCTTGTCTACGTTGCCAAATAGAACCAGGTTGAATACTGACAGGCATCCAAACTGAATCAGTCTGAAACCAAACTCAAAACTGACTAGCTAACCAAAATTAGACTGGGTTCCCAAACAAAATCAGACTGCAACCTGACTACCCCAACTTAGATCATCAAACTAACCCCGACTAACCCAGTCCAGATTCCAGAATCCTAGTCCCGTGCCAAACACAAGATTAGGGATTCGTAGCCAAAAAAATGGGAGTTAATGGGTCCCAATGGGATATACGCAAAAGAGGACCCCAACACAACGACCCCATTTAAAACCCACTGAGCGAATCAGACCCGTAAGACCCACTATAAATTGGGTATCACCTCTATGGGTTTGTTGGGTTATGGGTATATGGGTAAATTTTCCATCCCTACTAGTTAGTGTTGGATCAATTTAAGATGTAATTCTTGAACAAGCCAAACAAAAAATAGGCACGGATGATAAAGTCATTCAGACCAGACTATTTAATACAAATTCCACACCACAAGATAGAAGATATATGTTGTAGGATATAATGCAAAGAGACATTTATTTACTTAGCACTAATGTTCCCAATGATAGAGAAATCAATAGACTTTCTACCCGCAACGATGAAGATTACTGGATGTTTCAGAAGATGGATGAAGATAGACAATGGAGAAAAAGGATATCGATCGAGACTAATGGGAAAACATGAGGTGCCTGAATGGGCATATTCATTCAACAAAGATGAAAAGAACAAGAAGCTAAAAAAAGATATGAGTAGTACTGAGGTCACTAGTAAGAGGCAATGAAAAGAAGTGATCCATGCAGATACACTTAGTGACATGTAGTGGGTCAAAGTTGTGGAGGATAGAAAAGACTTTTCTAATTTTTCAACCAGATCAAAGAAGAGAACATGTCTACTAGATGCGTCTACTAGATGGCACTAATTTAGCATTTGATATTTTGGCTGAACAAAATACACAAGATCAGAAATATGAAACTAGATCAGCAGGAAGTGAAGAGATGAGTGATGACTATATAAGTCAAGCTTCAAGAAGACGATCATCTAGTATTCTGCAATCAAATAATACTCACAACAATGATGATGACGACAGTGGTGATGATGATTGTGAAGGTCCTACTACTGGTACTTGGTGTGGAAATGATATTTCAAGGAGAACACATAAGAGAAAATGTTCAAATCATGTAGTGGTAGGTTCATCGTCAGACTACAAAGGATGCTTTGGCCCATAAAAGTTTTGTAGTATGGATTAGGTAGTCTTATTTGTAACTTATTTATAGTTAGGGAGTGGTTCCAGATCAATAGTGGGACCAACGGGGATCTCCGAATTGCAGCATGTCATCCTGCATCTTCTAGAAGGTAGTGAGATATATATTTAGGTAACATCACCAATTTTCAGTTTGTCCCTGGAGGGGTTCTTGCATGCAGGCCTCCATGCTCAAAGGGGTAGCAGGGAGAGAAGCTTGGCGGTAGTAGGTTGAAATTATTAGATATATGGTTGCACAACCATGTATATAACATGGGTTAAGCCCAATGTAGTGCAGCTAGTACATAATATAGTGCAGCTAGTACATGTAAGAAAAGTGGTTTTATCTCTAGTGCAAATGGAAAAGAAGTTTTATGCCATATTACTCACTCCTAGAACTTTTATGGTCCTTATATGTAGGATCACATGGGACAGTATTGTCCAAGAGGTTCTTGGAGGAGGATATGCTCACCTCCTTGGTGGGTATGGTGACCACAACACACACGCACACATGCGTGTGTGCCACGCCACATATGGCCTGGTCGGGCCGGGCATGGGCTCGGGCTCGGGCTTGTGGATTGTGGATTGTGGAGAATGTCTTATGTCTTCTTTTTGCACTAGGACACAACTATGTAATTTTGTGGCTTGTGGATTGTGGATTGTGGAGAATGTCTTCTGTCTTATTTTTACACTATGATACAACTATGTAATTAATTATTCATTTAATTAATTGTTTTTTCCTATTCAGATTTATTAATCCTAACTGGTAAGTGTCTCTTTTGCAAAGTTTTCCACAATATGTACAAGAGTAACTTAGTGGTTGCGTCTACACAAGAATAGGAATACTGGGGTGTGTAAGGATATAAATAGGCCTCCAGTTATTAGGATTAAACACATCTTTCAAACACATAGTCGTCGGTCATTCAAGTGCGTATTTGCAAACAAAGCGGGAGTCTCTCTCTGCCGTCGTTGCTTCTATGGTGCTACATGGAGATCCTCTCCTGGATGTAGCAAGTTTGTCCATCCTTTCCTTCCAAGGCACAACCTATCAGGTGGTGGTTCCTGCGGTTGCTGAGCTGTACTGGTGGTGCGCTGCTTCATCTGCAATGTTTGTGGTCAACACGTGTGGGACGTCTCTTCTTTAAGTTCATACCCGGTCGACTGGGAGAATGACGCCTATCCAAAAGGTGTTACAAGGCGCTAATTTTTTGAAGTATATCACATTCGTTTCTCAATGAATGACCTAGTTAGATCTTAAACTATTGGTTTGTTCTATGTTTTATTATCTGGATTGACCTAAACCATTAACCAAAATTGCACCTACTGTTGTTGCATGTAACGACGTAATTCAAATTTAACAATACTCTTAAAGAAATTATTATCTATCATTAGTTAACTATGGCTGGTTCTGGCATGAAAATTGATACATTTTGTATGCCTGAAAAATTTACCGGAGCTTATTATACTTGTTGGCAAAGTAAGATGCAAATCTGGCTTAACATGGTAGGGTATGATCAGTATTTAGAAGAAGATGAACCCAAAGTAGATCAATTTGTTCTTGATAATGCTAATATAATTGCAACTTGGAAGAAGGGTGACAAGACGTGGCTAGGGTTGATTTTGTTTGCATTAAATAACAAACTGTATGACTCATACTCTAAGCCACCTGCTACTACATCTAAGGTTCTGTGGAAAGGATTAGAAAAGAAATACAATACTGAGAATCAGGGAACTCAAAAATATTGTGTTGTAAAATTTCTTAAGTTTCATATGTCTGAGGATAAATCTGTCTCTGACACACGATTTTCAACTCTTGGTGCAAGAGCTCGCTGATGCGGGCATGACACTTCCTAAAAAAAATTGTTGCTATGTCAATCATTGAGAAATTCCCAAAATCTTGGGATTTGTTTGGCATAGATCTTAAGCACTGCAAAGGAGACATGTCAATGAATGATCTCATGATGGATATCAATATTTGGGAAGAACAATTGAAAGAGAATACTATCAAAGTACCAACTGATGTTAATGCAACTGTTAATTTTACTCACTACAAAAAATTTGGCTTTTGTTGAAGAACATTTGTGAGGAACCAAAAATCGTGAATAATGATGTCCATTTGTGAGGGCTCATCCTTCAAATATGGGACCACATCCCTCAACCGTGTTCTTGACATCGTTAGGCATTTTATGTGAACATTGGTCCCTCACAAATACATTTGTTACGAATTACCCCCTCAAAAACTCCATGACAAATCTTCCCTCCATCTCATAATCCTTCCCTCCATTCTAAAACTCTGATTCATCTATCAAAATTCACGAAAAAAACCACCCAGTCCCGGCGGGCGCTAGTTTCCCCCTCATTTCCTCCGCACTCCTCCACTGAACCCTCCCCTTCCCGATTCTCTCATCGGTTCCTCCGCACTCCTCCACTGAACCCTCCCCCTCCCGATTCTCTCATCGGTTCCTCCGCATTGGGTCATCCTTGACGCCAATCGCCCTGCTCGGTTGCTGCCGTTCATCCTTCGTATTGGGCTCATCCTTCATCGGGGTAAGGCTGTTGATGGTTGCTGCCCTCCGCCATTGACGATTGCTGCCGTCCGCATTAGTCGTTGCTGCTACGCAGTCACCGTGCTTGATTGCCGCCGATTGCCCTGCTCGGCCGCATTGGTCGTTTCTGCTACGCAGCTTGCTTCTTCGGCCACTGGAATCCTCTCTAGGTTCGTATCTTTTTTTCTTTTTCTCATTTGGGAGAGCACTAGCCCCCAGTTCGACGCCTGATAGCCAAGATTGGTTCTTCCTCCAATGGGCTTACAGTTCATACCTCATGTGTCCGCCTCATCTCCCCCCAATGTGATCTGCATAGGATTAGCTGGGTTTACTTAGTAAAAATACTAACCATCTAGTATTCATATGAGTTATCTCCTCCTCCCCTAAGGGTTAACGTTCACACGTATAAGAAACATATCACAATCTTGAAAAACTTTGACTATCCTCAGTTGCATGGAGATGGTCATACAACAGTAATACAGAGTAGTCAGGGGTGTGTTCAATATTTGGAAGCGAGGAAATAGCTCCTTGGGAGTAGCTACCATAACTAAATGGAAGGGAATCAAAGTTGTGATGTACATAAATTCCTAGGCTATGCATCTACAGTATAGCATCCTCATAATGCTTTTCTATCATACAACTTTGTGTTTTGTCAATAAGAAAAGAATAATTTACTTATGTGATTGAGTAGATATAGTATTTGATTGAATATTGTCTTTCTCGAATATGTACAATATTTATTAATTGTACAAACTCGAATTTATGTATAATACCTACCATGTAATCCAAGTCATACTTGATCAAATATTACTCATATATAATTGTTGAGGCTCAAGCTTGGTTCAAAGCAATACACATGTGTGCATGTATGTGTAATTTTGCTACTCTGTTCTATTCTATATGAACAAGTGTTCTCATGACACACATATATATGGGTCATAGCCAAAGTAGTTGATAATGAATGTATTAATAATATTCCTAGTTTCTTTGAAGACAGTATGAAGGAAATAAGCAATACCTCCTTTAAATCTATTATATGTATCCTTTACTATATCTGGTGGTATAGAAATAAGGTGATTTTTGAGGAATGGTTAGTCAATGTGAGTGTGCTATAGTCTATTATCCATAATGAGATAAAAGTGCTTCTTTACTAAACGAGCCCTGTGTTATTTTTTCTGGAATTGCTATACTTGTTCGTATTTTCTAAAGATGAAGAAGGGTTCCATCTGATGTTACTGGTTTATTGATGTAGTGGTGATCAAGATGGTTGTATGTATTCTACAATGTTGGAGTTTCCTACTTGTCCTTATGTTCAGAAGATGAAGTAGAGCTTCTATATATCTGGTGTTTTTTAGTCTATTGATCCAGTGATGATCAAGATGGTTGCTTGTAAAATGTTGTGCTGAAATGACCTTTCTTTTGAAGGGGAAGTGTTAACCTTGTTACCCCTCCCAACTCTGTTGAGAAAAATAACTTAGAACCTTCCTTTTAGTTTCTAAAATGTAATAAGAAGAATACGTCCAGAGGTAGAGGGAGAAAGGGGTAAACTGAGGATAACAATGCTACTTTATCCAATAAGTTTGATAACTTAGCAATTGTTTATCCAATAAATTTGGGTAGTTATAGTGGATTTCTCATCACACCAGTCATGGTATTGGGAGAGTTTTTGTTTTGTGGAATGGTATCTAATGCTCTGTTGAAAAGCTTTTTTAATATGATAAATTAATACATACTAGAATCACTATTGGTGATAAAAGATTTCTTCTTACTACTATTTGTGGTCACTTGTACGAGTTCTGTTCTGTTTTCTCACTGCGTTGTTTTTGAATGTTTTGTTTTTGGTGCTTAGTATAATATAGCCTGGTGTTTTTGCATTTTGCAGAGGCACACTAAGTCATTGTCAACATTTCAGAAATCTAGGCAGAAGCCTCAAGAAAGAATGGGTGTTCTTAGTAATGTGGGTTCCTCCTTGTTCCCTTAATTGTTAAAACGACATTTGTATATATGTCTTTTTTCCTTTACCCCCTCCATCTAAAATAATACACTTTCTGTAACATGTGGTTGTGATGCATGCCCTAAAAGCCAATAACTATAGTAATGATCCGAACTCTTTACTTGGAGATTAATTAAAGGCTGACTGCCCAGGGCTCCGATGAGATACATCCATCCCTGATATAATAGTTGGCACTTTGGAGATCTTTGGCATGGATGGAGGATGCTCAGCTGTGGTGAACTTCTATGTAGGCTTATTTAGGATCTCATTCGCTGTGGAAACATGAAGGGCATTGTAAGTAAAATCTTTTAATGTATTTCGTTTAAATTAGTTAAACGAAATACATAAAAAGATTTTACTGACAACGCACTTAATGTTTCCACAGCGAATGAGATCCTAAATAAGCCTACATAGAAGTTCACCACAGCTGAGCATCCTCCATCCATGCCAAAGATCTCCAAAGTGCCAACTATTATATCAGGGATGGATGTATCTCATTGGAGCCCTGGGCAGTCAGCCTTTAATTAATCTCCAAGTACAGAGTTCGGATCATTACTATAGTTATTGGCTTTTAGGGCATGCATCACAACCACATGTTACAGAAAGGGTATTATTTTAGATGGAGGGGGTAAAGGAAAAAAGACAATATATAAATGTTGTTTTAACAATAAAGGGAACAAGGAGGAACCCACATTACTAAGACAAATATACAAGTGAACCAGAAGTTACTATAATGATGGTATGCTACTAACTTATAATGATACATATCATACAAGTGAACCAGAAGTTACCATCATTATTTCTGCCCATGCTTTAGTGCTTCTATGCCCATCATTTGATTTTTAAAGATACCAAACTTATTTACATATCATTTTAGTTTCCATTGGAGACTAGAACTTTGTAATTATACTATGTCCGCCAATCAAAATTTCTGGAAATAACTATTATAAATTTCTTGTGGGGATAGTGTGAAGGCAAAAATGATATCCATCTTATTAAGTGGGATGATGTAACCAAGGTAAAGGATGAAGGTGGTATGTCTATAAAAAAGTCAAAGACGTTTGTAAGGTTGCTATGATATTAAATATCTGGATAGTAGCTTCAAAGAAAGGTAGTCTATGGATCAAATTGATCCATGAGAAATACCTTCTTAAGGATTCTATCTAAAATATTGATATCTATGGTCAACTTTCTTGGTATTTAATTCAGATGATCATACATCTGAATTTAAAATCCTATTATGAAAGATTGCTAGAAACAACATCTCAATGATGAACAACCTAAAAAAAGAGGGTTTTTCTATACTTCTATATGTTTGTTGTGTAGAAGTTCTAATGAATTTATCATTCATTTATTCTTTAATTGGCATGTAGCTGATTTCATCGGGGTAAGGCTGTTGAGTGTAAACTCACTGATAGGATTCCCCTGTCATGAAGATTGGACTCATGATAGGGGTAAGGCTTCTTGTATATTGATAGACTTCTTGTATGTCTTCTCCCTTCCCTCCCCTTTTGCTACAATTGTTGCAAAAAAATCAGTCCTTTTATACTACTGTTTCTTTGATTTTTTTTCTATTTCCTCTTGTGTCTCCTATTCTAGCTTCTTTTCTTTTCTTTTTTTGCAATTTCTCCTTCATTTCGTGTTCCTTCTATTGCATCTAAATTTTTGTTACTTCTCTGTCCCCTCTTATTGCTATTTCCTTGTTACTCATATCAGAAATTCAGATTCTTACTCAAACCTAGACTACTAGTACCACTTCTATTTGCAAGTTTTCTTCTACTTTTTCTTACTTATTCTTGCTCCTACATGACTACATCTCAAACAGTTGTTGCTGTTTGCATGTATTTGTTAAAGCTTCCTGATCTCTACTTATATTTTCCTAACAGCTGTTTCCTAACATCTCAAACAGCTGTGCTTAACTTATTATATATTTTCCTTCATGTAGATGGATTTTCTAATAGATCGGAGTTGGATGTATATTGGGAACAGATTGCAAAGTGATGTATTCAAGGCAGGGTTACGAAAGTTCATTGAGTTTGCTCTTATCCATCAGAGACCAACTAGACAGGGGAAATTAATATGTCCTTGCAAGGTATGTTTGAACAGATACCTTAAAACAGAGGAGGAGGTATTCTCACATGTATTACTAAAAGGATTTGTGCATAGCTATGATGTTTGGACGTTTCATGGGGAGGTGATTGGTAGGAGCAATCCTGTTGTGGCACCAAACATGCCTAGCACCGACAATATGCATCAGATGTTGGAGGATTTGTTTGGTATGGGTGACACAACAAATGACCACTCTACTGAAGCTACAGAGGAACCTGCAAATGTAGATGCACAAAGATTTTACAAGCTACTAAAAGAGGCAGATCAACCACTCTATAGAGGTTGCACAAGTCATTCTAAGCTATCGTATTTGGTTGCCTTGCTATTTCTGAAGGAGGAATCTGGATGGTCTAACGATTCTTTCACAAAGTTGTTACAGTTGATTGTTTCAGGATTTCCGGAAGAAAATTGTCTATTCCCGGAGACGTACTATGAAGCAAATGCGATCGTGAAGGATTTACGACTTGATCATTCTACTATAGATGTATGTACAAATAATTGCATGCTTTTTCGCAAAGATGCAGCTTCAAAAGAAAATTGTGATACTTGTGGTGCTTCAAGATGGAATGAAAAGCAATACAAAACAAAGGGAAAGAAGGTAGCTGCTAAGTTCATGTATCACTTCCCTTTGATACCTCGGTTAGGGAGGCTCTATATGTCTTCATCTATTGCTAAAGACATGATTTGGCCATCAGAAGTAAAAGGCAAGGATGGTCGTATTCATCATCCTTCAGACACACCAGAATGGTTGTCTATTGATGCCAGGTATCCAGACTTTGCTGCTGAACCACGCAATGTTAGATTGGCATTAGCAACAGATGGATTTAATGCATTTGGCAATATGAGTGCATCACATAGCATCTGGCCTGTGTTGGTGACACCTCTCAATCTTCCGCCTTGGCTTCTTATGAAAGAACAATTTATTATGATGTCCCTATTAATCCCAGGTCCACATATGGTTGGCAATGACCTTGATGTATACTTGGAGCCATTAATTGAGGAGTTGCAACTACTTTGGGAGCTTGGAGTCAAAGTTTATGATGCATATAGAAAAAGGAACTTCACTATGCGGGCGATGATTTTATGGACCATTAACGATTTCCCAGCATATGGTGACTTATCTGGTTGGAGCACTAAAGGTAAGAAAGATTTGGGATGTCCTTGTTGTAATGTGGAGACTGTATCAAAATGGTTACAGTATGGGAAAAAGCAATGCTATGGTTTCCATCGACGTTTTCTTCCAATGAATCATCCGTATAGACGTGATAGGAAAAATTTTGATGGTGAAAAAGATTTTCGACTTCCACCTAAGCCACTATCTGGAGAAGATATACTGAGGCAATTTGATGGGTATGAAAATATCACATTTGGAAAAATGAATAAGCGCAAGAGGCTTGGAGATCAAATTCAACCATTACCTCCTGGTTGGAATAAGATAAGCATCTTTTTTCAGCTACCTTATTGGAAGTATTTATCTGTTAGACACAATCTGGATGTGATGCACATAGAAAAGAATGTGTGCGAGAATATTTTAAACACATTATTGGGTGATTCTAAGAAAAGTAAAGACAACTTACAAGCTCGTCAAGATTTGAAGAAAATGCGCATTCGAAGAGATTTATGGCCAGTAGATGCAGGTGACCGCTATTACTTGCCTCCAGCATCTTACACCATGACTAATGCGCAGAAAGATAAGTTCCTATCCGTGTTAGAAAAGTTGAAAGTTCCTGATGGCTATTCTTCTAACATATCTAGGTGTGTTAGCAAATCTGATAGAAAACTTGTTGGGCTGAAAAGTCATGATTGTCATGTTCTTATGCATCAACTTCTACCTGTTGCCTTGAGACATTGCATAAGCTTAGATGTGTACAAGCCTATTGCTAATTTGTGCTCATTTTTCAACAAGCTTTGCTCTAACATTATTGATGTGGAAGAATTCAAAGAATTGGAACAAGAAATTGCTGTCACTCTTTGCCAGTTGGAGAGAATCTTCCCTCCTTCTTTCTTCACCATCATGATGCATTTGCCCATTCATTTAGCTTATGAAGCCAGGCAAGCCGGATCTGTCCGAACTAGGTGGATGTACCCAATAGAGAGATACTTGAAGAAATTGAAGAAGTATGTAAGAAACAAAGCTAAACCGGCTGGTTGTATTGCTAGTTGCTATTTAGCTGAAGAAAGTTTGACATTTTGTGGTAGGTACTTGCATAATTTTGAGACAAAACTGATCCGCAATGCTCATAATGTTGATGGATCTCCAATTAGAGTTGGAGTGTCAAGAAATTTCGACATCCACACTTTGGAACAAGCCCATCGTTATGTCCTTTTCAATAAAGAGGAATTGGATGTTTACAGAAGGTAAGATTTAATTAGGTCCTAAAATTCTTGCTGATATTTGTATATATGTTGTACATTAATTTAGACACTTCTTATAAAGCAGTGAACACATGTGTATTCTTCAAGATATGGAACCCAACATTGCCCCACGGACCCTAGAAACAAAACATGCAAAGGAGTTCTCTAAGTGGTTGAAAGAGCATGTAAGTCTCAAACATAAATATTGTTGTCACTCTTAATGTTCAAGTTAGTGTAGATTACATTAATGTTTTACTTTTTTATGAAGGTAATGCAAATGCGAGAGATTAGGCCGAACAGTATTAGCGATGATTTGAGATGGTTATCCCAAGGCCCTTGTGCTGAGGGAATGTCTTATGAAGGATTTTCAGTCAAAGGATATCGTTTCCGTTCAAAGCACATTGAAAGTACATGTACTACACAAAATAGTGGTGTATTTGTGTGCTGACACTTCAAGTTATTCAAGTGGTAGAGATCGAAATCCTATAAATGCTGAAGTCACGTACTATGGCTACTTAGAGGAGGTTATTGAGCTAACTTATGGTCCAGGAATCAAAGTTCCATTATTCAGATGTTCTTGGTATGATGAAAGCACTTCTAACGGGTTGTGAATTGATGAGTATGGGTTCACACAAATCAACACTTCAAGGATAAAAAAAAAGGAGGAACCGTTTATCATGGCTTCTCAAGCATTGCAATGCTTTTATGTGAAGGATCCTAATGATGATGATTGGTGCACAGTGCTAAAGCATCCTCCTAAAGATTATTCTGAAGTACCTCTTATTGAGAATTGTTTGACTGGTTTACAATCTGATGGTGGTGTAACTAGTGATGTGTCTTGGACGAGGAGTGACACCGGGGGATCTTTTGTTGATAGAACTAAAAAAAAGAATGATGGGGCTAATGTTTAGTTCATTAATCAGTCTGTTTTGTTTGCAAGTCTAGAATACTTTACTTGGGGAATATGTTGTATTGCATTTTTTTGGCAAACTGTTACTATATGGCATATTCTTTGCAATTTATTTAGTCTTGTTTCATATATCGGCAAGTAGGACATCATTATTCTTTTTTGGGATATGAAACCAAGGTACTCTACAAGTTATATGTTTTTCAAATGCTGAATATTCATATGTTGGTGTCTCATATTCTCTGCAATTTATTTGTTTTTCAAATGTACCTACTACTTTTGTTACTGACATTTCTGCACTAATAATCTAATTTTTTTCCTTGTCAATTGAAGGATGGCAGGAAGAAGATTTACTAGATCTAGTTGTAACAACACACCCAGTCAACCTATTGCTGTCCCTCCATCCACAATTGAAGAAAATTGTGAGGATCAACCTATTGCTGTCCCTCCATCCACAATTGAAGAAAATTGTGAGGATCAACCTATTGCTGTCCCTCCATCCACAATTGAAGAAAATTGTGAGGATCAACCTATTGAAAATGATGTAATAGTTGAAGAAAATGTTGAGGATGAACAGGAGAATAGGAAGTATGGACGTGGGCCTGCAAGTGAGCAAAGCCTACTTCCTAAGCAAGGGCAACCACGTCACAAGGTCCAATGGGATGATGAAGGAAATGCTATTGGGGAGAATGGTGTCAAATTGAATCGTTATTGTCATATGCTAGCAAGGAAACTACACATATGGCATCTAGACTTGAAGTGGAACGAACAACCAGAACAAGCTTTTGCAGATAGAAAATCATTTATTGAGGTAATCGTTTTCATAAAAAGACCAACAAATTGTATGATTGTGATTTCTAAAGTAATATTTTCTATGTTTTTGTAGACGTACTTTGATTTAGGCAGTCACCCTAATGCATGGAATCACATTGATGAACACATTAGCAAAGGGATATCAGTGTGGAGGGCCCGTGTAAAGAAAGATTACTATGAAAAGTACAAGATTGAACCACAATTGATGATGAAGAAAGTTGAGAAAAATGCTTCCATAGATATGGAACAGTTTAAAAATCTTGTTAAAGAATGGGGAACCGAGAAGTCTAAGGTACAATGGTTTCATATAACTTTTTTTTTTATCAATAAGTGTGTTTCTCTTTCATTACTCACAAAATTTACAAAGGGGAGCAAAGCTCAATACATCTATAAAGATAGATATCAAAAGTCAAAAAGAAGGATGCAATTTATCTATGCAAACTTCTATAATCAGTATTCCTGCAATGCCACACACTGTTTGGTTTGCTCCTACTGTCTTCAAAAACACATTTGTTTCTATGTATCCATATGTGATAAATGATAAGAGTAGCAAAGTATTGCTGTTCATTTATGTTCTTTAGCAGTTGTACTTCGTTTCTGTTCCAGCAGCAAAGTATTGCTCAATTCCTGAGCATGCAAATATCATCTCCACTTCCCAGCTCAACGTTGCTGCAGATTTTTTGAATCTGCTCAATTCCTCTGATCTCAGGGAGCTTCCACACTTCACATCAGTCCCCTTTCCAATGTGGAATTGGACATTATAGAGATATCTATCTCTTATATTGAGGATGTTCTTCCACATCCAGTTGTTGGCTTGCTTATATTGAGGATGGTTTCATATAACTTGCATGTATACCTATCTACTTTTTCTAATTATATGTTTCTTATGGTTTAGAAAATTTCCGAGATCAACAAGGCAAACAGAGCAAAAAAAGTGATGGATCATACCACAGGATCAAAGCCATGGAGTTGTTATCGGGCAGAAATGGTATTAATAATGGACACTTGCCTTTCTTAGTAGGAGTTGAACATATAACATGGACAATTATTATGTTATCTATCATGTGTAGGTCAGTGAAGATCAACCCGTTGTGCCTCTTAACAAATTTTTGGAAAAAGTTTACGACAAAAGCCCACAAGTGGTTAGAAAATGGATATTTGCTTTCCTATGATGTCTACAAAGCTTAATATGCTTAAATATCTGAATTTATGCTTTCCTTTTATGATGCTTTCTAATTACAGCTTGAAATCTCTGATATCGTGGAAAACCAAGTAGCAAACCAAGAAGAAATAGATCCTAGAAGTGTTGATAATCTAACACGTGCTGCTTATTTACAAGTTTTAAATCCTTCAAAAAAGGCTAGGATCCGAGGTGTTGGAATTGGGCACAAAGAGATAGGACATAGGGGAAAAGCTGCCCGTATAAGATATGAAATGCTTCTTGAGGAAAGCAATGCAAAGGATGTATGTTGGAGAAAATCTAAACTTGAACTATTAGTTACAACTAGTCTATTAGATTGATGTTTGTACTTTGTTTTCTATTTCAGGATAAACTTAAGGAACTTGAAGAAACAGTAAATGGATTGAAGAACTCCGTCTCCCAATTAATGACTTGGTATAATCAATCACAGGTAACTCAGATTCAGTTGTCTATGTCAATGTAATATATAATTGTTTTTTGACATTGTTGATGTATTTGTTATAGGATGGCAGTATTAATGTTGATTGTGCAGTTGAATACCCCAATCAGAATACTACAGGTGTCTTACACATGCAAAGTGGCACAAATAGGTCGGATGTGGGTTCTTTTCACATACAAGACAATACAAGAAATGGTGCAGATGTAGGCATGTTTCCCAACCAAAATAATTCAAGCGGGGATGTCTTAGGAAGACTTTCTAGACCAAGCAATTCAAGGGAGACTGGAGTAGGCAGACTTTCCATACAAGGCAATTCAAGGGAGAATGGAGTAGGCAGGCTTTCCATACAAGGAAATGGACATCAACGGATCTTTGCGCCACAGGTAACT
Source organism: Alisma plantago-aquatica (assembly GCA_963693085.1). Taxonomy (NCBI): domain Eukaryota; kingdom Viridiplantae; phylum Streptophyta; class Magnoliopsida; order Alismatales; family Alismataceae; genus Alisma; species Alisma plantago-aquatica. The sequence continues at coordinate 1,486,410,319 of OY856412.1, read as the reverse complement.
CATTATAGCTATAGATTATTTTCAATATTCATACACATCAGAATATTAACATGTACACTTTATTAAAGGCTGCAGTTGAAAGTTGGTCCCCTTCCTCTGGTAATAATCGACAAAGTTATCCTCAAATGCAGAACACACCAACCACATCTTCATCGGTGTCTTTCACACCAAGAAATCAGCGTTTAAATTCTGTAAGTAATTCATTTCAGCTTATCTAAAACTTGATTCAAGTTGTCATAAAACTCAACTTCTTGCCAAGTTGTCAAAGGCATTTCATCCCTCCTTCATATGTTTCGTGTCCTCTTACATTGTTCATAACATAAGATGAATTCATACCCATCTTTGAATATTATAGGCCTCTACAATCCACATTGGAGGACTTTTTATGTGGTCTTCTTTGCACTCATGTGCCCACCGTTGGGCCCAAGTAGCATTGCTCAAGAATTAAATGGCCTTCCTCATTTGTGACACATATTTGATATAAACCATCAGTAAATGTATTGCTCATCCCAATAGTAATTCTTAATGTCGTACATGAAGTTTTTATTTGAATCACCAATGTACTCTGAGTATAAGACTTTAGCAGCAAGATAGTTCATGAAATATATACCATGGAGTGTCAAAAGAAACTTTCATCAGCTAGCCATCGAGGAGAGAGCCATCAATCAGTCTGCTGTCATTTTTAGAGAGGTGAATGCAACTGAGATGGTTAGCTACCATGTTCTCTCTCCTCTTCTTTTCACATATCTCCATATCAAAATCCTGCAACAATAAGATCCAACATGTCAACCCGAGCTTGGCTTCTTTCTTCATCATGGAGTAGTGTATGGCTGCATGGTTGGTGTAGACTATCACCCTTGAACCACTAGGTACTACTTGGACTTGTCAAAGGCATACACAATACACATCAACTCTTTCTTAGTTGTGGCATAATTCCTTTGTGCTACAACCAATGTATTTTAGATGTTATATACCATGAGGTACCTCTTATCAATCCACTGTCTCATAACTTCCTTCATTGTATAATCACTAGTGTTGTACATCATCTCTAAGGGTAGAGATTAATCAGGTAGAAGGATAATAGGTGTGGTTACAAAAGTAGCTTTCAAATCATTCATATATCCACACAAGTAGAATCAAAAGAGAAAATCATATCTTTAAGAAGAGGATTGGTGAGGGGCTTTGCAGTCCTTGAGAAATCCTTGATATATCCTTTGTGAAAATCTTCTTGTCTAAAGAAGTCTCTAACTTATTTCATTACAAACGGTGGTGCAAGATTGAATTTGATCTTTGCCTTGTTTTCCTCTATCCCTTGTTACTTACTCAATGGCCCAAAACAATTCTCTCCTTCACCTGTGAACTGGGACTTTGAATCAAACATCTGTTTTCTAGACTATCTAAATAACTAATAGTTGAGTAATTAATATAGAGTGGTCATTCCAGATTTTGCTTAGGAACAGAGTGAATCTTTTGCTTGTGCACCAACACTCCACAAACTTTAAAGATGGCAGTAATTGTGATGATGAATATTGTTATTGCCTACTATTTCTGCTCCAGATGCCCTTGTCCCCTGCTTGTCCCCTTCTTTTGAGTCATTTTCTTAAGGGGCTGTTGATATTAATAACCTTGGGAATGGCCACTCTCTGTATGGACTAACTCTATCTACTTTGTTTTTAATTTTTGGCTGTCCAAGCTGCTCCAAATTTTTGGCTGTCCAAGCTGCTCCAAGAGTAGCAAGAAGAGCTTCATTTCTGTTCTTTAGCAGGTGTACTTCATTTCTGTTCCAGCAGCAAAGTGTTGCTCTTTTAGGTGCTCGACTCTTTCACAGCCACTTGGTCCAAGGCAAGACCTCATGTTTAGAACTGCATACCTCCCAAGCGTCTTTTAGAGAGATAGTTTTTAGTTTCCCGAGCATGCAGCTGCAGATTTTTTGAATCTGCTCAATTCCTCTGATCTCAGGGAGCTTCCACACTCCACACTTCACATCAGTCCCCTTTCCAATGTGGAATTGAACATTATAGAGATATCTATCTCTTATATTGAGGATGTTCTTCCATATCCAACTATTGGCTTGCTTATATTGAGGATGGTTTCATATAACTTGCATGTATACCTATCTACTTTTTCTAATTATATGTTTCTTATGATTCCTTTTTGTATTTATATTGATAGGGTAGAATTACTTTTAATGATGGATTTCAACGGACAATTCACCTTGGAGTAGACCAAAACCGAAATATAAGGGTAAGTTGTTTGTTGTACTATGATTTATGTATTAACTTTAAATTCTATTAATATAATGATTTGTCATTTTTAGGAGAAGAATGTTCAAGTACCTAACCGTATGAGGCGTGGCATTGATGAAGAACACAACACCATTTGAAGGAATATGAAGACATTATAGATCTTAGGAGTTTCTAGCATGATATGTTGATTGTCATCAATCTCAAATTTTAAAACCATATGTACTCTTTATTTATATCAACGTTGAGCACACAATGTATGGATAATACTTTGTTTCAATATCAAAAATTGGTTGAGGTGATTTAACATTTTTATGTGTCATTTTGGTGTTGAATCTTCTTATGATGTCATGTGAATTAGTATAAAAATATTGCTTGAGGTTATGTATACAAAGTTTTCATTTAAAATTTAATATTCACTATAGTAACAATTAATTAACATTTAATAAATCATTCAATAATCAATAACCAAATCATAAATATATTGATGAAGGTCCAGATTGACCATCAAAATTGCATTCATGGCTACCACATAGCCCCTCAAAAATATATTCTCTAGGACCATCAAGTCCCTCAAAAATGTTTCATGAAGGCTAAATAGTCCCTCAAAAATGTATTTATGAAGGCTAAATAGTCCCTCAAAAATGTATTTATGAAGGCTAAATAGTCCCTCAAAAATGTATTTATGAAGGCTAAATTGTCCCTCAAAAATGTATTTATGAAGGCTAAATAGTCCCTCACAATTGTATTCGTGAGGGTATTCGTGAGGGCCACTGGTATTTGTCACGCGAGTTCTCTTCACGGACCATTTGTGAGGGCCAGACCCTCAACCGTCCCTATTTCTGAGGGCCTGTAGAGAGGGGTTTGTGACAGGACTCTCCCATGAATAATGGCCCAGTTTTTTGTAGTGACTACTTCTAAGAATAAGGATAAGAAATCTAATAATTCACTTAAACCTAAGGCCAAGATCTAGAAGAAACCGAAGAACAAACTTTTCTTGACTTGTGGACAAGTTGGCCATTGGAACAAGGATTGTCATTCAAAGAAGACTAAGAAAGTTGCCACATCTGCAACTGAGGAGGTTGTGGTCAACATGATGAATGCATCCTTGAACCTCAATGATGGGTGCATATTTATAAAACTTGAAGTTCTTTCTATTTTTGAACCACAATATTGGATTATAGACAGTGGGGATAATGTGCATGTGTGTTCTGACAATTCCCTATTTGTGTCTTATCAGGCCTCTAAAGGTCGATCCATGACTTTGGGCGATTCCAACACTGTAGAAGTCAAAGGCAAAGGATGGGTAGACTTGAAGTTTCCTTCAGGAAAGGTTCTGACGCTTCATAGAGTCAGACATGTTCCATCAATACAACACAATATTATTAGTGGCACAATTTTAGTTAGAGATGGTTTTAGAATAGATTGTAAATGTAATAAAGCTATTATTACTCGCCTTTGAGATTCTTTATTTTTTGTCAAGGGGTATCTTTATGATAAGGAGAACCGATTTAAGATTCTTGTAGAACCTATTTCAAATTTCGTTTTAAATTTGAATGACAATATTTCTTTATGCTTGAATCTTGTATCATCTGATGTTTGGCATGTGTGTTTAGGACATGTGAATGTTGGCTCAATGAAATGCATGATGAATCTGAATTTAATCCCAAAATCTGAAATTAGCAATAATAAATGTGAAATCTATGTGCAAGCTAAATTACCTAGAAAACCTTTTCATTCTGTGAATAGGAATTCAGAAATATTAGATTTAGTGCATACATATATATGTGAATTTAATAGTATTGCTATAAGGGATCAAAAACATTATTTTATAACTTTTATTGACGATGCTAGTAGAAACTGTTATGTTTTTCTTGCTTAGAAGTAAAGATGAGGCATTGGATAAATTTAAAATTTATAAGAAAAAAGCTAAAAATAAAACTGACAAAGTACTTAAATGATTTAGGTTTGATAGGGGAGGAGAGTATACCTCAAATTTGTTTTTGAAATTTTGCCAATTACATGATATAGTTCATGAGGTTATTGCTTTATATTCACCACAATCTAATGGGATAGCTGAACATAAAAACTGAACCCTTATAGATATTATAAATTCTTTACTCCAAACCTTAGGTCTACCCAAATTCATGTGGGGGGGAAGCCTTGAATACAACTTGCCATATTCTGAATATAGTTCCCCACAAATGTGTAGAGAGTAGTCCATTTGAGTTATGGAGAGGAATGAAACTGAGTCTCAAACACCTTCAAGTGTGGGGGTGCCTTGCTAAGGTACTTGTCCCTGAACACAAAAGAAAGAAAGTGGGACCAAAAACGGTTGATGCCATATTCTTGGGGTATGTAGAGACAAGTTATGCCTACAAATTCTTGATTGTAAAATTTGATATCTTATCCATTGAGGTCAATACAATTGTGGAATTACATGATGCTACATTCTTTGAGGACGTGTTTCTATGAAATCTAGTATGCCCAATGAAGTATCTCAAGAGGATTCATTCACCACAGGTTCCATTCTCGAGCACGTGGAAAGGATGGCAAATGTGGGAATGACTCAGAACAAGCTATGTTGGAATCCGATGATTATGAAGAAATAGTTGAATCAAGGAGAAGTAAATGGTCTAGGACATCCAAGGACTTTGGAACGAGATGATCTTATAGCTTTCAAACAAGCTATGGAATATCCAGAAGCTAAGTTTTAGAAAGAAGTCGTTAATGATGAAATCCAATCAATTCTCTCGAATGGAACTTGGGAATTGCTGGATTTGCCTCCTGGTTGTTCTTTAGTTGGTTGCAAATGGATCTTTGAAGAAACTTAATGCAGACATGACAATCAATAAGTATAAGGTTAGGTTAGTTGCTAAGGATTACACACAGAGGGAAGGAATATATTATTTTGATACATATTCCCCTATTTCCCGTATGATCACAATCTGAGTGCTTATAGCATTAGCTTCCATTTATAATCTCAATATCCATCAGATGGATGTGAAGACCGCATTCTTACATGGTGATCTTTAGGAAGAAATATATGTGGAACAAGTTTAGGGATTTGTGGGTCGTGGGAATGAGTCCAAAGTGTGTAAACTTGTTAAGTCATTATATGGCTTGAAACAAGCCCCTAAGCAATGTCATGTGAAGTTTGATTCTGTGATAGTCATCATTTGACTTTGTTTCTAATGAATTTGATAAGTGACTCTACTGTAAAATCATCAATGATGCATTCATTTTATTATGCTTATATGTCGATGCTATCCTGCTTTTTGGTTCTAATATGAAAGTAGTAAATGAGACATAGACATTCTTGTGTAGCAAGTTTGAGATGAAAGATATGGGTGTTACTGATGTGATTTTAGGGCTTAAAATCATAAGGTTTACTGATGGTATAACTCTCTCTCAGTCTCACTATATTGGGAAGATACTAGAGAGGTTTGAGTACACATCACGTAAACCTGTTAAGACTCCATATGATTCATCCAAGGCCTTGTTCAAGAATGAGAATGGGGTTCCAATGTCTCAATTACGGTACTCTCAGATTATCGGAAGTTTGATGTATCTTATGAACTGCACACCTCCATACATTGAATTTGGGTGAGTAAGTTAAGTAGATACAATAGTTGTCCCGACAAGACCCATTAGGAAGCTCTTGATAGAGTTTTGAGGTATATTAAGGGAATGTTCCCTTGGGCTGCATTATGGCAAATATCCTTTTGTAGTCGAAGGATATAGTGATGCAAGATGGATTGCCATCAACTCTGGGAGTAATTGTGTCTCAGGATATATATTCCTATTGGGAGGAGGAGATGTTTCTTGGAGGTCTAAGAAACAGACCATATTGTCTTGGTTTACTTTTGAGGCAGAGTTGTGTGCTTTAGACGAAACTGGATTGGAAGTTGAATGGCTACATGGACTTATGTCCAATTTACCTATTGTAAAGAAGCCACTTTCTGCAATTTCAGTTCACTGTGACAGCAAGATAAAGAGTCACAAGTACAATAAAAAATAGCGTAGACACAACAAAGTCAAACTCAAGTTTGTAAGGGAGTTAGTGTCTAATGGGGTCGTGGTTGTGGACTACATCAGTATTAAAGAAAATACAGTTGATCCTTTCATTAAAGGTCTTACCCTAGCTTTAGTGAAAAAATCTAGGTTGGGGATGGGACTGAAACCCCTCATTCATAGGCAGTAGCAACCCAACCCAATAGAGTGGAGATCCCACAAATTGTGTTCAATGTGGTAATAACAAGATCTTAGGTGAATTAGATGACACTATGTAATTACTTTGATGCTTCATGCATCTATGTATCTATCCCCCGGGAAACCTGTAAGTGTCATGACTGCATGTTAGTTAAAGATTAGTCTCTAAATGGTGTCAAGTCTTAGGATAGGATGTTAGCAGTACATCCTTAGCGACTCCAACTAAATGATTGATGCTGTGTAGGCCGCAACAGGAGAATTGGGTTGTTATCTGTTATAAATCATGACATAAAATTTTGTATGCATGGCCTTAATGCATTGTTTTCTTTTCTATCATGTCTTTATTATGTTGTTACCAACCTATACTCTTGTACCCAAGGTTCAAGTTCAAGATTTTTTTTCACCTAGTTCCTGTAGGGGTCACAGTTGGATAACTCAAGTAGATTCAAACCAAAAGGTATCTGCTGAAAGCATAGTATGGAGGACTGAATGGTAGAGCACACTACACATTAGAGTTTGTGGGGGATTGTTAGATATATGGCTGCTATAGCCATGTATATAACATGGGTTAAGCCCAATGTAGTGCATCTAGTACATGTGAGAAAAGTAGTTTGTCTCTAGTGTAAATGCAAAGAAGTTTTATCCCATGTTGCTCACTCCTAGAACTTTTGTGATCCTTATATGTAGGATCACATGGGACACTAGTGTCCAAGGGGTCTTAGGAGGAGGGTATTCTCACCTCCTTGGTGGGTATGGTGACCACAACACAGATGCACGCACACGCGCCACACCACGCCACGCCACGCCTGGCCTAGCCGAGCCAGGCACGAGCTCGTGCTTGTGGATTGTAGATTGTGGAGAATGTCTTCCGTCTTCCATCTACTTTTTACACTAGGATACAACTATATAATTATTTATTCATTTAATTAATTGTTTCTTTCCTATTCAAATTTATTAATCCTAACTGAAGAGGTCTCTTTTGTAAAATTTTCCACAATGTGTACAAGAGCAACTGAGTGGTTGTGTCTTAACATGAATAGGATTACTGGAGCGTGTAAGGCTATAAATAGGCCTCCAGTCATTAGGGTTAAACACATATTTCGAACACACAACTGTCAGCTGTTTGAGTGTTTGTTTGCAAACCCTAAAGTCAAGGTCTCTCTCTGTCGCCGTTGTTTCCGTGGTGCTACATGGGGATCCTCTCCTAGACGTAGCAAGTTTGTCCATCCTTTCCTTCCAAGGCGCAACCTGTCAGGCGGTGATTCCTGCATTACTGAGCTGCATTGGTGGTGAGATGCGTCGTCTGCAACATTCGTGGTCAACACGTCTGGGACGTCTCTTTTTCAGGTTCATACTGGGTCGGATGGGAGAACAATGGCTATCTAGAAGGGTTGTAATGCACTGATTTCTTTAAGTATATCATGTTCATTTCTCAACTTTTCTCAATAAATGACCTGGTGTGATCCTAACTTTATTTACATTTATTCTCCTGCATTGATTTATTCTGTATTTTCTTATCTGGAATGGCCTAAACTATTAACCTATATTGCACCTATCATTTTTGCATGTAAGGACATAATTCAAAATTAAAAACATAAATTTGGTTGTGGAGGTGAGGATTGGTGTTGTTGATGCTGCTGATCAGATGGGGGTGGGGTCAAGTTGTGGTTCTGAAGGGTTGCATAGGTGGTGGCTATGATCATGATGATGGTGGCGGGGTTGAGATGGGTGGTGGTGGGTGTGTGTGTTGGGTTTAGTAGGGAGAGCGCAGGAAATAATGATCAGTGTCGAGTGAGTAGAAGAAGTACGATTCGTTGATATATCTATAATGGCCTTGATACATGGGAAAGGCTCCGGGTTTGCATGAAGGATAGTTCAAGGTCACATTACTTTATTTAAGATATCTTGTTGATGATATAGTTAATATGATATTTACTTGTTCCTTTTATAACTACTACACTACAAGGCCATTTGGTATGGGGTTTTAGCTATGGGTTAATGTTTTGTTTGACAAAGCTTTAAAGGCATTTGCATCATCAATTTATTAATATAACGTATCTACCTCAACTTATCATATAGTTGATTCTAATACCAATTTCTCTTTATATGATTAATAGGTTTCGTATATTCCAAAGCCATTAGTTTATAAATCAAGAGTATTTAATTCGGAGAAAGCCAAATAAAAATGCGTAGGCCTAACAACATTGAATTTCAAAAACTTGTAATGAGATGACTAACTAAGTAAAATGGGAGGACATGTTTGGAATATATATCTAGAGAGAATACTCAATTAATTTAGACAATAGAATGCATTTTAAGGATAAAATTTGATGACTGATCAGAATAATAATGTGAGTTGTTGAATTAGAGAATGAATTAGTGAATGAAATCAAGTTTGAGTGAAGATTCTATATTGTAGCTCAAAATAATTTTAGTGTCCAAATGTCAGTATCTTACAGGGGCTACATAAGTTTTCTAGCCATTTTTGTCCATTACATGCTATTTATAACATTTATTCATTATTCATCCATATGTATATTTTTTATTACATATATGTTCATTTTCCACACCAAATAACAAACATAGCATTCTTGTAATGCTCTAGACCTCAGTAGATTCAAGTCGATAACTTACATGTCCAGATTATACTTATGGATCATAATAAAGAATGATTACCTTCTTTTCTCATTCTCAAACATCTAGGTTTTGGTCTAGATTGTTGGGAAGGCTTACTGCTCCTGGCTGCATGATGTATGCAGAAATTGTCGTTATTTTGATATCTAATTTGGTTATTTTCTGTGTCATTTGTGCTTAATTGAATATCTTTTTAATACATATTTTACCAAAGTAGTAAAAATCACTTGTGCATCATTTCTTATATTTTTACATGTATTTTACATGCATTTTACATGTTTTAATTATTATAATAATTATTTGATTTTATTCATTGATTATTTTCTTGCAGATAATTATTATTTAATGGAGAAAAGTCGATACCATCGGCTTACAACTCGATGGTAGCGACATGGCATCAGAGTACAAATATTGTTTGCTCCAGATTGAAAAGAGAAAGGACATTTTACTGTGAATAAGTCAATACCATCGACTTGAAACTCGATACCATACTCAGACACTGCAGACCAAATTTCAATGTGTTAAATCTAACACATATTGTATTAAAAAATATATTTTAGGTTTCCTCTTGACCTAAACATGTACGACGGTTATAAAAGACACCATTAGAACCGCAATTGGGAGATATATCACGGGGGGACGATACGACAGCCAAACGGAGGGAGAAAAGTAGAGGAACCCTACACGGAAGACCTCAGAGGCGTTTTGGCGGCGGAAACGGCAGCAAATTCTCTCCATCTTGTCCAGATCCACTCTTAAACCTTTCTCCAATTTACTGCATCTCGAAATTCATGTTTTACATCTTTTCGACTTACTATGATACCATGTCGTCTATTTTCGGCTGAAAACCGTAATTCTTTAGGACCGAGAGTAGCCCGGGTAATCGTTGTATGATACGTTTTGCATAGTTTATCATAATTTGTCTCTCAAATCCGTGGTATGATGTCGTTTTCTCCATTATATCATTATGATTGATCACCCTAATGATAATCTAATACCTTTAATTACTTTGAAAGAAGAATTAATGGTTGAAAAAAGAAGATAATCACATTAACTAATAAATCCTTTGAACAAGGCGATGTACAGTTAATGATGGAAACCCAGAGTATGATCTTTATGCACCTAGTTTAGGGTATAGGTTACTACTATCGTGGAATCGACCTAGATTTAGGTAGTGAATTGTATCACGACAGTGAACAATTCTGACTACAGGCCACTACCCGGAATGAGAGACGGATTTGATTAACTATATAGAAATAAATACAATGAGAACCCGCGGTGAAACCACAATCCTAAAGATTCCCATCTAAATTGATTAAACTCAACATTTAATCGATTGTTTTGTTTTCTTTTATTTTTATTTTCTTTTTCAATCAACTCTTGTTTTCAGCTTAGCTGATCAATCCTAATTAGTAATAGTCTTTAACCTCACAACTCCCCGTGTTCGATAACTTGGGACTCATAATCCCATATTACTTCGACACATACACTTGCATATTACACACACATTATACACGTGTCAAGTTTTTGGCGTCATTGTCGGGGAGTTGGCATGGTTAACACTGTAAAAAGTTAGGATCGACCACTCTAGGCCATTGTATTTACTTTCCTTCTTTTTATATTCTTCCTATTTTTCATTACATACAACATTATTGTTAGTTTAGGCATTGTATATATTCATCTAAGTATTTCTTGGTAGTTAGTCTTTTTTTCATTTACAAAAAAAGTAAAAAAAAGCACAGGGCGCCTATTTGTTTTGAGTGTGGAAATGCACATGTTGGTTATATATGTTTGAGTCCACCTTCATTACATCATGAGAAAACCTCAAAGGAAATTCATCGTGAGCATATTAGAATTATGGTTCAATATGTTTTAAATCGCAGAGGTCCTATTTCTAATGGAGGATGGGGTAGAATAGAAAAAATGAAAGAATTTGAGATTGAGGATAAGGAATTAGAGAGTGAGGATAACATACTGGAAGAAGTTTTAGAATCACCTCTATCATATCCTTCCATTGAGCCCACACCCACACCCTTGACTCCTAGGATTGATCTTGAATATGATTGGGAATCTGATGAGGAAGATGAGGAGAATGATGCAAATAAGGTGGAAGACAATTTTGATACATGTGTTTGGGATATGAGTGAAGGAGAGGAGGATCCAGAAGGTGCTTTATTTGATAGTGATCTTAGAGAGGAGGAAGAGAATGAGGAAGAGGATATTGAGAGTGAAAAGGTGGAGGAATTTCCCATTACCCATCACATAATTCCTTCACCACAAGACCCATCTCTTCATTTCCTTATTGAGGATCCTATATGGGATATATATCCAGATGATAATTTTGAAAGTTTTTGTGAGGATATTAAATGTGGGGGAATTGAATTACTAGAAGAGGAGGCACAAAAATTCACCTTTGATATAACCCCACCATTATGTGTAGATAAGAGTGATCCATTGGGGATGGTCATACACTACTACAGAAATGGCTTATAAAGTCGGTTTTCAAGGTGTCGGTTGTATACAAAAACCGACACATAAACCCTACTGTGTCGGTTTTTAACCGAAACCGACATCCAACCCATGAAGGTCGACCAGACATGGGTACCGCTTTTATTAAGTGTCGGTTAATTAATAAACAACCGACACCTAAACTCAACCGCCAAACCCAAAATTCCAGCGAAAAAATTGGCTCCAATATTTTACATATTGCGTCGGTTCGTAACTAAATAACTGACGACTAAATGGTATTCGTGAGATAGGATTAGTTGTTGGTTGTCGTTTAATCAAAAACCGACGACTATAATATAGTATAGGTGTCAGTTGTTGCAAACGAACCGACACTGTTGGTTTAGTTGTCAGTTTTTTAAATAACTGACACGTATTTTCAACTTAATAGCTCACCTTGCCCGAACGATTCTTCCCATTTCCCTATTTCGTTCCCGATTTCCCTAGCTCCGGCGATTTCTTGCTCCCTGTCGCCGCCGCCGCCGCTCCCTGTCGTTCGTGCTCCCCTGTCATGCTCCGTCGCCGCCGCTCCTTCCTCCGTGCTCGCCGCTCGTCGCCGTCGAGCGAGAAGCAGTCAGTTCCCGCCCGCCCGCCGACCTCCCTCTCCGCCCGCCGGCCTCCCTCTCCACCGTCACCGGTAGCAGCTAGGTCTCCTAGCCTCGCTGCCCTCTCCGCTGCTCCTCTCTTCGCCGCCGGAAGCTGCTAGGACTTGCTCCGGCCGCTACTCCTCTTCCCTCAAGGTGCCCGCCCTGCCTTCTTCTTCTTCCTCTGCTCGTCTTCCCTCAAGGTGTCGCCCTGCTGCTGGGCATTTTTTTTAAATTTATTTACTTCCTATGAGAATCAGTTTTGATTAGGGCTCATACACATATTGATGTCTAACACCTAAATGAATATCTAGTTAGTGTATTTTCCTAGTATCATGAAAGATTCTCAATCGTGTGTATCAAATGGGATTCTTATATATATTCAGATCTTAATGTTATAAATGGAAGACTCGAATGTTATAAAATCCCATCAAAGTAGGTAGAAACAACTTATATATATTCAGATCTTAATAATTCCATGAAGTGCACATTATCTTACTCAGGAATAGTATGTGTATAATGTAGGATTAGTTCCATATAATGGTTCTATTTTAGTAAGCACCTAGAAACCCGTCCAAGATTTACTCATTAGGAGCATTTCCTCATTTGTTCTCTAAGTACATTTGTAGACTTCTTTTCAAGCTATCATGTCTACCACAATAAAGTTGGTTATGACAAGCAATAAAAGGTTAACTGATGTTATACAACTTTTTCTGAAAATATATAACATCGTTATATGTACTTACACTTTGTTAATACTAATATTGTGCAGTCTCTGTCCACCCATAACAGTCACTATGAACTGGGCCTCTATGTCAATGTTAACGTTCCCTATTGAAGAACAATTGGACATCATCCTAGATGATCGTTCCTTAAACCAATTGGTCATACCCAAACATTGGTGTTTTCTAAAAGGAAGACACTACATGCCTGGTAAAGTGACCATAACTTTTGGCAATTATTCACATGTTATCGAGGTTGAGTATGATTTGGCGGGAAATATTGTATCAAAATCCGGTTGGCGTGATTGGATTGGAGAGATGCATGTGGTCCATTGCAACAGGCTTTTTCTCCGTCCAGTTGGCCATAATTCCATCAAAGTTTGGATAACCAACAACAACTACGAGACCCCCGATCATCTACTGCGGTATGAGCACACGACGTCGGATATCATATATGAGGAATCTGAATCTGAGGCCCCTGTCAGTTCAGATTTTTCTAAATACAGTGAGGAGCTTCGTGACACAGCTTCATCATCAAAAAGAAGTTATTGATGCGGGACCATGTTGGTGTAGTATTTAGTTGTCTATCTATCTTGACTTGTCTGTATTAATAGTTTTTTTAATTATGCGCATATTTAGGGGTACACCAACCCCTTTGTTTAGTTATTGTTTAGGGGTACACCCCTGTGTGTGGATGTAAAAAGAGATTAATGAATGGAACTGAAAGTTGCTACATGAATGCTTATAACTGAAGTGTGTGTTCCCATGAATGTTCCCATTTTCATGATTACACTACTATTTTCTCATATTGTTTAGTCTATTTTAATATGACATACTTGCTTATATCTTGCTTAATGATGAACTGTAATGCACACATGTGACATGCTTGGAATGTAAATGATGAACTTTTCCCTAAATTGCCAATCATGCTTTTAAAGACATCAATAATCACCCTAACTTGAAGAACTAGGATTTTAGGTATAAGAATGACAATACATTATTTGTTGGCCTAGAAACCCGTCCAAGATTTACTCATTAGGAGTAAATCTTTGATAGTCCCAGGTTTGGGACTGTTCTTGAACACCTAATCTCGCTTAGGATGTAAGTGTATAATGTGTATTGGGTTTTCAAGAAAATTTTGGCAGCATTTCCCCGTTTGTTCTCTAAGTACATATGTACTTGGAGAACAACGGGGAAATGCTGCCAAATTTTTTTTGAAAACCCAATACACATTATACACTTACTAGTGAGATTAGGTGTTCAAGAATGGATAGGTGGTACAAATTTATTATATATAATAATGACATCACATGTATTTGTTAACCCTATACCCTAATCTTGTCCTAATATATACTTGTTTTCTCTTTGATCATAGAATGGATAGATCATGGATGTCCATTCGCAATCGCTGCACCCCAGAGTTTATTTCTGGTCTTCACCAGTTCATTAAATTTGCCGAGGAACATAGGAAACAACCTGGAGATAGGTTCTACTGTCCATGTAGACATTGCGGTAACAACTTGAAAGTCAACACTGGTGACGAAATCAAAACTCATGTCATGTGCAACGGGATTATACAAGGCTATACAGAATGGCACTGGCATGGAGAGATTTCAAACCCAAAACCAGTGGATGTCGATAGCAGTGCTTGTGTGGAAGAAGAAATTACCTACGATGACGTAGATGTGAATGAACCAGTTCCAGTAGACATCGTTGATGCGATACTGGATAGTTGTGGGGTAGAGCACACCGATCCACCTCCCATTTTTAGAAACATTGTGCATGATGCTGAGATGCCGTTATACACAGGTTGTAATAAGTTTACGAAGCTTAACGCTGTGTTGAGATTGTATAAGTTGAAAGTTAACAATAGATGGAGCGACAAAAGCTTCACGTCATTGCTGTCTTTGTTGAAAGAAATGCTTCCTGAAGGAAACGAGCTGCCAATCTCAACATACCAGGTAAGGAAATTGTTGTGCCCAATGGGAATGGATGCCAAGAAGATACACACATGCCCTAATGATTGTGTATTATTTCAAAAGGACTATGCATATTTGAAAGATTGTCCAAAATGTGGTGCGTCACGGTATAAATTGAAGACTTCGGGGGAGTCCAAAACTGGTTCTCCTGCCAAGGTGATGTGGTATCTACCTATAATATCACGGTTTCAACGCTTGTTTGCCAATCCGACAGATGCGAAGAATTTGAGGTGGCATGCAGACGTTAAGAAAAATAATTATGGGATCCTACGACATGCGTCTGATTCCCCACAGTGGAAGAAGATTGATGTATTGTACCCTGAATTTGGTGAAGAAGTCAGGAATCTAAGACTTGGGCTTTGTACAGATGGGATGAATCCGTACGGGACATTGAGCAGCCAACATAGCACTTGGTCAGTCATGCTTATTATATACAATATTCCTCCCTGGTTGTGTATGAAAAATAAGTACGTAATGCTGTCGTTGTTGATATCGGGCCCTAAACAACCTGGAAATGACATCGATGTTTATCTTGAACCTCTGATTGATGACTTAAAGAAACTCTGGGGTGAAGGTGTGATGACCTATGATGCTTCATGAAGAGAGACATTTCGTTTGCATGCTATGTTGTTTTGCACTATTAATGACTTTCCAGCATATGGGAATTTGTCTGGATATAGTGTCAAAGGAGCTAAAGTGTGTCCTATATGTGAAGAGAACACTGATTCAACAAGACTAAAACATGGCAGTAAGAATGTATATCTCGGTCATCGAAGGTTTCTTCCAAAATTCCATCCGTATCGTAGGAAGCGCAAAGCATTCAATGGATTGAATGAGGAACGCAGTGCACCTAAACCTATACCAGGGGAGGTTGTTTATGAAAGAATAAAATACTTTGTCAATGAATTTGGTAAGAGATCAGAATGTACTACACAGAGTGAAAATTCTTCATTCAAGAAGAAATCAATATTTTGGGATCTTCCTTATTGGAGTTCTTTGACAATCAGACATTGTATCGATGTAATGCACGTTGAGAAAAATGTCTGTGATAGCATCATTGGTACTCTGTTAAATATACCAGGTAAGACTAAAGATGGGATAAAATCCAGACTGGACCTACGTGAAATGGGAATAAGGTCAGAATTAACAGAAATACGTGAAATGGGTAGTAAAAGAACATACTTACCTCCCGCATGTTACACGTTGTCTAGAAAAGAGAAGAAAGCTTTTTGTGAATGCTTGATAAATGTTAAGGTGCCACATGGTTACTCATCCAACATCCATAGATTGGTATCAATGAAAGATCTGAAGTTGATAGGACTTAAATCTCATGATTGTCACACTCTAATGCAACAAATATTGCCCGTGGCAATTCGATCTATATTTCCGAAGCATGTAAGGTTTGCAATCACCATACTTTGTTTCTTTTTCAACAGTCTCTGCAGCAAAGTTATTGACCCTGAGACTCTCAATAATTTGCAAAGAGAAGTGGTTGTTACCCTATGTCAGCTTGAGATGTATTTCCCTCCTTCGTTCTTTGATATCATGGTACATCTTGTTGTCTACTTGACTAGGGAAGTGAAAATCTTGGGCCCAGTTTTCTTGCATTGGATGTATCCCTTTGAACGATACATGAGCGTTTTTAAAGGTAATGTTTGAAACCGTTATCGGCCTGAAGGGAGTATTATTGAAGGTTATGTGGCGAGAGAGGTTATGGATTTCTGCAATGACTTTCTCAGTGGTAATGACACTCCTGATAATGACAAGAATATTGACGAGCTATTTGGCAAAGGAATTTTGGGATCACGTGTGAAAGTAATCAGCCGTGAGCAGTTGGAACAAGGTCATTTGTATATTTTACACAACATGGATGAAGTGAACGTTTATATCGAGGAACATACCAATTTCATCAAAAGACAATATCCTCGAGCCAATACAATGTGGCTTGCTAGAGAGCATAACAAGACTTTTATTAAGTGGTTTGAAGATAAAGTCTTACATCAACTATCTCAAACACCAGATGATATTACTGAAACTATAAAATGCCTCGCCTTTAAACCAAAGTTGACTGTTATGTCTTATGAAGGGTATGACATTAATGGATTCACATATTACACAAAGCGCCAAGATGATAAGAGTGTCGTCCAAAACAATGGGGTCACCCTTCAAGCATCGAATATGTTTTTTGCAAGTGCAAAGGATAAGAGTCCACGTGAAGCTAAAATGTCATATTACGGTGTCATTGAAGAGATATGGGAATTTGACTACATAGATTTCAGAATTCTGCTCTTCAAATGTAATTGGGTTGATAACACCAAAGGAGTTATAGTGGATGAATTGGGTTTCACTTTAGTGAACTTTGAAAAGATTGGCGAGAAGGCTGAACCATTCATATTGGCATCACAGGCGAAACAAGTATTTTATATCGATGATCCTGCAAATGATAAATGGTCGGTTGTTCTTCATGGTAAAAGACAGTTCATTGAAGATCCTATAGATGAAGAAGAGTACTATGATAAATATGATGACTCCAGTCCATTCTCAGTTGGGTTGCCAACTCCAGAAAATATTGAAGCTAATGATGACTTATATGTGCGCGGAGATCACAATGAAGGATTGTTAATTGATAAAAGATCACAATTTTAGAGGCATGCATGTTTATATTTTTTTATTGAAGCTAAATGTTTACTTTTTTAATATCAATATCATTTTCTGATTTGATGTTTCATTATCTTCTAGTTAATACAAATGCTAAACATTGTGGGAGGGTGCTAAAGAACTATAGGACCAATCTCACCCGAGATTACATACGCGATGCTGAGAGTAGGTTCTTGATCTATTCCAATTCTAGACATTGATCAGTATTTCACTAACTCTACACTAATAATTTTTGTTTGTATTCTCTTTGAAAAATAAATATAGGGAGAAGGCTATGCAGGACGGACATGACATAGCTATGCAGGATATGCAGGATATGCAGGAAGAAGCCCCAATGAAGAGAAGCAGGATACAGATACAATACATAAAGTGCAGCACACACAAGTGGTTCAGATTCATATAACAACATGACAGACTAACACATATATAGTGCATAACAACAGCAGCACCGAATTTACATACAACACTAACTTAGTACATATATAGTGGGACTAAGGTGACGATACCACCTGCTAAAACAGGTTACCGACTACATGTTACGACTGGGAGGTCGTGATTCAGCAACGTATGCATTAGCAGGAAGACAAACAGATCACCATATGAGGACAAACATATGGTGATCTGTTTGTCCTCCTGCTAATGCATACTGTTGTTGAATCACGACCTCCCAGTCGTAACATGTAGTTGTCGGTAACCTATTTTACTAGGTGGGATCGTCACCTTATAAGTCCCACTATATATGTACTAAGCTAGTGTTGTATGTAAATTCGACGCTGTTGTTGTTATGTACTATATATGTGTTAGTCTGTCATGTTGTATGGACATCGATTGTATTGCTCAGGTATTATATAGTCTCATTAGATAATATGAAATATATTATCTTATTTATAGCTCATTAATTATATATATACATCATTCTCTTTACAGGTGTTTAAAGCTGACCCCACTACAGGAACAAACTTACCAGATGTACATGCTCCCTATACGATGGGAGAATTAAATGAAGCAAGAGAAGAATGGGCAACAACCATACAAATAGTGGGGATTTTGTAAATGAATTTCTGAATTATAATATGTGTGAATGTTTCTACATGTCTAGATGTTTCTACATGTGTATGAGTGAAAATGAATGAAAGTGTTGGTTACTATATGAATGCTTCTACATGTGTGAATGTGAATGAATGGAACTACAGATTGCTAGCTACATGAATGTTTCTAAATGTGTGAAAATAAAATGGAATTGCAGGTTGTATTGCTAAATGCATGTGTGAATATTTTTGTTGTTAAATTTGCAGGTTTGTGGCCTGTTGTTGGCTGATATCAATGGATGTCGTAAAACCTGCAGTTCAGTTAACTGAACTGTAGGTTTCTCATCCTACGACCAGCCACAACAGGTCTGCAGACTGACAAAAAAAAACAATAGGCGTCGGTTATTTGTAAAAAACCGACACACAATGATATAATGTCAGCTTTTTAGATATAGCCGACGCCTATTTCCTGTGGCGCGAATATATATGGTGTCGGTTTCTTACTAAAAACCGACACTGATAGTGCCCAAGCTGGCGCCAATAACATGCGTCAGAAATTGTAAACAACCGACACATAACGTTATAATGTCAGTTATTTAAATGTAACCGACACATATTCTTTTGGCGCGAAGACATATTTCGTCGGTTTTTGGCTTATACCCGACACTGATAGCGCCCAAGATGGCGCCCTTTCTGTGGCACGAAGGGTTTGGGCGTCGGTTTCTTATCTAATAACCGACGCCTATAGTCCCCTGATGGCGCGTTTTCGGTCGCGCGCGAAGAGTTTGGGTGTCGGTTCTGGAACCGACACGTAATGGGTGACCTTTTAGTGTTGCCCACATAGGCGTCGCTCAGAAACTGACACTAAAGGCCTTAAATAACCAACACTAAAGGTAGGTTCTGTAGTAGTGATAGAAATTAAGGATCAATCATCATTATACCTTTCACCTCATGGCTATCTATTTTTACATGTGCTCCCACATCAAGACTTGATTGTGAGTCGTGTTCATGTTCATGTTCATTGCAATGATAATTTACTATTGAAATGGAATGTCAAGCATACATGTTGGTCTTCTGACTATTATTTATTTTTGCTTATTGTTGCAAGGAACCAAAAGTATAGAAGGTAGAGGCGGAGAGAGATTTACCCTCCTCCACGACCACCTAATTATTGTTGATTGACATGTGTCCATCCTAGGACGTTAAATAAGGGATCTTGTGGGAGGCAACCCACCAACTAGGTTTATTTTGTTAAACTGTCAATTCTACTTTTACATTCATATTTGTAGATTGTGATATCTATTTTTGATGCAAGTGAAAAAGGTGCCTTGATATGTGTATTCAGTATGAAGAGACGCATTGAGTCGGTACCACCAACTTCACTGTCGGTAGTGTCAAGTTTTCATTAGTGACTGCTCACAAGTTGAGCAAGCATCGACACTTCACCGAGCTTGAGTGCTTATTGGAGGGCTTGTCTTAATGTGGATCCCTCCCACTCATCTTTTGTCTTGAATCTCATCTCACATATCGGTACATCTATTCCAATTATCTTCCTTTGCTTTTGACATTGGGGACAATGTCATATTCAAGCTTAGGGGGGGGAATGGAACGATGCTTCTATCTTTACCTCTTGCATATTTTCTTTTTATCATACATCTACATGTTTTTGTTTTAGAAAAATTAGATTTTTAATTTTGTTTTTAGAGTCCACTTCTATCTAGTGTACTTGTGGACAAAAATATAAAATTATGGTTAGGATTAGCCATTTCTTGATGATGTGGTATCAATTCTGATAATTGTTGAAAACTGAATGTGCTTTTATGCTTTGCACTTTAAGCTAAATTTGCTATGTTTAAGAGTACATAAATAGAGGAATTGTTTGGATTAGTCAGCTTGAAGACATACCGAGTGAATGAAAAAAACCTAACTCAACCCAATGGCTTGTGTTATGACGATGATGTTTGAGTCAAAACCAACCAAACAGTAACGTGATCTTTAATGTGAATTTTAGAAATAAACTCTAAGGTTACCCTGTTACACAAGTTGATAGAAGAGGGACATATCATGGTTGGGAAAGACATTGTCTCTTATTCATGTGATCTCATCCACCTTCCATTCATCTTCATTCACCACCATAGGATGATAAAGTTTAATCCAAATTATTTTCCTCTTATATGCATTACATGGCATGATAGGAAGCATATAGTTAGTTCATTTTATTATGCATTAGAAAAAGAAAAAAAATCATATAATCTCTTTTGAGCATCTGTAGTTTGCATAATAAAATTTCATATAGTTTCATAGCATTACATATTTTATAAGGTGTTACATATTTTTTATCTTGTACCATCTTCTATCATGAAAGAGTGTAAAAAAAGTAATATCTCCTTCTTCTCCAAAAAAAAAAATAAAAAACCCAAGCATGAACTGTTCATCTTGCTAAAAATAGGGTAAGAAAAAAAAGAGTTATTGAAAAAGAAAAGAAAAAATAGGAGAAAAGGAGGAAAAGGATTTTAATTCAATGTCATATTCTCTCTAAGAAACAAAGGAGGGGATTGTGGATCTTGTTGTAAACACCTTTCCACTTATACACATCATCAAAATGAGACATTCATTGCATGCATCATTCCACCAAAATAAAAAAATAGTCATTAGAAGTCAAACATTCACATTTTATCCATCATATAGGTGCATCATATTTTTACTTTTTGCATAATTAATTTGGATGATTCTTGTGAATCCTATTTTCATAACCACCCATCTTTTCCACCCATTGCTCTGTATGGTAGGCCACCATCACAATTAATCCCCTCATCCATGTTTATTTGGGGATCTGCTTCCAAGTAGCTTATTTAGGTAGATCAGAGCAATGTAGATAGGGAGATCACATGGTGCATCAAGCATGTGTCCTACTGGCCATGATATTAACTGCTTCATATTGATAGCGTTTTTCATTAATCTTATTGTGGACATCTATTATGAACATTATTGATCGCTTTAGAGTAGTTACTTCTTCATTGGTTGGCATGGATCGGTTTTGGACCGACTGGTGGAGGGCGGTTAGAAAAAATAATTCATAGGTACCTGTCTTCTTGCTGACTTTTTAAAACAAATCCAAGAGTAGTGTTGCTCGAGGACGAGCAATATTAAAGCTTAGGGGTGTGATGTATGCACAAATTGTGTTATTTTGATATCTAATTTGGTTATTTTCTATGTCAGTTGTGCTTAATTGAATATTCTTTTAATACATATTTTACCAAATTAGTAAAAATCACTTGTGCATCATTTCTTATATTTTTACATGTATTTTACATGCATTTTACATGTTTTAATTATTATAATAATTATTTGATTTTATTCATTGATTTTTTTCTTGCAGATAATTATTATTTACTGGAGCAAAGTCGATACCATCGACTTGCAACTCGATGGTAGTGACATGGCATCAGAGTACAAATATTTTTTGCTCCAGATTGAAAAGGAAAAGGATGTTTTACTGTGAATAAGTCGATACCATTGACTTGCAACTCGATACCATCGACTCAGACGTTACATACCAAATTTTAATGTGTTAAATCTAACACATATTGTATTAGAAAATACATTTTAGGTTTCCTCTTGACCTAAACATGTACGACGGCTGTAAAAGACACCATTAGAACCGCAATTAGATGATCTATCATGGGGGGACGATACGACAGCCGAACGGAGGGAGAAAAGTAGAGGAACCCTACAAGGAAGACCTCGGAGGCGTTTTGGCGGCGGAAACAACGACAATTCTCTCCATCTTCTCCAGATCCACTCTTTAACCCTTTCTCCAATTTACTGTATCTCGAAATTCATGTTTTACATCTTTTCGACTTACCGTGATACCATGTCGTCTATTTTCGGCTAAAAATCGTAAATCTTTAGGACAGGGAGTAGCCCAAGTAATCGTTGTATGATACTTTTTGCATAGTTTATCATAATTTGTTTCTCAAATCCGTGGTATGATGTCGTTTTCTCCATTATATCATTATGATTGATCACCCTAATGATAATCTAATACCTTTAATTACTTTGAAAGAAGAATTAATGGTTGAAAAGAGACGATAAATTAACTAATAAATCCTTTGAACAAGGCGACGTACAGTTAATGGTGGAAACCCAGAGTATGATCTTCATGCACCTAGTTTAGGGTATAAGTTACTACTACCGTGGAACCGACCTAGATTTAGGTAGTGAATTGTATCACGACAGTGAACAATTCTGACTACATGCCACTACCCGGAATGAGAGACGGATTTGATTAACTATATAGAAATAAATACAGCGAGAACTCGCGGTGAAACCACAATCCTAAAAATTCCCATCTAATTTGATTAAACTCAACATTTAATCGATTGTTTTATTTTCTTTTATTTTTATTTTCTTTTTCAATCAACTCTGGTTTTCGGCTTAGCTGATCAATCCTAATTAGTAATAGTCTTTAACCTCACAACTCCCCGTGTCGATAAATTGGGACTCATAATCCCATATTACTTCGACACGTACACTTGCGTATTACACGCATATTATACGCGTGTCAAGTTTTTGGCGCCATTGCCGGGGAGTTGGCATGGTTAACACTATAAAAAGTTAGGATCGACCACTCTAGGCCATTGTATTTACTTTCCTTCTTTTTATATTCTTCCTATTTTTCATTACATACAACTTTATTATTAGTTTAGGCATTGTATATATTCATCTAAGTATTTCTTTGTAGTTAGTCTTTTTATCATTTAAAAAAAAAGTAAAAAAAAGCACATGGCGCCTATTTGTTTTGAGTGTGGAAATGCACATGTCGGTTATATGTGTTTGAGTCCACCTTCATTACATCATGAGAAAAACTCAAAGGAAATTCATCGTGAGCATATTAGAATTATGGTTCAATATGTTTTAAATCACAGAGGTCCTATTTCTAATGGAGGATGGGGTAGAATAGAGAAAATGGAAGAAGTTGAGATTGAGGATAAGGAATTAGAGAGTGAGGATAACATCCTGGAAGAAGTTTTAGAATCACCTCTATCATGTCCTTCCATTGAGCCCACACGCACACCCTTGACTCCTAGGATTGATCTTGAATATGATTGGGGATCTGATGAGGAAGGTGAGGAGAATGATGCAAATAAGGTGGAAGACAATTTGGATACATGTGTTTGGGATATGAGTGAAGGAGAGGAGGATCCAGAAGGTGCTTTATTTGATAGTGATCTTAGAGAGGAGGAAGAGAATGAGGAAGAGGATATTGAGAGTGAAAAGGTGGAGGAATTTCCCATTACCCATCACATAATTCCTTCACCACAAGACCCATCTCTTCATTTCCTTATTGAGGATCCTATATGGGATATATATCCAGATGATAATTTTGAAAGTTTGTGTGAGGATATTAAATGTGGGGGAATTGAATTACTAGAAGAGGAGGCACAAAAATTCACCTTTGATATAACCCCACCATTATGTGTAGATAAGAGTGATCCATTGGGGATGGTCATAGAAATTAAGGATCAATCATCATTATACCTTTCACCTCATTGCTATCTATTTCTACATGTGCTCCCACATCACGACTTTATTGTAAGTCGTGTTCATGTTCATGTTCATTGCAATGATAATTTATTGTTGAAATGGAATGTCAAGCATACATGTTGGTCTTCTGACTATTATTTATTTTTGCTTATTGTTGCAAGGAACCAAAAGTTTAGAAAGAAGAGGCGGAGAGAACTTTACCCTCCTCCACGACCACCTGATTATTGTTGATTGACATGTGTCCATCCTAGGACGTTAAATAAGGGAGCTTGTGGGAGGCAACCCACCAACTAGGTTCATTTTGTTAAACTTTCAATTCTACTTTTACATTCATATTTGTAGATTGTGATATCTATTTTTGATGCAAGTAAAAAAGGTGCCTTGATATGTGTATTCAGTGTGTAGGGACGCATTGAGTCGGTACCACCGACTTCACTGTCGGTAGTGTCAAGTTTTCATTAGTGACTTCTCACAAGTTGAGCAAGCATCGACACTTCACCGAGCTTGAGTGCTTATTGGAGGGCATGTCTTAATGTGGATCCCACCAACTCGTCTTTTGTCTTGAATCTCATCTCACATATCGGTACATCTGTTCCATTTATCTTCCTTTGCTTTTGGCATTGGGGACAATGTCATATTCAAGCTTAGGGGGAGGAATGGAACGATGCTTCTATCTTGTACCATCTTCTGTCATGAAAGAGTGTAAAAAAAAGTTATATCTCCTTACTCCTCCTCCAAATAAAAAATAAAAAACCCAAGCATGAACGGTTCATCTTGCTAAAAATAGGGTAAGAAAAAAAAGAGTTATTGAAAAAGAAAAAGAAAAAATAGGAGAAAAGGAGGAAAATGATTTTAATTTCAATGTCATATTCTCTCTAAGCAACAAAGGAGTGGATTGCGGATCTTGTTGTAAACACCTTTCCACTTATACTCATCATTAGAATGAGACATCCATTGCATGCATCCTTCCACCAAAATAAAAAATAGTCATTAGAAGTCAAACATTCACATTTTATCCATCATATAGGTGCATCATATTTTTACTTTTTGCATAAATAATTTGGATGATTCTTGTGAATCCTATTTTCATAACCACCCATCTTTTCCACCCATTGCTCTGTATGGTAGGCCACCATCACAATTAATCCCCTCATCCATGTTTATTTGGGGATCTGCTTCCAAGTAGCTTATTTAGGTAGATCAGAGAAATGTAGATAGGGAGATCACATGGTGCATCAAGCATGTGTCCTACTGGCCATGATATTAACTGCTTCATATTGATATTGTTTTTCATTAATCTTATTGTGGACATCTATTATGAACATTATTGATCGCTTTAGAGTAGTTACTTGTTCAGTGGTTGGCAAGGATCAATTTTTGACCGACTGGTGGAGGGCGATTAGAAAAAATAATTTATAGGTACATGTCTTCTTGTTGACTTTTTAAAACAAATCCAAGAGTAGTGTTTCTCGAGGACGAGCAATATTCAAGCTTAGGGGTGTGATGTATGCACAAATTATCGTTATTTTGATATCTAATTTGGTTATTTTCTGTGTCATTTGTGCTTAATTGAATATCTTTTTAATACATATTTTACCAAATTATTAAAAATCACTTGTGCATCATTTATTATATTTTTACATGTATTTTATATGCATTTTACATGTTTTAATTATTATAATAATTATTTGATTTTATTCATTGATTATTTTCTTGCAGATAATTATTATTTACTGGAGCAAAGTTGATACAATCGACTTGCAACTCGATGGTAGCGACATGGCATCAGAGTACAAATATTTTTTGCTCCAGATTGAAAAGGAAAAGGACGTTTTACTGTGAATAATTCGATACCATCGACTTGCAACTCGATACCATCGACTCAGACGCTGCAGACCAAATTTTAATGTGCTAAATCTAACACATATTGTATTAAAAAATATATTTTAGGTTTCCTCTTGACCTAAACATGTACGACGGCTATAAAAGACACCATTAGACCGCAATTGGGAGATCTATCATGGGGGATGATACGACAGCCGAACGGAGGGAGAAAAGTAGAGGAACCCTACACGGAAGACCTCGGAGGCGTTTTGGCGGCGGAAACGACGACAAATTCTCTCCATCTTCTCCAGATCCACTCTTTAACCCTTTCTCCAATTTAGTGTATCTTGAAATTCATGTTTTATATCTTTTCGACTTACTATGATACTGTGTCGTCTATTTTCGGCTAAAAACCGTACTTCTTTAGGAACAGGAGTAGCCCGGGTAATTGTTGTATGATACTTTTTGCATAGTTTATCATAATTTGTCTCTCAAATCTGTGTTATGATGTCGTTTTCTCCATTATATCATTATGATTGATCACCCTAATGATAATCTAATACCTTTAATTAAATTGAAAGAAGAATTAATGGTTGAAAAGAGACGATAATCACATTAACTAATAAATCCTTTGAACAAGGCGATGTACAGTTAATGGTGGAAACCCATAGTATGATCTTCATGCACCTAGTTTAGGGTATAGGTTACTACTACCGTGGAACCGACCTAGATTTAGGTAGTGAATTGTATCACGACAGTGAACAATTCTAACTACAGGCCACTACCCAGAATGAGAGACGGATTTGATTAACTATATAGAAATAAATACAACGAGAACCCGCGGTGAAACCACAATCCTAAATATTCCCATCTAGATTTATTAAACTCAACATTTAATCGATTGTTTTGTTTTGTTTTATTTTTATTTTCTTTTTCAATCAACTCTTGTTTTTGGCTTAGCTGATCAATCCTAATTAGTAATAGTCTTTAACCTCACAAATCCCCGTGTTCGATAACTTGGGACTCATAATCCCATATTACTTTGACACGTACACTTGCATATTACACGCACATTATACGCGTGTCACTACACCTTCCACTCTAGTTTGTGGATCCTCCATCAAGATCAGCCCAGGTTTGTATCGTGATCGACCCTTTCTGCTTTCTTCATCATGACGAGACTCTATTTTCCCTATGAAATAGAGTCATCTGCTGCGATACTACAATAGGAACCACTGATGGGGTTGGTCTTCTCTGTTGGACAAGTTCGCAGATAGTGAGTAGATGTCTCAGAATTAGTTTGAGGACTTGAAGACTCAGGAGATATCTTTCACTAGTTGGACAACATCTTAGTCAATCCTTCAATCAGTGGAGTTTTTTTATTTTATTTTGATTATTCCTTTTTTGTTCATGTTAAGATTGTTATTCCCGAACATTTAGTCATGTTTTCTATTTGAAATTAGTTAGTTTGGTTATTTGAATACTTAGAATGCCTATACATGTCAAATGGGTGGGTTAATTGGATTTGAGTTGGGTCATTGTGGGTTTGAGTCTTGTAGGCATGGGTCAAAAAATGTATTTCTAAATGGGCGAGCAAAGAAAATCCAAACCCGACCCAACGGATTGCGGGTCACCCGTGAGTGTCCAAAAAATTGTTTCTAATAGATATTTTACAAATTTATATTGTTACGGTAAAAAGAAACCATTCTCTAGTGTTTAGACATGAATTATAGTATAAAAATAACCAACTATTAAACTTTGTTAATATCAAACTAAAAAATATGTTTTTAAATTTTTATAACCACTCAACCACGTAGCTTGTTTTAGATAAAATTATCTAATGACAATGAAAATCTCTAATGTATGAATATGACCGTCAAAACTAGAGTTAGTAAATTGCACTACAACACCATATTATGTTTGATAGAGTAATTAGAAGATATAGTGTACGTGGATCTATTTTACCCCACTATATCTCACTGATATCAAATCTTGTTGAGTAAGTTCAAATTTGGACTAGAACTCTTTGATAATTATTGGGCAGAAATATTCATCATATTTATTTTAAATAGTAGTATATGATTATATATATTTTTACATAATTACTTAGTTAAGCGTGTCATCTGCGTGTGTCATCGGGCCACCCATGAAACCCTCTAAATAAATAGGTGCATATGGGTTTGGGTAATATTCGACGGACGGAAAATTTCAGTACCCAAACCTAACTTAAACGGGTCGACCCATGGGTACCCACAGACTTTGACCCAGTTTGACAAGTATAAGCATGCCATACATGTGATACTTGCCCATATTTATATACTAGTTAACACACACGTGCACATGCACATGCCCCACTGAACGTGTTTATTTTATATTAAATATTTGAAAAATAAAATTTGTTAAAAGGATAATGATAATTCTCGTAAGTGTTTTGTATAAAATTTAGAAACATGTTGTTATTGACTCCAAAACGCATGTTTGAAGGAAGGAATGTGACAGAAAAGTTGAGAGGTTTGCTGCAACTGATTTTATCATGAAAGAAAAAAAAGAGCAAAAATAAAAAATTGAGAAAAATTGTGAGAAAAGAGAGAATCAAGGTGAGTGTAGCATGAACTCACACTTTTTATAATAGTATAGATATATGTGAGTTGGTGCTTCTGCATATAATATTTTCATTAATAAATGGGCATGCATCACAGTTATGCAATCTAATATTTATGATATATGCATCATATATTGTAAATTTGTTAAACATGGATGAGAATACTTACTTAGACCAAATTGATAAGAAAATATTCAATCTGGTTTCCACATCATAAACATTTTATAAGGTATTGTTAAAAGTAGTCTCTTTTCCTTTGATTGACACATCACATATGAAAAATTGAAATATATAATAAATTATAGGAACCTTTGAAGGAACTTGAATACATTTTGGAATTTCTTAGTAGAATTATACAAATACATAAATTTGTAACATATTTTAATAGTCATGAAATAGAAAGGAAATTTGAATCTTTGAATGGATGTATGGTATGAAAAATAGAAAAAAAGTATTTGTATACATAGAGAAATATGTACTCTAATTTTACAAGACTAACTATTTTTATATTATAAATTTCTTAAACAAAGAGGAAAATACTTTTACGAAACTCAATTGACATAAGAAGTTATATTTTTCCATCAGATCCAATTTATGTTGTAAATTTGTGAAAATGTCCTTCCTTTTCCCTCCTCATGCTAACGATATACACCCAAATAAACATCCCCTCCCTTCACTTTTTTGGTATGTATGCCCAGAGAGGCAATCATATGATGAATGGAATGTGGCATTCAATACCTAATTTGGTAATTATAAAGGTAATTTCATGTGTTATGTTTGTTTCTATCTTGAGATGATGATACATACATACTAGATGTCTAAATAATGATGTTATTCGATGATGTATGTATTCAAGTACATGACTTGAGCAATGGGATCATGCAGATGCTAAGAGTACATATCTTCTTGTTATATCCCTAGTCAGATATATTTACTTTAGAATAAAAATAGATGGCAACAATACATAAGACTTGAGTGTGTTGACTGATGACAAAATCTCATTATTCGTGATATGTGATATCAAGTCAAGCACACAGAACATGTTAGAGAACGGTGTATCAGATAGACCCACCATGAGAGTGATACATGGAGAGAATGGAATGGTAGTCAAGATCATCTCTCATTGTGATGGTGGTGATTGTGGTTCTTAGACCTGAAGTCACTACATTCATCACA
The DNA here is from genome assembly GCA_963693085.1 of Alisma plantago-aquatica. Lineage (NCBI taxonomy): Eukaryota > Viridiplantae > Streptophyta > Magnoliopsida > Alismatales > Alismataceae > Alisma > Alisma plantago-aquatica. The sequence continues at coordinate 1,486,380,605 of OY856412.1, read as the reverse complement.
CGTCATTTGGTATACATTGACATCATCTAACATAACCCTAAATAAGGATTGCCATAAATGTGATGCTCTGATGCACTGTGACACATGGGGATTGAGTATGAGTGATGTAGATGGGATTTGTCCCTCTTACAAGAGATTAATATCCTTGGCCTCTTGATAAGTGAGACTAAGAAATGTACGACTGCACTCATGTGATTTAATATGTGATATGTGAACTCACATGCATCTCATACAATCTTCTCTAGTTTAAGGACATGGATTGAATGTTGAGAGAATGATGATTCCATGCCTTGAGTTCAATCTAGATATCAGAGACAAAGGAAGTATACAATCACAGTAACACTAATCACGAATTGTAGGTTGAAGTTGTTCTCCAACTCTTTGAATTACTTAGGTAGCAATGATGTTTGACTAGGCACCACTCTTTACTTGTGAGGTCATAATTGGTTATGGACATTCATTGCCAACGTAATTTTGAACCTATAGGGTTACACGTATAGGTTACACTTGGATTAAAGAACTATATTCATAAATGATGTTTAGATTGATTACTAAAGATGGTTAGGTATTCAATTAAATAACTAAGGCTCAAAATTGACTAACTGGACTCTAAACTGACCGGTTCCAGTGTTGAACTGATTGGTTGTAGTGTCACGTCAATTGGAATCAACATTGGCTGATTAATGGTTGAACCAGGGAGTGAGCCGACTGGTTCAAATAGTGAATCAATCGATTCACAGGTCCCAACCAACCGACTCATGTGATGAGCCGCTCGGTTCAATTGTTAACTCGATCGGATCAAAGATTGGTGCTGACATCATGTTGTGCATTAATTGTACAATTAATGCCAATGTGATTCACAACAGGTGTCACACCCTAATTATTAGAATCAATAAAGTGCATGTTTAAATTATTGATGAAATCAATATAGGGTTGATTTATGTTACAATAAGGTTCCATCCTATTTTCATGATATTTGGATTTAAAGGAAAAATAATGTAGAGAGCTCTTTTACGCAATCAGGACTATTTTGGAATATCCTGAAAGTCTAGAATGTGATATTTAATTTGATAATATGAGATGAAAGTCAAAGTTAAACTATGAAGAAAATATGATGATTGTAGTTGAAGGTTTTATCGCTAGACCTAGTTTCGGTATGCATATTTAGTAAGTGAAGTCATAATCATCAAAGGTATCATAATGAACCTTCAATTGAGAAATTATGTATGTTTGAAAGTTTAATGTTGTAATTGAGGATATCATTAATCTTATGAATTCTTTTAGAAATCAAGAAAAGGGAAATTGTCCCTAGGACCCAAATTCAAGCCCAATAAGGCAAATTAAGGTTTTCACATGGGTCCTTGGAGTACAAATTTGAGTAAGGAGTATTTTGGTATCATAAACTCAAGATATTTTTCTTAGAAGCATAATTCTAAAATAAGATGGTGGGGAGAAATTTTAGATGATTTTGATATATCTAGTGTCTAAGGTAATTAAGTTAGTAATTATCTTATTTTAATTTAAAATACATAGTTGGAGGGTCGATCCAGTTAGTTATTACTTAAAATCTTGCTCATGTAAAGATGATGATAATATAGTATACATCCCAAAATTTAGGATCAAATAGAGCTATGATGTGGGCTACATAATTATTTCCTTGATTTGGACTTTCATGTAAAAGATAAAGAATAAAAGGGGGTGACTCCAGTCCGCATGGACTGAAGAGCCACACTCCTATTTTATAGACCTGAAAAAAGTTCGACAAAGAAGGAGCCTCCCCCGAGATCCTATGAGCAAGAGGCTATAAAAGTCTCATGGATTCTGAGCATAGGGTCTCACACACTTAGATCTAGGGTTTCACATGAATAAGAGAGGGAAAAAAAGGGGATTGAGGGGAAAGTGACAGGTAGACTCTTGGTGGAGGCTTGGAATTCTTCAGGTTTGGACCTTTGATTGTGGCCCTTTTTGCAAGCATCTGCGGTGCCGCCCATCTAGGTCGGCCAAGCCGTAGACAACGGGGGAACAAAAGGTGGCCCAGACGCCGACCGTCAATCTTCAAAGATGCTGCTCTATTTTTCACATGATACAGGGGAGACGTTGTCTCCTTTTCTCTGATCCATGGAAGGGAAGGGAGGAAGTTCCGCACCTAAGCCTATTATGCATGTGAGATGATGGCCACCAGATCAGAAATTGACGTCTGAGATATGCCACGATTAGGTAAATTTCTAAAATTCTTAACTTGGCATTGGAAACTCAAATTTTATCAAACAAGAAATCTACAAAAAGTTTATGATGTCTACTATCTTATAAAAGTATGCCCAAATAGTTTTTTGAACATGTGATAATCATTACTAGTTGATTTGTAAATATATGTGATTTCAATATTTTGGGAACTAAAAATAGTAAATGACTTTGGAAATTTATGAGTATTTTACAGTAAGTATATTTTTATATGATATACATCATTCCAAAACCTGATCATTTTTATTTGAAGTGTTACTAAGGATTTTGATATAAACCTGAATAAGAGAATTATGGGTATTTCACTCGATTTGTCATAGAGAACCGATTAGAGATTTCTACCTAAATTTAATATACGTCGTTTTATTGTATGTATTATTTTTCTAGAGTTTTGTATATATTTATATCAGTATATGATTTTTGGGCCTAAGTGGTCATTATGTAAGATGATTTATGATTATTTGTGAGACCACACATATTTTATGTGTCTATTTAGTACAAAAAATAATTCTAATTATTTGTTTCATCTTATTTTATAAATAAGTCAGTAAGAGTAGTATATGTGAGTATGTTTGGTGTTTACTCTTTGTAGATGAAGTATGTACTTATATATTAGTGCATGTGATAATTTTTTATTGTAATCGATACATTTGTATGTGTATGCTATATAATGTGTGAATCGAGTTTAATTTAATGTTTAGACATTAAATGTTCTTTTTTTCCAGAGTTAGTCATAGCTAAATATGAACCCTAATTTAGTTTAGGAGATTAGGATGATGGGGTTTGAGATTTAGAAATGAAGAGAGGAGACTACACATGGACTTATACAAATTTGTTGATGACCATGTATATATGTTGCGAATCAAGGAAACATGACTACATTAAGGACATCTTTTACATAAAAGATAAGTGGGCCATGTTCATTGAATTTCATTATTATTATGATTTAGCCTACCCATATGCAAAGTAACTTAGAGAATAAGTTACCTTCATACATTTAGTTATTAATGTCCATCTCATATTCAATAATGCTTCAATTGATCAGATATTGTTCAAATAAATTTATGTTGTGAGGATATCAAATTATAGATCATAGATATTTAAGCTACTTTTAGATGCTTGGTATTCATTTATTCAGTTCAATTTATTCCTGAAGCCTTTAGACACATGAGTTGTATATCGATATCAAAATTTAATTAAGTTGAATATGAATTTCAGATGAAGACTTATTTATACAACAAGAATCTAGATTTCAGATTTAATATCTAGACTACTCATTGTGAGTAGTCATAAATTAGATCTACACAATTAATAAGAGCCCCAGTTCCAATCCCAGTTACCTAATAATCAAGATACATACTCAAATTTAGATTCAGAGTCTATATTTAGATTTAGTTTAAAATTTTAAAGAAGTGATTCAGATCAAGAATTCAGTTTACTAAGGTTTCAATTTCTAATAGAATAATTGTAATGCATCATTTAAGTAAGAAAAACTTTCTAAAGACTACATTTAGATCAAAATTCAGTATATGTTCAGTTACCATTATTCAATTTCAGTATAAGATAAGTTTAGATTCATAATTTAGTAAGTTTAGATTTAATATAATTTAGTTTGAACCTTCACATATGACATTATGTGATAAGTCCTCATTCAGTTAGTTCCGAGATGAATCAAAGGCATCTGCTTTCAATTCAGAGGAGTGTTTACTCCAATTTAGAGGTACTTTGGTACAATTCCGAGCGTAGCCATGGCAATTCAGAGACACCTTAGTGTCATTCAGAGGCATGTAGTCTCATTTTAGAGGTATTTTAGTACCATTGCAAGGCGTAGATATGCCAACTCAGGAGGACTTATCATATAATAGTGGCCACAAGAAGATAAAAGACTTAAATAAATGACGCATCGATTCAATATAAGTTTACAACTTTTAGATATCAATTTAGCATTTAGTTATAGAATGTTCATGTTTATCGAATTATAAATTCAATGCCACTTACCCTATCCTAGGTTTCCCTTTGTGTGTGGTTGAGGATGAGATGTATGTAGGTACTAATATTTAGGAAGATCAGTCAAGATAGAGGATTTTCTTGGTGGGATTCCATCTACACGATCTAAGATATTTAGACAGAGTACATGCTATAGCATCATGAATATTGATATCATGATCAAGTTTGTTGTAAGTAAGTTTCTTTCCTAACAATTTATGAGAATGCACTTTCACACAATATGTAATGATTCTTTTCTATCATTAATTGTAATGTATATCATGTTAGTAACACTCCCCAGTTAAAAAAAAGCTTCCGCTCATGTGACAAGAAAATTGGGATGTTATAATATGGTATCAGAGCAATAATATAGATGACCATTAGGAAAATTCTCATATTCTTAGTTTAGATTGCCCATGAGAAACCAAGTGAGACTAGACAGATTTAAAAAAGAAAGTAAATAATCCTAGTTATAGAAGAAATGAGTAAAAGATTGTAAAATTAAGGTTAGAGGTTTAGCCAGGCAATAGAAGTTGAGATATGTATTAGGGTTAGTTTCCAGTTGCTTCAAACATTTTATGTCAACTTTAGATTTGTGTATATCATGCTCTCTCTTTTTCTCACATTTTTGTGATATGGGATACAAGCTTATAAGCATCTGTAGAGGGGATGTTATATGTATAAATCTAAACTTATTATGTTTTTCTCATTCTTTATAGTACATATTACTTGGGACATGTGTATTGTCAGATGAGATATATATGATAAGACATGGCACTTTCAGATGTATGATCGGTCGGAATGCATCCGGAGGTGACAAAAAAAAAGGTTGACAAAGATTTTTTTAGGTAGATGTTCTCCTAAACCTAATCGCGTGCCTACTAAATGCTAGAATGCATACCATAGATAGATATTTTGAAAAAGATGAGTAACTTGACATTAATGTGGAATAAAGAGTGGAGGGAAATGAAGTCTTTTTTCTACTATACTTGATTAGAATTATATAAATCTTGATGTCCATATGACCTTAATCCCAAAGAGGAGTTATAGTTGCAAGTCTAATCATTATGGTTGTTAAGGAAAATACTTGAGGACAATAGGACTAATGTTATGAAGCGAGTTTAAGCTTAATATATGATGATTTCTGGTCTTTAATGTTATACATGAGGGTGCTTTAAGCATGTGGTGATACAGGACATGTGATAATATGGGTCATTGGTCTATGATCATAGTAAGATGGAATTCTACCTGATGTTGATAGATAGATCCTAGTAAAGATGATCGATTAACGTTTCTTTAGATATTTCTAGGGATAATAATGGTTATATGGTAAGATAGTGACCACAAATAGATTGGGCTTATCAAGCTAAGAGCACCATGATAAGATGAGTAAATGACATGTTGACCTAATAGTGTAGTATATGATTAGAGGAGGAGGGAGTCTGAATAACTTTAGTGTAAGATTCCACAGACCAAAGCATGTGGTCCATGCCCATGAGTATTCAGTTATGGTTACACTTGATATGTTACATGTTTCATACCACTCTACAAGATGTCCATAATTTACTTGCTATTATGATCTCAACCAGAGTATTCTGGGTAAGATTAATGAGTGAAGATTAAGGTTTTGGTGATTTAGTTTCATAGTAAATATATTTTAATATTGTTTCTCAAGATGATCATGATTTATAATGTAAGTTCATTAAGAGTTATGCATTAAGATTTCATGATAAGTATTTATCAATCTCAACATATTTACATGATTCTTCGAGAATACTTTCATGATTTATGTGATCCAATGTTCTAAGATATGTAAGTAGGTTTTTGTACTTTTATGGCTACTAATGTGCCTAAGATCTAAAGTAGAGAGACATTAATAAGATTTGTTAGAATGAATAGATCTTAGAATTAATTACATGATAAGACTATAAGATTTGTATGCATTAGGTCATGATTATGTTTCTGAGATAGGATCCATGGGTTAAGATTTATGATCATTGTAAGAACATGAGGTTAGAATGCATTACGATTTGAATAAGATCACAATTAATGAATTAAATGTGTTTAAGGAGTTAGAACCAGGCCATAGTGCAGGTCTACTCAATAGACACAAGGCCCATGCCCTTAATACAAGTCGATTCACTCAAGCCCTATGTGTAGGTTATGTGATCCAGTCACCTTAGTGCAAGCCATGAGACCCATATACCAAAGTACAAGTGTTCAGAGAAAGATATATAACAAAAAAGAATTAAGAGTAAAGAAAGAGTGTTTGTGCATGTTTAAGATTTTCCTTCAAATTTCCATGAATGTTTTACATGCTAGTATGATAAGGTTATTAGATATAGTTAGTTATCCCTGAGAAGATCATATTGTAAAGATGACTAAGAGACTTTATGTTGTTAAGAGTTAGTGCTTGTAAGGCATATGAAACCCTAAGGTGGACAGCCTCCTATAGTTGAACTGAATTTTGAGGATGAAATTCCCAAAAAGGTGGGTAGTATTGTCACACTCTATTTTTTAGAACCTATTATACACATGATTAAATTATTGATGAAATCAATATATGGTTTATTTATGTTACAATAAGCTTCCATCCAATTTCCATGATAATTGGATATAAAGGAAAAAGAATGTAGAGAGGTCTTTTACACAAACAAGATGGTTTTGTAATATCCTGAAAGTCTGGAACTAATATTTAATTTGTCAAAGTTGAACTATGAAGAAAATATGATGACCACATTTGATGGTTTGAGACCTAGACCTAGTTTAGGTTTGCACATTAAGTAAATGAAGTCATAATCATCAAAGGTATCATAAGGAACCTTCAGTTGAGAATTATGTCTATTTATATGTTCAATGTTGTAATTCATAATATGATTAATCTTATGAATTCTTTTGGAAATAAAAAAATAGGGTCATTGGCCCTAGGACCTAAATTCAAGCCCAATAAGGCCAACTAAGGTTTTCACATGGGTCCTTGGATTACAAATTTGAGTATGGAGTATTTTGGTATCATAATAAATACTCTAGATATTTTTCTTAGAATCATAAGATGGTAGGATAATTTTTAAATGATTTTGATATATCTAGTGCCCTACGTAATTAAGTTAGTAATTATCTTGTTTTTATTTAAAAGACATACTTGGGGTGTCTATCTAATTAGTTCTTACTTAAAATCTTTCTCACATAATTTGATTATAATATAGTATTTATCCAAAAATTTGGGATTAAACAATGCTATGATGTGGGCTATATAATTATTTCCTTTATTTGGACTTTTATGCAAAAGAAAATAAAAAGGGGTGACTCTAATTTATGCATACTGAAGAGTTGCATCCCTATTTTACAGACTTGAACAAAGTTCGACAAAGAAGGAGCCTCGCCAGGGATCCTTTGAGCAAGAGGCTATAAAAGCCTTGTGGATTATGAGCATAGTGTCTCACGCATTTAGATCTAGGGGATGACACGAATCAAAGAGGGAAAGAAGGGGATCAAGATGGGAAATGACAGGTATACTCTAGGTGATGGTTTGGAGTTCTTCAGGTTTGGAACTTTGATTATGGCCCCTTCACAAGCATCTACAGCGCCACCCATATAGTTCGGCCAAGGAGTAGCCAATGAGGGCTTTACCTCACCAATAGTTGGCCCAGATGCCAGCCGTAGAGCTTCAGAGCCGCTGCTCTATTTTGTGCATGAAATAGGGGAATTGTCGTCCCCTTTGCATCAAGTCTTCGAAGGGAAGGGAGGAGGATCCATCCCTAAGCCTATTATGCATGTGAGATGATGACCACCGGATCAGATTTGGACGACTAAGATAGGCCAAGGTTAGGTAAATATCTAAAATTCATATCTTGGGATTGGGAACTCATATTTTATCAAACAAGGTACCTACATAAAGCTTATGATGTCTACTATCATATGAAAGTATGGCTAAATAGTGTTTTGAACGTTTGATAATTATTACTAGTTGATTTATAAATTATATGTGATTTCAATGTTTTGGGAACTAAAAATAGTAAACGACTTTGGAAATTTATGCATATTTTACAATAAATATATTTTGATATGATATACATGATTCCAAAGGCTGATCATTTTTATTTGAAGTGTTACTATGGATTTTGATATAAACCCTAATAAGGGAATTATGGATATTTCACCTAATGTTTCACAAAGAACCAATCAGAGATTTTGACCTAAACTTTGACATTCATTTTTCATACTATTTCCAATGTTTTTAAGGAGTTTCACATTTATTTATATCAATATATGATTTTTGGGCCTGAGTCGTCATTATGTAAGATGATTTATGATTATTTTTGAGACAACATTATTTTATGTGCCTATTTAGTATAGAAGACAATTCTATTTAATCTTTTCATTTGATTTTATAAATAAGTCAGTAAGAGTAGTATATGTGAGTATTTTTGGAGTTTACTCTTTGTATATGAGGCATGTACTTATATATTAGTGCTTATGATACTTTTTCGTTATAATGGATATAATTGTATGTGTATGCTATATAATGCACGAATCAGAGTTTCATTTAATATTTAGACATTAAATGTGCTTTAAATCCGAGTTAGTTTTAATTAAATATAAACCCTAATTCAGTTTAGGAGATTGGTATGATAGAGTTTGAGATTTAGAAATGAAGAGAGGATAATACACATGGACTTATACAAATTTGTTGATGGCCAGGTATAAATGTTGTGAATCAAGGAAACATGACTAAAATCAGGACATCTTCTATATAAGTGGGCCATGTCCGTTGAATTTCATTATTATTATGATTCAACCTACCCATATGCAAAGTAATTTGAAGAATAAGTTACCTTCAAACATTTAGTTATTAATGTGCATCTGATATTCAATAACGTTTCTATTAATAAGATATTGTTCAGATGAACTTATGTTGTGGGGTTATCATATTATAAATTCTAGATATTTAATCAACTTTCAGATGTTTGGTATTCATTTATTCAATTTAGTTTATTCCTCAATACTGTAGACACATAAGTCATATATTTGATCTCAGAATTTAAGTAAGTGATATATTAAATACGAGTTTTAGATGAAGACTTATTTAGACAACAATAATCTAAAGTACTCATTGTGAGTAGTCATAAATTAGATCTACATACTCAAAAAGAGCCTCAGATCCAATCCCACTTACCTAGTAATCAAGATACATATTCATATATTTTTTAAAAAAATTGGCCATTCATTCATCCCGTGGCCGGGGGGTTTGAACTTGAGACCTCTCAGTCTTACATCAATACTTTTACCATCTGGGTGCCATCTCTTTGGCAGATACATATTCATATTTAGATTCAAAGTTTATATATATTTAGATTTAATTCAGAATTTAAGAGAAGGGATTCAAATCAAGAATTCAATTTACCAAGGTTTCAATATCTAATAGAATTATTTTAATGCATCGGTTAAGTAAGACAAACTTTCTAAAGACTAAATTCAGATTCAAAATCTAGTACATGATCAGTTGTCATTATTCATTTTTAATATAAGATAAGTTCAAATTCAGAATTTAGTAAGTTTATATAAATATAATAAAGTCAGAACCATCACATTAGACATTATATGATAAGTCCTCATTTAGTTAGTCCCAAGATGATTCTGAGGCATCTACTATGCATTTAGAGGAGTGTTTACTCCAATTAAGAGGTACTTTGGTACCAATTCAGGACATAGTCACGCTAATTCAGAGACACCTTAGTGTCATTCAGAGGCATGTAGTGTCAATTCAGAGGTACTTAGGTACCATTATAAGACATAGATACGCCAATTCAAGAGGACTCATTGCATAATGGTGGCCACAAGATGATCAAAGATGTAAATAAAAGACACACATCAATTCATTATAAATTTACAACTTTCAAATATCAGTTTAGTTTTTAGTTATAGAATATTCATGTTTACCTTATTAGAAATTCAATACCACTTACTCCAACCTATGTTTCCCTTTGTGCAAAATAGGGACGAGATGTATGTAGGTACTAATATTTAGGTAGATCAATCAAGATAGAGGATTTGCTTAGTGGGGCATGATCTACACAATCTGAGATATTTAGACATAGTATAGGTTTTAGCATCATGAATATAGCCTTCATTATCAATTTTGTTGTAAGTAAGTTTCTTTCCTAAGAATTTATGGGAATGCACTTTTACACAGTATTATAATGGTTCTTTTTCTATCATTATTGTAATGTATATCATGTTAGTAACACACCCCAGTTAAAAGAATAGCTTTTGTTCATGTGATAAGAAAATCAGGCTGTTACAACTGGAAATTTCACTAACCACCCAACTCACTTAGTGTACCAATCAGCTTATGAACCAACTGACCAGTTGGGTGTGTGAACCGACTATTTTTCCGCTCTAAGTTTCCAATAAGTTCATGATTCTAGACCCTTCTACCCCCACACAGACTGAGAACCCTGACCCTATCCTCTACTATAAATAGAGTGGTACTGGGGACTTCCCAACACACACCATTGTGAATCAATTTCTATGATAATTGTTGACCTCTTTGGTTATGGTGACCAATGGAGAGCCTAAGAAAGTCCTATCCGTCAAAGGAAGGGACAACGAGCAAGAAAACTGAGATCAACTGTGCGAGAGCATGTCGGTGAATAGTACGCTGAAAAAAGGGAACAACTCCTTCTCGTTGGCTTTGGTAGTACAACTTGGAGTTTTTGGTGGTCTGTGTGAACTACTCTAGAGGCAGGAGTGATTTGTCTACTTCTAGGAGAACATCGTCAACCTCCGTCCATGGTGCCAGACCAGGAGGTCGTCTGTGACGACTGTTCAAGTGCTGCTTGAAGAAGAAGCACGTTTATACTGCAAGGGTAATGTCACTGGACTTACTTTAAGTCCAGGTATAACCTTTCTAACCTTCCTTCCTAGATATATTATTTTTTATGTCATCTTGTTATCTAGGGGAATCATGCTCTAAATTTGTGTTTCCGCTGCCTTATCTATCGCCTCGATTTCCATACAACATTATTAGAGTCTCATCTATTTATAGTGTATCTGGATACTAAATCTATATGATAAGATTGCATGCTATGCCAATATTAAACTAGTTAATGTGTATATCTGATTAACTACCACATATGCTCCACTAACTAATATATATATGATATCATATATATATGCAATTTACACGCGTCGCTTTAAAATTGATTTTGATGGTGGATGTGAAGCATGATTATAGGCAATAACTCTTGATCTATGTGTGCATGGTTGTGGTTGTTTATTCCTATTATTACTCAGTCTACGTCTCGATCCACTCTCTCCTTTCTAAATGTAAATTAATGCTCGTCTTCTATTTTCCCTCGAATGTAACTCGAGGCTTTGCCTTATGCAATGTAATAAGAAATATGATATTTTAATTTATGCATCATCATGAGAAGACGTTCTCCACCTGATGAATAGATCGGCTCATGAGACGAATTGTTTGGAGGACCAAGGAGGCCAGACAACAGGATGCCAACTGATCGGATGGTGGCCCAACTGACCGAATGGAGCAGTCAAATGCCACTTGGACCTAAGAACCAGATGACTGTTTCATGACACTAACTGACCAAACCAGGAGGACAACCGACCTGGTCAAGAGTTGAATCGATTGTCCCAAATTGGTTCACGCATAGATCTTCATCAACAACATGTTGCATATGATGTGGACCTTAGATGGTAGTAATTCCTTGTGGCTCCATGGAATTACAATAGTATGGCCATAATCATCACTTGGGTGTTTTAGTATTGTATGTTCTCATTTGTGATTATAGCATGTATATGATACATTCTAAGTATGTGTGATTGAATATATATATTTATTTATAAAATCCCTCAATACAATACTATGTCTTAGATGCTTTCCATAAGCAGCACACATAAAAATCTTGACCGACCAAGCTTAGGTTACACCCAAGCGTGGTGTGTCGTCCATTTCGTAGAAGTGTGATGGTAGATATGTAGGTTATGTCCAAGCAGGATGCATTTATATCATGTTGGCTTTTGGGTTACGATTAAATGGTGATTCTTAATAGGATTAAGCGTAAAAAGTATGCAGATGATCATGGAAAGGAGTTTTGCAAATCATCTATCCAAGAATTGCATATGATGCAATTGGTAAAAGTTTCCTACCTTAATAATTGACTATAGACGATGGTATTGGTCGGGTAATAGTTGAATTCTTTTCGATCCTGGCTCACTAGAACATTGTATGTTGCAATCTTTCAAATTGATACATGGGGGTTATCAGTTTGAACAAAATAGTGGGAGTGATAATTAATTAAAGGCCTAATTAATATCGTTAACTTATCAAATCAAACAAATAATTTCTTTTTGAAAAGTTGCAATATTTCTTTATAGAATCTAATAGAAAACACAAACATGTTATAATTGGGATCGGTCCTTGAGTACGACAAACTAAATGGGATTTACTTCCACATTTGGTTTAGGACTTTGAGAAGTGTTCTCACCCATGAGCGAAAGGTCTACATCCTTGAAATACCAAAGCTTGAGGAACCCACTCCAAATACGCGTAAGGCTGAAATGGATGCTTACTTGAAGCATGCCAATGATTTCATGGGCATTAAGTACCTAATGCTATGATGTATGAACTATGAGTTGCATGAACAACATGAAAACATGGACATTCTCAAAATGGTAACACATCTTAAGAATCATGTAAAACAAGAAAGGTACAATGTCTTCAAAGTATTGTTTGAGTGCAAACTAACACAGGGAGATCCAGTAGAATCCCATGTGATCAATATGATTGGGCAAATTGAGCAAATGAGATTTCTTTGAGTTCAATAGTTGACCATGGCTATGATTCTACAAGCAATGCATGCATCATATAGCCAGTGTACCAAGTGCTTCGACTTGAGTAAATTGGCTAAACTCCTATCTGAGTTGCATGGCATGTTGATGCCAAGGCAAGATTAAAGAAGGACAAATCCATGATAGTGATCAACGAAAGTAAGTCCAAGGAAAAAGGAAAGGCCAAGCAAAGTTCTGATACTAAGATAAAGTCCAAGTCTTCTACACTCAATATAAATAGAAGGGTAAGTACAAAAGAAATCTATCATTTTTACTTAAAGGAATAAAGGAAGAAGAAAGAGATACATATCTCAACTTCAAGACCCGATAAGAAGTAAGCTAGAACTATACGAAGCAAAGGTTGCTTCCACTATAGTTGAAAGTTGTCATTCATGGGCATGTGATAGAATTAGTGAATTGCTATAATAGACCTTCCATTGATGAGAACATCATGTATTTATATGAACAAGAACATTATTGATGTTTCATTTTAAAAACATAAGATGTTATATGGAAATGACATATGTCTTATAAACTATATTGGATAGTTGTAGAGACATATGTGTTTGACACATATACTAAATGAATTTATAACTCAAACAAAAAATATCTATAGCATTTTCATCTAAAGCAGATAAATGAGATATGCATTTGTAGAATCAGTATGATGGTTATCTAGACTATTTTGGTTATTGAACCAATGGAGACATACAAGCCTTATTTATTGTGCAATATGACAAAAGCATCTTCACTAGATGTAGTGGGAGATCTACTTTTCTATTATGGCCCATACATATTGATGTACATAAACCTTTTAGAATAAATGATAAAGGTAGTTACCAGTACCTCATTATATTTATTGATGGTATAAGAAGATATGGAAATCTATATTTCATGAAATACAAATATAAGATCTCTTCAAGTATTCAAGGATATTGTCAATTAAGTACATAACTAAATTGGTAAAAGTATTAAGATGCTTCGATAGGATCGATATTGAAATATTTTAAAACCAAGAGTCTGAGGACCTTCTGGGAGATCATGATAATGTATCATAGATGAGCTCCACCTGAAACACAATGATAGTGTATCATGAGAGTGTACCAGTAAGAAGGAATCACACCTTGCTAGTCATGGTGAGATTATCAATAGAATCTAGAAAATCTTCCAATTTCTTTTGGGCACATGCTTTACACTAAAGAACGTACCATCTAAAATTGGTTCAAGAGACACCATAAGACATATGGCATGGGAGGTGTCCATATATGTATTTTACATGATGATTAGGAATGTAAGCTTATATAAGTAGAAGGTTTTGTACACAAATCACATAAATGTTATTTTGTTGAATACTACTATTATATCTTGATCCAACAACAAAACATTTATTGTCAAGATGGATGAATTCTTGAAGAGGAACTTAGTTCCAAAGGACTCAGTGGGAGTAAAAGTAGAACTTAAAACATTCCAGACAAATAAGAAAACATTAAACCTAAAGAGGTACAATGGGAACAAAGAGCATCACAAACTGTCATGGAATTTCAAAATTCCTTATGTAAACGTAGAGCTCACAACTCTAGTAGAACACGCCTAGAGTTTAAAAGATTATGCTGTCTTATAACTCAGAAATGTGTTGAGTTGATCACAGATGATGAGTAAACAACCTACCTAGAAGCTATTGAGGAACCAAAAACTGAGGAATGTCTTGAGGCCATGACATTCAAGATGGATTCCATGTACACCAACAAGGTATGACCTTGTTGTGTCCACCTGAATGAGTAAAAATCATAGGGTGCATTTGGGTGTTTGAGAGAAGACTAACATGGAAGGATAGATTGGTTGCAAAGAGTTTCAAACAAGTTCAAGGTGTTGAACATGATGAAGTATTTCACTAGGTATCATGGTTAGATCCATCAGGATCATGCTTGTTGTTGCAACTTGTTATGACTATGAGATTTGGCATATAGATTTTAAAACCACATTTCTTGTCTGGAGTATTTATGAGGATGTGTATGTGACACAACCTGAAGGTAAAGTCAACTTGTGGATTGAAGCAGACATATCATAGCTGGAATCTTCTCTTTGACAAGATAGTTAAAGGGTTTGACTTGAGTAAAAATGAAGAATGAAATATGTGATTATAAAGTATTTAGTGGGAGCATTTTTGTATTCCACATAATGATGGGAATAACGTCCTTATCCTATAAATGTTAAAAACTTGGTAAGAAAAGTACCTTCTCTATGAAAGGTTTAGGCAAAGCATCCTATGTGATAGGAATTGAAATCTATAGTATATCCGAAAAGGTTATCCACCTAAGTAAGAGAATATAAATTATGCTGAAGGGTTCAACATGCAGGACCCAATGGGAGAAAACTTGTCCATGTTCCATGTAGTTAGTCTCTTTGGAGCCTGTGTTCCAATTCTTGTAAAGAACAGGAACACATAAATAGATGCCACATGCATTCACAATTGGATCGATAATGTATGAACTCATCCCATTATCGCATATGTATTGGATATGATGAGAGGATATCTATTTATCTCATATGTATTATACATGATGAGAGGATATCCATCTATCTCGTATATATTGGGCATGACGAAAGGATATCTAGTTATCTTGTATGTATTGGACATGGCAAGAGGATATATATACATATCTAGTAATCTCGTATGCATTAGATGTGATGAGAGGGTATATGTCATATGCTAGTGAAGGTCACTAGAATACCATAAAGAACATCCTTAAATGCTTGAGAAGCATTAAAAGGGTCGGTTCTATGGTTATGGTAATTAGGAGGAGTTAGGCGTAAATGTTTACACCAATGCAAACTTCCAAACTGACAAATAATGATGATCACAATCTAAAATTATGTTTGACCTGAAAAGATAATTGTAAGCTAGAAAGGGTTCCGAGATAATGACAATTGCTTAAATCTACAATAGAATCTGAGTATCTCTATGTTATAAGAATGACATAGGATATTGTATGGATCAAGAATTTCATATAGATGGACTTGAGTGAGGTTCTAACCATTGATGATGTAGTAGAGATATTGTGATAACAGTGGAGCTACTGATTAGGCAAGAAATCTCAGATAGCATACTATGACACTACCGTCTCATAGGAGTAGTTGTACAACGATGAGATGGGGAAGTTACAATGTACTGACTTGAAACAAACGTTGCAAACCTTCTATAAATGTACCATCTCAACAAAAACATGGTGGACATGTTAAGATCACTTGAAATAAGATTCATGGTTGATTGACTCTAAGTGCAAGTGTGAATCTATTGGTGTGTATGCCCAGAGAGCCAATCATATGATTATTGGAATGTGGTATTAAATACCTAATTTGATAGTTATAAATGTAATTCTATCTATTATGTTTGTCTCAGTCATGAGATGATGACACATACATACTAGATGTCTAAAGAATGATGTTACTCAATGACGTATGACTTCAAATATGTGACTTGAATAATGAGATCATACATATTCTAAGAGTACATACATTCTTGTTATGTCCCTAGTCAGATATTGTTGTGGAAGAAAAATAGACAAATTCAATACATAAGACTAGAGTGTTTGTTGACTGATGACAAAATATCATTAGTCATGATATGTGATATCAACTCAAGCACGCAGATACATAATAGAGAATAATGTATCAGACAGACCCACAATGAGAGTAATACATGGAGACCATGGAACGGTAATCAGAATCATCTCTTAATGTGATAGTGGTGATTGTGGTTCTTAGACCTGAAGTCGCTACATTCATCATATGTTGTTTAGTATATTTTGACATCATCCAACGTAACCCTGAATAAGGATTGCCATAAAAGTGATGCTCAGGTGCATTGTGACACATGGGGATTGAGTGAGTGAAGTAGAGGGGATTTGTCCCTCCTACAGGAGATTGATAACCAGGACATCTTGATAAGTGAGTCTGAGAAATGTACAGTCATACTCATTTGATTCAATATGTGATATGTGAACTCACATGCATCTCAGACAGTCTGCTCTAGTTCAAGGAATGTGGATTGAACATTGAGAAGATGTGATTCCATGCCTCGAGTTCAATCCAGATATCAGAGACAAAGAAACTATATGATCACGGTAACACTAATCACAAATTGTAGGTTACACTTGTTCTCCAACTGTCTGAATTACTTGGGTAGCAATGATGTGTGATTACGAACCGCTATTTGCTTGTGATGTAATAATAATTGGTTATGACATTCAATGCCAACGTAATTTTAGACCTATAGGGTACACACATAGGATACACTTGAATCAAATGAGTAAATTAATAAATGATCTTTAAATCAATTTCTAAAGATGTTTAGGTATTCAATTAAACAACTAAGTTTGAAATTGCTGACTAGAGTCTGGACCGACCAGTTAAAATGTTGATGTGTCACGTGTTAGATGTGTCACGCCACGCCTCGTACTTATATCTACCTAAAGAACTCATTGTGAAACATAGTATCAAGATGAGAAATACACCACTAATACAAAGATGTGGTCAGATATGGGAATCAGAACATAACTTCGTTATGAAAATGGGGCTTTTATATAATATTTAAAGAGTACATGACTGCCTCAAAAACCAAAACTATAGATTATTACATCCTTACAAGTTATCTTTTTAGAATCTAATCCAATATCAAAAGGAGAAATAGCAATTATCTAGTTATCAGGTCCCAACATTGGCTGAGAAAGATTACATCATGTATGCAACTTTAGTCATAATGGAAAAGGTAGGATCCACGTTGGTTGTGGAAGATGTCTTGCGCTAAGTGGATCATAGAATCCATTCACACTCTTGTTGCGCAAGTTGAATACCCCTATATCCCAATCAGTGTGTCGGACGTAACGACAACAATCAAAATCGTCGGTGAAGAAAATGCAATCTCTTTCAAAATGAGGGAAGTCACGAGTAGACAAAGCAAATGGGTAGTTATTACCAATAAATATGGCATATTTTCCTATGCTATCCATATTAACCCATGTAATTCGGATATCATCATACTTAAATACCTGAAATCCAAAGGTCTTGGCTGTATAGACAATATTGTTAGCACCTTCTGTTGCATCTTCCTTCACTTCAATGTTCCTAACTATCATCCACAGATGACCATCCAGCTCAGTCAGATAATATATTAGTTCGTCTATGTTTGATTTCATAGCCACGAAACTGAAGTTGGGTGTCAAAGCAAGGGCCGAGTGGAAGCAAAAATCGGGGTTAAGTTCAAAGTAATAGATTTCTCCATCAGGTGCTGATGCCACATAAAGATCTCCTCTGTGTAAGATCAAACTGGTGATACGACAACCTATAAACTGGCTAGTTGTCCATGATGAGTCCCCTTGCCTTGCAAATGCAAGCATTCCCCGCTTATGGTGTACAACAACGATAACATACTCCGGATTCACAACGGTGGATGATTCATGCTTGGAGCTGCTAGATGGAGTTGTGAGTTGATGATCAGGAAAAATGATGATGCCTCGTTGGTAAAACCGATAAATCCATTCACATGGGCAGAAATTGTTTTCACGAGGTCGAAGACCATGAATGTAATAGCCT
This sequence comes from Alisma plantago-aquatica, assembly GCA_963693085.1. Taxonomy (NCBI): domain Eukaryota; kingdom Viridiplantae; phylum Streptophyta; class Magnoliopsida; order Alismatales; family Alismataceae; genus Alisma; species Alisma plantago-aquatica. Next base: position 1,486,361,936 of record OY856412.1, on the reverse strand, counting down.
GTGATCCGTCCTTGATCATCAGTTCTTACTCCCATGACATCTGGAAACGTGGTGATGGAAGGGGGGTGGATACGTCGACCGGTGGCAAGATGGACACATTGTAGCTCACCCATTTTATCCACATACATCATCCAACCATCAGGGGATTGAGAGATAATTACACGACAATCTGCCATAACGTCCACAAGTTCTCCGCGATTCGACCTGTAGGCCTTGTTGTCGTTGATGCTATAGAATCTGATGGTTTGCTGCTGACAATAATCATCATATTTCTGTTTTCCTTTGTCGTGATTGCCTTTCTGTTTATTACCTATGTCAGATGAGATAGTGTGCATTAGCCAGGGAGGTTCTTTTAGAGGACGCACACGGGAAGGGATGTTGTTCCATGAAATACAAACGGATCTGAATCGTGCACTGTCGGCACAAGAAAGTTGGTCTTCTATATCACAGAGGAGATCCAAAGGGATTTGAGACCACCTATCATCCGTATTATGAACTCCAACAGGCTGTACAGGAAGGAGGGATTTCCCGAACAGACGAAGAATAAACAAAAAGAACAAAGCAGCCTTTTCACATAGCTGCTTGAAGAGGGGATAAAATCTGACCATAATCTAAGATTTGAATCTATCTTGTCCTCCGAAATACGGCGGAGCGCTGTTTGTTGATCAAATTCGGTGGCTCTTAAAATATGAATTGGCTACATGCAGTGCAAACGGATCTGAATAGTGTACAGTCGGCACAGGGAACTTGTTACACAATTATACAGAAGAGATTCTCACCTGAGAAGCGTTGGATTTCCAAAAGGGATAATCAAACTAAACAAGTTCAGCGGACGGTTGTTGACTTGGGGAAGAGAGAGCGAGGGGATCAACTAATTAGGGTTTTCTTTAGCCTGACAGAAGATGTGAGGCGCAGCGCCGCCGCTAGAAGATTCTTCAGGAGGAAATGCCAGAAGGTAGATTTATCGGACACTCGGATATAAAGGCAACAAAGACCCGAGAATATATAGTAATGATGCACGCTATATTTGAAAAAAATTAGCTGGCGGAAACATAACTTTTTTTTCGAGAAAAAAATTACTACTTGGTTGTTTATTCCTAGAAGGAAACTCTCTGTTTTACCAAGCCCGGCAGCTATTTGGTTTCTGTTGTAGAAGAAAAAATCATTTAGTTGGATTTCATTTTTCCCTCCCCTATAAAAATCGACCACGGGATATTTCGTCTAGTCGATTTGGTACTGAAACAATTTCCAGATAATCTAAATTCATGTCCCTAATTTTATTTTATCTGGGAGATTGTAGGCAACATTTACAAATAGAACGCCTTCTACATAAATATCATTGTAGAGGTACGAGCTATAAATTGGTCCGCCAATCCTTTCTTTATGTCAAACCTCACTGATCTAAAGACAAACTCAGAAGAAGTTGATGACATCTTAACATTCTTGTTAGTGACATTATGTATGCAAGTAAGGACGACAAAGAAGTTCTGATAGATAATAGAGAAAATTGGTTCACATCCTCTACGCTAGGCACATTGAGACATCAATGAAACAAAGATCGGCATAGAGAATGGTCACAAAAAATTCGGCCCCAGAAAACCGATAGGGTCATTGAATAGAGAAATCGAGGGGTTGTATGGAAAAGGATCCATGATGTAGTTGGAATTCATCTTAGTCTTCTTTTGTTACTTTGGCACCAAGTGAGTGTGATCGAGATAAATTCAGTTGGAATCCAACATAGTGGTAATGTAAAATCGAACTAACATGTCCATTTAGGATTGCCTAATTAATAAATTTCAACATGACTGTAAATCTTACTCTGAATTTATTCATTTTGGTATGCTATTTTGTTTTATATGTTAAATAACATAGGATTAAAAACCATGCTCACCCTAACAGGTTTGACAACTTGTTCCAGGAGGAGGTTTCCGAGACACATGATGTTAGGCATACCATGGAGACTAGTCAAGCAAGGAAAAATGAGATGCCTACCAAGATAGCGAAAGTATGGAAGAAGAAGATGTCTACGCAGGTGGGGAGTGCTGACCAGAAACGTGTCCTGTTAAATGAGATAAGCAATGTTTGCAATGTCCATCAGGCTGAAGAAGCCATGCTAGTGGATAAATCCAACAATCATACAGTAGTCTACTCGGACTTGGATGAAGTAATAGAAGTAGTAACTATCCAAGATGATGTAGAGAAGAATGTCTCGCACATATATAAGCATTCATTTCAAACCCCTGTAGTAAATGAAAGCAAGGCAACCAAAATGGATGTCACACCAAAGCAATTAGCAGGTAGGAGAATTAAAGGAAGCGGCACAGAGATGAAGAGGAGTGGGACAGGGAGAAACAATAGTGAGGCCAACAGGAGAAGCCCGAGACTGACAAATAAATCATTAAGAGAAGAGATTGAGGATATTCAGAGTCTAGCAGTGACCTCTGAGGTGGATCCATGTTCAACCACATCAATGCTCGACTTGTACAACCTGAGCAATGGATACAAAATTAATCAAGAGGATCACATTGAAACTAATGCATTTTAAGGTCTATACTAGTCTATACAGATTTTTGATTCAGTCATTTAGGCCTTCCTACTGCTACTCATTCAAGCCACTGAAGACTTAATTGGCACGTGAAGCCATCCAAGTTCAAAGGAGCTTGGTTAATCACCACCCAAAAACCCACTTCTTCTCTCAGATTTTTGAGAGGCTGATGGACCCAAGGTCTCTCTTTAGTTTAGAGGATAATATTTGTAATGGTACTGATAATACCATGTTTTATCACATTCATTTTAGATTGTTATTTGTAAGCTCTTCTATGATGAAATAGATGGTAATGAGTTTGAAAAAAAAACCATGCTCACCCAACCTTATTATTCGTCCTAGTTCCGAACAACTTCAAATCCAGATCAAAGTGCAGTCTTATCCCAAACGGAAGCAGAGTTTAAGATGACAGGATTTACTAAATGGGGCCCAAACAAATTAGAATTTGGCTTGCATCTTAATCATCCATCCAATGTGGAAAATAGGCTAGTATATGTAATTTGTGTATAGCAGGGTACATATTTTTTTAGGCAAGAGTCTACGAAGTGTGTCCGGCCTGTAAATGTAACTTATGTGTACCAACACATTTTCCATGTATATATATATATTATATTTATGCTTCATAGAACCTACCATACAAAGCTAACAGGTCCAGATAAAATGTTTTCAAAAAAATCGCAATTATAAATGAGATACCTAATGAGCTATAGATACATATGGATTTAAATTTATTGTCCCAAGTTTCTATTCTAAGAATGTCCATCTTAATTTTTTTTTGAAAACACACTCACCTCATTCTCTATTAAGAGATGGGTTTTTTGGTAGATGTATGGTTAGAATTTTTAGAACACAAAGTGATGAAACATCGAAAGAAGATTAGAATGTGATATCTTCTAACAAATTTTTACAATTTCTATAATTCAACCTTGATTAGTGAACATCTAGCCTCTCTTAGTAGACAATCCATGATTGTCAGATTGAGGTGACTTTTGATACATATAATCTATGTGTAAGGGGTGAAAATACATAACATCTCCTAAGTATAATCCATATGTAACATCAGAAGCATGAATCATCAAGATTAACTCGGGGAACACCACAAATCGCATATACATTCATTGAAATAATAAAAATAACTTTACATAGAATATGATTATATTGATTGTCATATACATTTTTTTTCAAAAAGCTTACAATAAAGAACATATTACATGATATAACTAACAAACTTGTTAAATCTCATTAGATCTAATAGATGGGACCCACCACATCTTAAACTCATACATAGATCTTTGAGCTAGTCCTTATATGTTAGATTGCTTTATCTTTTACGCTTGCTCCTTACCTGCGGGCATCACACCCCTAAACATGCATTCATCAAACCGATTATAAGTGGTTGAATTTTAGTAAATATATGAACATAACATAACATAAAGATAAAAAATTGATATGAGCATACTTAAACATTATCATGACTTCAAAATACATTTATTACTTAATTAAGCTTTCTTATTAGAGAACCTACTCAATAAACTTATATGATTTGATCTCACAACACACATGTGGCATGAAGGATTTTGAACACACTAAAAGTGAACAAGATTGGGCTTGAATCTAATAAATATATTCATTATTGGACACACTAAAACTGAATAGGCTTCTGAACACACTGGAAGTGAACATGACTGGGATTGAACCCAATAAAGTGAAGGGGGCCCATGAGGCACCAACCTTTCATAAGCATGTTCATGAGTAGGGCCTAATTATTAGTTCATATTCTTATCAGGTCTGATCTTATCTTACTTAGGGTTTTCTCCCATAATCAAACTAATTCTATTAAACATGAAGATGTATATTCTTTCACTCTTAGCATGAATCTTAATGCAACAAATATTAATAAGATGTGCATATAAAAATACCTCTTAGAATATTAAGGTTCTCACATGATAACATGTATAATATGAACTTTAAATAGGATTAAATGAGAAACACTAAATGATGAAAAGTATTGAAACCCAAAGCATGGACCACTTACCTAGTCCAGTAGGAACACTTGCTCCAAGATTCTCTATCACAAAACTTTAGTGTTCTGGTAACTATAATCCAAAATTTTAATTATTATCTCATAAACTCTAATTAGGTTAAGTTTTGCAATTTGAGAAATCAAAGTCAGAATCACTATTCCTAACCTAGACCAATTGTTAGATCCCAAAAAATTGATAACAATATATTACTCGACCCCATTGAAGATACCAACATAAAGATATAAAATTCTCAGTATTCGACAATCATAGTTAAGATAAATTGATTTATCTTAAATCTATATCAGATAATCCAAAAAATAGAAAGACTAGAACTCTCCTAGATTATATATCAAAACATAGTCATGACATAGGGCATTTTTATAGATGAAATTATCTTAAAATTTTCCCAAAAGTCAAACTAGGACTATGATTGATCGTGACATGATTGCTATAAATACAAAAACATCTACAATAAAGTAAGGCCTTCTCTTCCCTTCACCCTGATACCACAATCCTTTCTCCCCCAGGAGTTTGGTCGTGGAGCACGAAGCAACCCCACCTTCTTCCCAAAGGCAAAACAAAACTCAAAACCTAGGTTCCATCATGCCCAGATAGAATTCAACATTGGTTCTTGGGATCACTCCGATCAGAATGATGCTTAGTGGGATTTCTATGGCAGTCCAAGAAAGGAAGATGCCTCATTTGTGGTTGGGAAACCATCTTGGTCCCTGGTGCCAATTCATTGCCTCCATCAAATGAGACACAAGCCACACCCATTGGGTTTGTGCAGGTCTACCCAAGTTAAAAAACCAGTGCTTGGCAAGCAACAAAAAGATCATTGTGTACCTCTTCCATGGTCTGGGACAAAGCAGTAAAACATGATACATGACACGAGGTATCAACAAGGGAAACTCAAAATTGAAGGTGACATTGGCTTTCGCACAATCATTCGGAGATTAGAGAGGGAAATGGGGTGAAAACTTGCACGAGATGGCTCGACAACCATCCCCATTTCTGGCAAGGTGAGGAGTTTGTCAACCCCAGTGCCTAACTAACATGTGACACAGACAAAGCTGCAATTAAGAGGCACAAGGGTCCAAGAAACTTACCACAATACCATTTTTTCAGGAGAAGTGAGAGTTGTATGAGGCTAGTTGTGTCTAATAGAGATGTAGACCGGATTTGTGCCGAAGACTCAAGGTAGTTTAGCTGAATTCAACATGGGTAGAGATTTGCCAAGATGTGACGAAGCTTCTGGGAGTGAAAAACAACTCCAAAGGGAGAGTGCATTGCAACTTCAATGATGGATGAAGAAGATGAAGACAATGAGCTTGGGAATTTTGTGAGTGGAGAAAAAATTAGGGTAACAACCACATATTTATAGGTTTGGATTTTTGTCCCAAATCCATTGGGATAAACATCCCTCTTTGGTTTGCATTGTAAAATGAGATAATCTCAAGGATTTGGAGATACCCTAACTGTGTGTATTGTAGGTCTAGGCGGTAAGGTAGGTGACAAAATGCCAACCCTTATATCCCATCTGATGATGGACAATGATCCACACATTCATAAAAATAAATTAAGTCATGTGACAAATTAATGATCTAGACTTTGGGAAAAAAGCCAAAAATAAGGAAATAATGTTCATGTGACATTTATATGTCACTCTTTAGGATATCACAACCAATTAATCACATTAGGGTTATATAGGTCCTAACTATATGGAAACATACAAAAATCATTTGAAGGGAGAAACAAGATCAATAACCTCTAAAATTTTAATCATAGTTGCCCATTAACATGTAGGAAATCATTGTGCGATTAGATTCAAAAATTTCTCAAACAAAAATACTAAGTAATTTAATTAGGCTTAAACTTCCATAAATCCTACAATATCAGAGAAGTAACATTATCTTGCTAGAATTTGCATGATGATTATTTCATTATACCCTTTAACATTAAATTTGTTTCCTCTCTTACTATACCCTAAAATGTATAAATGGTATATTCCACATTCTGATCTCATAAAGTGTGAAATTATGAACGAAATGAAAATACATACCTAAGGAAAATGAGGACATGACAATCTTCCCCTCCTTTTAAAAATTTCCTCCTTGAAACAACATGGATTGAAAAGCTCTGGATACTTATTACATAAAACCCCATCAAACTAGATTCTTATTTTTTTATTTTATTTTCCATTCAAGCCTAATAAGTACTTAACTTGTCTAAAATTTACCATATGTCTCACTAGAATGCTCTATTCATAAGGTAATGTCACATTTAAGTCATTTAGAACTAAGTTTGTAGGCCAAGAGCAATCATTAAAATCCATGCATTATTATAGAATTATTCTTTGAAATTGTTAAAACCATTACCCTCCATTATTACCCTAGCATCACACTAGGTACAAAACCTTAGATGCATTATTATTCTATCACCTAATATGAAACATGCATTATAGAAGTCTAGTGTAATAATATTATTCTAAGTTTCAAGATAACAAGACATTTTATCTATTTGTATTCACTTGTTAAAATTAAGTTGCATTATACCAAATCCATGTATTTGACTACTATCTCAAACATCCACTCTTAAACTAAGTCTCAAAACTTCCATGCAAGGTTTGTATTATCACAAAAAGAATCTGAATAAGTTTGTAAGATTTCCAATATTCTAGTCCTTCTCACCTTATTATCTTCTAACCATACGATACAGTTGGCCTTGGTTAAAAAAAAAACCTTTCACTGTGGTTAGAACCTTGGAGTTTTGATTATTTAAGGGTATTAAGAACCATTGACCATCTTATTAGGGGTTTCAAACTATCTAACACTATAAGGAATATCCTATATTATCCTTCCTCTCAAGGAATTGAGTGAGGGTTCCACCCAAAACTGTAAGTGCTAGGGTAATAAATTTATAAGGGGTGAACTTCCCTTCTTGAATTGGTCTGCACATTAAAATTGTCTCATGATTTGTTATCATTAGCATGATCTCATTATTTGTAATTAGTGAGTCAAAAAGTGATTCTCCACATAAACTTGCACTAACGTGCTCATTGATCCAAACTGCTTATTGCACGCAAGTGCTCATTGCACCAGGTACCCATTAATCTAGGATTACCAATTAACATGACATGATTAACATTACTCTTAATAACTTTGTTCCATCATGCCATGTTGATCTTATATAGACAAGCCCATGGTATTTGTAGTCACTATTTTACCACAAAACCATTATTATCCTTAGTAATACTAAATGAGACTTTGATCTCTCACTTTTTCTAGGATCTAGCTTATATCAACATCATGAAGAATGTCACATAATTGTGATCTTGGACCACTGATCTATTCAACCACATTACGTATACCATTACATAACTTGTATCATCAATTAACAAAACATTGTTAGAGTATCATTGGGGATGGCAATGGTACTGCAAAAAACCATAACCACAGATATCCACACCACATGTTTACACCACATAACCACACCAATTTGTTATGGTGTGAATATGGTTTTAAAATTTTGAAACCTCTAAGGTGTGGAGTGGTTATGGTTTTGGAAAAATTAATCATTAATAAAAAACACATTTTAGTTAATTTATTTAAAGGTATATAAAAGATTGAGAATGATATTCTAATCATGTTATTTGTTGTTGTTCTCACACAGTTACTAGATGTTTATTTTTTTTCATTTAATATACAAATTAGTATATTTTTTACAAATACTACATACATATGTTCTCCTCTTTGTCACAATTACTAAATGACATGTGTCGCTAGCACACAGAATAATTATCACTCATGTGTTAATTTTTTATTACAATTACTATATATTGCACTTCATATTTATATGTATTTTTATAAATTTATAGAGTCATATGTATAATGGTGGTAGATTATCATTGGTGGAATCATTTAATGTATTCATGTATATTTTGTTGACTTGTTTAATTCAAGTCTAGAACCAAAACACACAACAATTAGAAAATGGGAGATACATAATTTAGATGAGAATTTGGTTTATTATTATTAGTGATAAAATAAATTTATGAAACATAAAAAGGTTAACAAAGAGAGAAAGAAAGAGGCAAGAAAATGATTAAGTTCATTATTAGTAGTCATCTTTCTCTTTAATTATTCAAATATTTTACCATCCTCCCGCACAAAAAGTTTGTACTTTCCTCTCTCATAAATATAGCATTACACCTAATTCTATATATTATTTTATTTTTCTCTCATTGTAAATAAATATATAGGAAAAAACCATAGCTTACATGGTTAGAATGAAGAAAATGACATAATATGCGAAAGAGACTTGAAGAACTATTTTAAATAGGATAATGTCATTTGAAAAACAAAAAATGTCAATTAATGGGCAGACACATAATACATTTTGGAAGAGTATGGTGCTTGAATTTTTAAATGAAAAATATGTGTAGTTGGAAAAGATTATATTTGTGTTTATTAGCTTTTTTAAAAGATAGAATGTCGTCCACATGAACAAAAACTTAGTTTTTTTTAATTATGTAATATGAACATGACATTGTTGATTCATATTTCTATGTAGTTATTTTATTAATTGTGTAGAAATTCTCAACATTTGTTGTATAATGTTATTAAGATAAATAAATAATTTATTTCCAATGTGGTGTGGTGTGGTTAACCGTGATACTTTTGGTAGTGCGTATATGGCGTATCAAATAAAAAATGTAGTGGATATGGTGTAATATGATGCTTGATTTTCAACTGTGGTGCTAGGGCTATCAACGGGGAGGTATATGGGGAGGGTAAAGGTTTACCCTTCAGAGAGGGGGTAAGGGTAAGGGTAAGGGTAATTACCAACCTTAGCAACCACTTACACTTCCCTTACCCTTACTGTAACGCTTGGGCCCACTGCCTAAGGCTTTAGTAGAGTTTCAAGAATGACAACTGTCCCCACAGACCACCACTAGCCTTAACTACACGCTTTGTCCTCACTCACGTGCATACTAGGATCAACTTCCCGACAGGTCACCCATCCCAGTACTACTCCAAGCTGAGCACACTTAACTATGGAGTTCTTAGTGATGGGCTCCCGGAAAAGGAGGTGCACCTTGGTGATATGGGTAGTTCAATCATTCCTTTTAAGATCAACTTATCTGAAACCTCAAATCCTGGGATGTTACAATCTCCCCCACTTAGACTCTTGACATCATCGTCAAGTCTAAACTATATGACCTCATAATCTGACCCCATTTCAGTGCAGACCCACAATGACCCATGGACACCCAGCTCCCGATCACGGAATACCAGTGCAAGGGTGGGTACGTCAACCATGGACATCCCTTTCCTACATGCCTAGACCACACGACTCAAGACTAGCATGTCACATGCCCATGTGGGCCCCACCTACTAGAGGGGTTATGGTTTTGATACCATTTGTAACACCTGGGCCCACTGCCCAAGGCTCTAGTAGAGTTTCAAGAATGACGACTATCCCCACAGACCACCACTAGCCTTAACTACATGCTTTGTCCTCACTCACGTGCATGCCAGGATCAACTTCCCGATAGGTCACCCATCCCAGTACTACTCCAAGTTGAGCATGCTTAACTATGGAGTTCTTAGTGATGGGCTCCCGAAAAAGGAGTTGCACCTTGGTGATATGGATAGTCCAATCATTCCTTTTAAGATCAACTTATCTGAGGCCTCAAATCCTGGGATGTTACACTTACCCTCCTCACCACTGGCTAAATGGGGAGTGCAAAAGGTAAATGGGTAATCGAGATAATTTTAGTGTTACATTAAATTCCAGATTGAATAGTGGAGAAGGTTAAGTTTTTATTAGAAAATATATGCACGCACCACCTCATGGAACTTAAGAATAAACTGATTGCATCAAATTTGGGAAAGCATACATGATTACATGAGCATATATGAACATTTGAAATCACAAAAGACACAATCCTAGTGCTGGATACTGATAGAAAATGGCATGTAACATGAAACATAATTGTTTCATGAAACATTGAAAAGAAGATGAAATGAAATACAAATCATTTTGTTCACACATGAAAAGATAAAACTAACAAATGTATTTCTCTCAAGTTACATATTTTATTGTGATTTGTTATAATATGTATGAGCATGTTACATCTAGAAATAAATTTGTAACTACAAATAGAAGAAAGAGGAAGAGGTTAGGGGAGCAATCAAAAACCAAAAGAAGAAGCATACATAGGAATTTGTTACAAATGCAAAGAAAAATAATGCTTATGTGACACAATAGGGGAAATAAGAAGAAATAGAAGACAAAGTTGCAAACACTACAAACTCTGAGATGCATAATGGTTTAGTCGATGGCAAGGAGTGTTGGGTAAGATGGGTCCTGATCAGTCGTAGTTGTTGGGATGATGAGATGCAGCAAGAGCCTAGTTGTCCGTCAGCGTGGGGTAGTGGTGGTCACATGCTCGATGCTTAGTTCATATCCTAGGGAACAATGGGGAATGGAGCAAAGTCTAGGGAGGAAGCTTGAGTAGGTGGCTATAACATACTAGATCTCAGACCCTACCCTAGAAGTTTGACATTTTGAACTTAGCCAAACAAGGTTTAGCATAACCCTAATAAGATAATGCATGCATAAATCATCCTAATGTAACTCAGTGCTCTCACATTAGATTTAGACCAATAATGAAACAAAAAAAAAGTGTCACAAGGGGAATACATGATAATTCGAGCTTAATAATTGCACATAAATCTTTAGGTGAAGTTTTGAACATAATTAGATGGATAAAATAAAAATGCTGATAAATGTGGGAATAATATGTTCAAATATTAATGTGTCATAACTCATTAAAAGAAATACCAAAATGGAATCTAAGTTAAATTTTTTTTCCTTGGGTCCTAATTGTCTTGGGAGTCAAGTTTCACATTATTCACATAGTAATAATTAATTTTATTCATTTAGGAGAGAAAATATCTAAGTTTTCCCCAAAATATCAAATAAAATAATAAATGACTCCAAAAGAAGAAAATAATCTTGGATTCATAATCTACATAATAATTATAGCCTTTGTGTGAATTTTCATTGAATTTGGAGAAAGTTTGCCAAAAAGGTGTAATCATGAGAGAGAAAGAATGTAGAAACTTCAAAATAATACATAATTGTACAAACAACTCCAACATGTGAAATTGATGGTAAATTCGTATCCAACACATTAAATATGACTTGTGGGTGAAGTTTCATAAAATTTGGATAATCCTAATGTCATTAATGAAGGAGGAAAAAAAATAAGATTTGATTATTTAACACATTAAAAGTTCTCAAAAGGCAAATCTGATTACATATTTAGATTTCTCATGTTCACATTAGGCTAGGTACCAAATTTCATTAAATTGTGGGATTTCTTTGCTCCCTCAAAAGAGGAGAGAGAAAAGGGAAATTAATGCATCACATTATTTAATTTTGAATTTGATAATATTTTTATTTTCTTCTGTCACACACCCTTTAAATATCAAGCTTCAATATCAGCTGTTGGTTTCACGATCGGACAGCCTGTACGTCATCTTCAAGCTAGCATAGAGCTGACAGTAGGTGCCATTTTTGGGAGTTTTTAAAACTTTGATTTCTCTCTCTACATGCAACATATCCACGTGATTCCTTTGCCATCAGATTCGGCATTCGATTCTGGTTGATTTGATCTCCTACTCGAACCCTAACTCTAGATATTTGAGTTTTTCCCCTTCCTCACCTCCCCCTTCTTGAAGCATCAGGGTGCAAAAATTGTGAGAGGCAACCCTATATATATTGGAACCCTTCTCCAATTTTGTTGCACCACGTGAAGGCTTTCCATCACCTCAATTTCCTTGTTGGGTGTGTGTTCGACCACTGTCGAAGTGTTTTGTTCATTGGCCTTGCAGCAACTCATCAGAGTGGCTGGTTTTGTCGATTTTCAATCACGAGGAGAGGTAAGTTCATGTGTTGCTTCTCTATCTATTCATGCCCTCGGCATCACAAATTGTCGTTCATCAGTGATTTGTCTAATTCCTAGGAAGCACCTTCTTGCTTTCTCAGTTCCCAAAGAGCAGGGATCTATGAAGAAGAAGAAGACCTCTTGTGGTTTACCGATCTTAGCCCCAATTTCCTTTCTTTGCTTCATTTTCCACTAGGGCATTTCCATCATTTGGCCTTATTTTCCTTTGCTTTGGGGTGAGTCAACTAAGCCATTGACCCCCTGACTTGTCCAGCGTTCATTGGGCCAAGTAGTGTGGGCCCGGTGCCTTCTCTTTCCCTTTCTTTCTTGCTTATTTGGCATATCGTGATTTCTGATTGGTTGAACTTTGAAAAATCATCAAAAATTACAAATAAAGAGTCAATAAATTAAGAAAAATAAGGGCTTTCCAGTCGAGTATGTTTTGTAACCTAAATCCAATGATTAATAATAAGTATTTTTAATGGATAAATCTAAATAAGTAATAACTTGTAAAATTCCCAGCTAAATATATATAAGTCAGAAAAATATAATAAAATATGTTTTGGATTCATAAAAGGGTAAACTAAAATATGGCATGGTTTTGATAACCTAATATACTAATGATAAAAAGCCAATTTTTTGGATTTTGAATAATTAATGGAAACCTAACCCTAATTCCACATATATGCATCATAGGTTCTTTGGAGTCCTAGGCTTGGACCTAGAATTGGCTTTAGATAGAGTAGACTCTGTAGAGAGGTATGTTTGTAGACCCTATTATTTTCTGTTGAGCAATGAACCTATATTATTCTTTTTCTTGGTCCTATGGACATTAGCCTATACACAATGTCTTTTCTTTTGGAAATCATGGTTCTTGTGAACTTTCTAGTTTTGTTACTGATATTGTGATCATGTATATTCTCTTGGACTCTTTTTCTTATGCTTTGAGCATGTTGGACTTATTTGTTATGTTGATATGTGCTTCTTTTCCCACCATGGTAGTGGATGTATATGTAGCACATTAGGTTTGATATTCTTACATTCATATTCTATGATTTCTTGTTTATTCTTTTGTTATGCATCATGTGGTGACTACTAGTATAATGTTGAATGTGCTTTCATGTGGATGTTAAAATTCCTACATATGAGAATGCAGATGTTAAAATTCCTGCATACTTATATATAGGGGTAGATGTTAAAATTCCTGCTCGAGTAGATGTGTATCATTTCCTGCTCACCCCACATTTGAGTAGATGTGTATCATTTCCTACTCACCCCACATTTATGGTAGATGTGTATTTCCTACCAAATTAATATATTATTCTAGTTTTGTCACCAATGTTACACATGTATGCCTTATTATTATACTTTTCTTCTATCTGTCTCTTTCATTGATGTTCCTATCTTTTATTCCTAATTTAGGTAGTACCTTACTCTTCTATGGGAAGCTTTTATATTCGATGTCCTTATTGCCATATATTGCTCAATTTCCTATTTAGTATGCACATACCAGCTTTTGCTAATGTTTCTTTTTCTAATCCTTTTGTGGGGTATGCTTCCAACCCCAGGTAGAGCAAGGAGGACTTGGACTTCAACCTTGTAGTTGAGCTTTTGGGAGACTTTGAAGAGGTGGTTAGATGACCCTCATCTAGATCCTTGGTTAATATGCTAGATTTCCTTTTTGACACCCATGTGTGGGAAAGTGATGAATAATGATATCAATCTTTGTAATGGTTAGATAATTTCTCTTCCGCTGCTACTTTTTGTGTTATAATACATACATGTTGAATGAATTGGTTATCATCCCTTTGGTGAAAAATCTTAGGTGTTTGGTTCAAGGGATGTTGCATTTTCATTTCTAGTAGGGAGTGGTTCTGCTCTGGAATCCCACTCCTTACAATGGCTACCACTAGGGAAGGTGTTGTTTCTGTAGGGGAAGAATTTACATCGGAAGGTTGTCTAGAGTTGGAGATGGCCTGAGTTGAGAACCCAAAGGCTGGAGGGTGGAGTTTAGGACCTCCACAAGCTGCAATTTAGGCTAGTGACTGGAGGCTGGCGCTGGATCCTAATAAGAAAACTTAGATGATATGAAGTGTTGATTGCCATCAGTTAAGGTGGAGGAACCCCTATATTATATATTTAATACATATTTTTTTTATTTGTAGCATGTAAATGGGTAAAAGGGTATGGGTAATGATTATTCCTTACCCTACCCTTTTAGCATAGTAAGGAAAAGGGTAATGGGGAAATGGATAATGAGTAACAAAAACCCTTTTTCTTACCCTTAACCTTACCCTTACCCTACATGATATGCAAAAAGGGTAAAAGTGTATTACCCTATGCATTGACAACCCTATGTGGTGTGGTCATTGTTCTCACCTAAACCGTACCATATACACACAATTTCTATCGTTGTGTATATTTTTAAAAGGTATTATGGATACTCCTATTCATCATCATACTATCCCGTTTTTTTGGTAAATAATGCTTCATTATGTACCATACGAAAGTATGGTGTAGTCATTTACATAGAAATGATGAAATAAGTGAATTACAAACCCATAGGAGGGTACTAATATATAGTAAATACTAATGGGTTATGTCTTTGAAATTTTGTTAAGAAATCTACATCCTTGTTTTACATCTTTGAGTACTTCTGAATAAGGACTTGCCACGGTCTATTAAATAAGAACTGGATTGAGTTGATCCAAGAAAATTATTGGTACAAAAAAAGCTATCTATTTCAATAAGTATTATGTCATACCATAATGATTGAATTTTTTGAAGTGCCAACTACAATGATGCTATCTCAGCCTCATGAACAAAAGATGTGTAGATCATTTTTGACCACGCACCAATCCAATGACCTTCATGGTTATGTGCAACACTAGCAATAGTGCTTGAAGTATATGTCACTGATGCGTCAATATTTATCTTAATCCAATCATTTGGAGGTCGTGTTATACTGAGCTAAAATATGAGAGGAGGATTCAAGTATCTGATGATTAACATAGAAAGCCTAAAATATAGAAGAAGATAACTACATAGCTACAAATAGTATCCTTGAAATATTAATCTGCTCCTGGTTGAAAACATATGCATTTCTAGAAAACTACAATTTTTAACATATACATACAGAGACTAGCATGTGATCATACAAAGAAGCCTGGACCCAAGTCATGAGAGATTGATTGAAGAAATCGGGTAAATGATTAGTTATAATTGTTGTTAACCAAACCTGTGTGGAGGTTGCACAATCTAGAAGAGTAAGAAGTATATGTTCATTAATATTAAGGAAAATGGGACAAGAAGAATCAGAAGTAAAATTCTGTTGTACTCTTTGTTCATTATTCATAAATGCCTGATGTAACAACAGCCAAAGAAAGCATCACATTTTCTGTGGAATCATTAAAGCCCATACTTGCTTCCATGGACGAAAGCTACTATGATAAATTTCATTAATGCAATGAGCATAGGAAGATGAAATTGAGAATCTTCCACTTGGTGTTAGAGTCCAGACATATGTCATCTAGATATGTGTTATGTGGCACAAGAGACTTAGACTATGGGATGCAATATCATTATGAAAATAACATTGAATAAAATGAGCATCCCATCCTACATTTAAGTCTACCATAGAGGCAACTGTTAAATCATTCAAATTAGGTGGGATCGGTCTAATGACATTAGAAGCATGTCTTTGAATACCCAGGTCCACGAATCATACCAAACTAAGGTATGTCTTCCATTACCAATGACTTTGTGACTATGTTGTAGAGTTATATCCTTCAAAGAACATATTGTCCTACAAAAAGAAGGAACATGGTGCCCTAGTTTGTAGAGAAGTGAAGATATATGTGAATAAATCAATTTGACCAAATTGTATTTATGTCATTCATGAACTCCCTTGCTGATTTTATAAACTAAAGCCTTGTTCCATTCATGCATAGAGACTAGTCCAAGACCCTTAAGCTTCTTTAGAGCAATGACTTTGTGATGACCCCAATTTTAGGATTATGATACCCAATATAGTATTTTAAGACCATGAGTGTCATGATGATGATATCAAATTGAGGAATTGGTTATTCAATTATTGTATATTTCCACCCAAAAGGTGTAACTATATATGCAATTGACGATTAGAATGTTAATTGAGTTCAAGTATGATGAATAGGTTTGATTAACTGATTTAGATACATACGAATCCAAGGGTCCTGTTTAATAGTACCAATGGACTAAAGTGATATATTAGTGAACTTTGAGGTATTAGTATCATAACAAGTGTTTCTGGACTTGTAGGTTCAAGATTTTATGATGATTTGAATTGAATTCAAGGCTAATATACCTATTTATAAGGTTGTTTGAAGAATTTATTTGCATGAACAAATAATGGAGTTTGTGTCTCAAACTATAGTAGAAGATGCCTTAGGATATTATGAGCCTCTATCTAAAGTTCGAAAAGTTTTGTAGATTGCTACAAAAATATGTATCTATTTAAAGTTGAGGACATTAGTGATGTAAATATGATTAGACTTTAGCCTTTTGGGTATTTTATACTTAGGTCTGTGATAGATTTTATGTCACACAGTCTTTTGTTAGTTGGGTTGTGCGACACCTTCAAAGCCATGGATCCAGGACCCAATCATCCCTTACCTCCGAAATTTGAGGAATAGAAGAGGGCTGAGGAATAGTATGGATCTGATGAAGGTGGGGCAATAACTAGATATTTTGTTCACAAACTAGGGATCTATGAAACAATCTAAACCCATTGTCCCCTCACTCAGTGCTGGAGACCCAAGGTACTAGGAGAATGAGTCCTTTCTCCTCTTTCCATCTCCATCACTTCCAGTAGTGAACACTAGGGGGTAACTAGAGAAATCAACACCCCTTCCTTTCCTCCTTTCTTCATTGCCTTTGATCCATGGAGGAAGAAGCCATGTCCTATTGTGGGATTAGAATCTCAGGATAATTAGATGAAGACTTCATAGTGATTATGGAGACTTTGGGAGAGTTTATGAAGTGGTTCCCTAGCTTCAATCCTTGGATAGATCCACACAGAAATAGAGTTTGGATGGCACCTCTTTGCCTTACCCAGCTTAGATTGGTGATCAAGAGGGGTTCTTAGAGTCGCAAGGGTCCTTCCAAAAGCTACATCTATGAGATTTGGAGGTGAAGGAGCAAAGATGCCACCCTCCTTGCTAGCTTATTGCTACTTTAGGCCACCCATAGACATTGAGGGATGGAGTACTCTAGGAAGAGCCAACCTAATAGAAACACTAGAAGGACTCATCCACACTATTTGCCAACGCTTGTGCTCTCAAAACACCCTCATCCTCAACCATGGAATTTTGGAGCTTGGTGGAGGCCTCACAAGGGCTAGACCTCATGCAGGCGTCAGAAGGTGGAGCACTGAGGACGCGAGGATTGTGGGGTGATTTGTCTAGTGACCCAACGCTCGTTCCAGATAAATCGGTCTAGTTGACCAGGCAAGATGGCTGGTTCATTCTTGACCACCTAACCTAACATCTAGACTAGGGAGTATGTGGTCGGCCAACGTTGCCCTATCAAGTATTGCCACCTCAATAGTGGGACCGGTTACATAAGGTAAAATGCTATTAGTTCCCAGAAAATGACCTTATCTTAGAAAATGCAACATAAATATCTACCTTGGCCATAATTACCCACAAAATATCTACAAATTCTAAAAAATTCCCTCTTTATTATGAAACCACTAGTTCAGACCTTTTTGGCATTATTACTGATGAATTTTTATCTACAATATAATAATCCTATTTAGGTTTCATTAAACAAAATAAATAATATACATGGTAGATTAATTCTCAAAAAATTCTCCTAGAACCCTATGGATGATTCAAATCTTTCTTTGAACTCTGATCTGAGTAATATACATATATAATAGGTCTTTTTTTATTAATGACTAATTAGATGCTTTTAGCCTCATATTAATCATAGAAAATGGATCCAACATCAGAAAATATGAAATTTATATCAGACCTAGATTATGAGATATAGGTCTGTATAAAAATACTAGAGAAACATTTTAGATAATTAAAATGTAGCTTTGACCTATACCATTTTGTACCTAAAATATCAAGAATATAATAAATCTTGTATTAATGATGGTTAAGTTTTTATTACTCAGGTGATGATTAGACATGTAGATGGGTCCAGAATATAAATATGAATCTCTAAACTCAGGTATGTGGGTTTTATTAAGTATAAGACTAGTTTTCATGAATGCATAATGTTATGATGTACTTTGGATGCTTGTATGTGCTTATAAATTCTTGGATGCATATTAGTAGTATGTGCTTCACCAAACATAAAAGAATGTAAAAGAGAATATGGATGGATTGTAGCTAATATGTGTTTACATTCTCTCTCTCTCCATCTCTCGCTCTATCTATATAAATATAAGGTTAGAAAAACCCCATATCTTGAGGGGTGGGTATCGTCTTAGCCCAAGGGGTTAGGAAATGTGAAGTGCGACACCACTTAGTAGTACAATTGTATCAAAAGACTGCTAAACTATGTACTTACTTGATTATCACATTAAATAATGTTTTCTTTTACTTTTTTTCTTCAAATCTTCCATTATGCAAGTTAATATACACATATTTTACCCACGTACACACATTTTGTTGATTCATCTAATTCACGTATTTTCTAGGTTTAGAACTAGCATGGTAGAAAACATGTTAGTGAGCAGTTGTATAGGTTTACCTATTGTGTTAAAACTTGTTCATACCTAGGTAAAAATCTCCTTTCAACATGTCATTGTAAATCATTTTGTAATATACACATGTTGAATATTTAGAATGTCATGGTGTATGTTATGTATGCCTATAGTTGTATGTTCATGTATGTGTGTCATACTGCCGCATCGCTCTCTGATATAATTGCCTAATGTTTTTAGATTTGGCCTATTGGGCCTTCTAAGTCTCGAGATGGTAGAATATGGGGATGCTACAGTTGGTATCAGAGCATGAACAATAGCTACACCTAACAATTTTGCACCATGTCACAAAAATTAATCTCACCTTTCACTTAAAACTTAGAAACTTAGTGAGCTGTTCTATAGGAACTAGGTTTGACTTATCCTTTAGGTTAGAACCTAGATGTTCGAGAAGTAGGTCTACACAAGTGTTTGAAACCCTTTTCGTATAGAGCTCATATGTATGGGGTAGCTAAACTAGGCTACACTTTGTTCTCACCATCTCACTAGGTGACATAGCACTAGACTATCTACTGTGTGTGGGACACTCATTTTTCTAATTTGTTTTTTTTCTTCTGATCATCTCAAGCCTCAATAATTATCTCTGATGTCTACTTTATTAGAGAAAAGACTATATAATTTATTATTATATATATGTAAATATGAAAATGTGTCCCTCATATTGGAGAGTAGTTAGTGTTCATGTAACTAAGTGAAAGGGAATGACCTCAGTCTACAATAGATTATATCTACAATAGATGTCTAGAGCCTTATCGGGATATGTGATAGATATACAAACAATAGAATGATAGATGATATCAAAAAGGATGATCTTACATAAATTGTCTATGAGGTATAAATTCTTTATAAAGGTCTAAGTTGTATATCATGTCTGAATCTAATTTTGGATAGTCGAAGATAAATATTAATGATGAAAGTACATTCCCTTTCTTACTTAAGATGAGATAAGTTATGATAAGGTTCAATATGCATGATCCTTGAGCCCTTTTTACAAAGGAGGACCTCTAGTGTTAGGACAAGATTCATGGTGAACTCCAGAGTGAGACCCACAAGGAAAGGGTCATAGGACCTACCCTATAGTATATGAAAAAATATGAGATATGTGTGAAATGGTGTGTCCTAAACTGGGTTACTCCTGAGTAGACGAGTTGAGTCCTTTTGCATGATTCAATCCTATATGGGAGATTTGGGTTATAAAAATATTGTGATGGGTAGACAACTTGTGAGGAGAAAGCCAATCCTTTTGTTGAGTTAGGTCCTAGCTTGAGTGACTTATGTTTTTGAAGCTCATCATTAGAGACAAGTGAGTTGATATATGAAACTATGGTTCTAAGAGTAAAATGTCTTGTGCATAACATACTCATAAATGTTGTTCTCTTCTCTCCTCTTTCTTAACATATGATGCTAAAAACCTCACTTGAGCTGTATGATGATTTATATATGAAGACCACTCAAATAAGCTTGACCTATCCTACATTTCCTTCCTATATCATACATGTAATATCTAAGTTTTAAATCATGATAAGATCGACTTAGTATATCCTCTTTCCCTTCATTTCATTAATGAAAGATATAAATTCGAATTTTTGAGATTGAAATAGAGATATATTTGGATCATTGAGTACATGATCATGAAACAAAGTTCCTAACCTCAAATCTTCATAACCTAAGTTCCTAGATTAAGGGTATTTCTCACACAATAGGGTGGAACCCTAATATACAAATATGATGATCTATTCCCTTTTATGATGAAATCATGGTACTATGTCAATAATGTGCCATACTAGTGATGTTAATAAGTGTGATAATATTGATAATCGATGATATGGAATCTTGATATCACCTTACATAGATGAGTAGGGTGAAAGATGAAACTTCAGCAATACCTTCTCAAATTTATATATAAGAACAAACCCTAAATTTTAGGGTAATGAGAGATGTAAATCTTAACATACTAGAATGTCATGTTATGACTAAGACATTAAATGATGCTTCCTCTTATTTAAGGAGGGGTGAGTACACCCTATATACTATGAACTAAAGATGAAAACTTAGGTTACATCTGGAATTATGATGGTTTTGGTACATAGGAATGGTGATCATATGAATCTATACTTCTTGATATCACCTTGAGTATAAGATCGATTTAATTTTGAGGATGAAATTCCATATAAGGTGGTGTGAATGTGATGACCCCAACTTTAGGATTATGATACACAATATAGTATTTTAAGACCAAGAGTGTCATGTAGATGATAATTCCAAATTGAGTCATTGGTTATTCAATTATTGTATATTTCCACCCAAAAAGTGTAACTATATATGCAATTGATGATTAGAACATTAATTGAGTTCAAGTATGATGAATAGGTTTGATTAATTGATTTAGGTACATATGAGTCCAAGGGACCTGTTTAATAGTAACAATAGACTCAAGTGATATATTAGTAAACTTTAGGGTATTAGTATCATAACAAGTGTCTATAGGCTTGTAGCATCAAGATTTTATGATGATTTTAATTGAATTCAAGGTAAATATACCTATTTATAAGGTTGTTCAAAGAATTTATTTGCATGAACAAACAATGGAGTTTGTGTCTCAAACTATGGTAGAAGATATCTTAGGATATTGTGAGGCCATGTCTAAAGTTCCAAAAATTTTGGAGATTGATACAAAAATATGTATCTATTTGAAGTTGAGGACATTAGTTATGTAAATATGATTAGACTTTAGCCTTTTGGGTATTTTGTGCTTAGGTCTGTGATAGATTTTATGTCAAACAGACTTTTGTTTGCTAGGCTATGCGGCACTATTGAAGCCATGGATCCAGGACCCAGTCATCCCTAACCTCTAGAATTTGAGGAACAGAAGAGGGTTGAGGTGTAGTATCAATCCGGTGAAGGTAGTACAATAACTAGATATTTTGTTTACAAACTATGGATCTATGAAACAATCTGAAGTCATTATCCCTCACTTGATGTGGGAGAACCAAGGTACTGGCAGAACTAGAACTTTCTCCTCTTTCAGTCTCCATCGCTGTAAGTAGTGAAAGCTAGGGGTTAACTAGAGAAATCGACGCCCCTTCCTTTCCTCTTTTCTTCACTGCCTTTGATCCACGCTGGAAGAAGCCATGTCCTATTGTGGGTTGAAATCTTAGGAGAATTATATTAAGACTTCATAGCGATTATGGAGACTTTGGGGGAGTTTCTAAAGTAGTTCCCTGGATTCCATCCTTGGACAGATCAGGACAAAAACCGAGCTTGGATGGTGCCTCTTTGTCTTACCCACCTCAGATTGGTGATCAAGAGGGGTTCTTAGAGACCCGGGGCTCCTCCCAGAAGCTATATCTATGAGATTTAGAGGTGGAGGAGAAAAGATTCCACCTTCCCTATTAGCTCTACTGCTTCCCCAGGCCACTCGTCGACACTGAGGGTGGGACTACTCTAGGAAGAGCCAAGCTAACAAAAACTCCAAAAGGAGTCATCCTCGTTATTTGCCAATGCTTGTACTACCAAGACACCCTCATCCTTGACCATGGAATCCTGGAGCTCAGTAGAGGCCTCACTAGGGCTAGACCTCACAGAGGCATCGGGAGGTGGAGGGCAAATCGGAGCACTGAGGATGCGAGGATTGGGAAGGTGACTGGTCCAGTGACCCGACATTCAGTCCAGATAAATCGGTCCTATTTTCCTGGAAAGATGGCTAGTTCATTCTTGACAACCCAACTCGACATCCAAACTAATGAGTATGGCCAGCCAAGATGGACCAATGAAGCAGTGCCACCTCAATAGTGGGACCTGCCAAATAAGTTAATGCTATTAATTCCCAAAAACTAACCTTATCTTAGAAAATGCACTATAAATAGCTACCTTGGCCAATAATTACCCAAAAAATATGTATAGATTTAGACAAATTCCCTCTTTAACCACCATATCAGACCTTTGAGGAATTATTAGTGATGAGTTTTTAGATACAATATAATACTCCTATTTAGGGTTCATTAAATATAATAAACAATATCTAAATGAGATTAATTCTCAAAAAATTCTCTTAGAACCCCATGGATGATTTAAATCTAACTTTGAACTCTGGTTCAATTAATATACATAAATGTTAAGTCTTTTTTGTTAATGACTAATTAGATGCTTTTAGACTCATATTAATCATAGAAAATAGATCCAACATCAGAAAAATATGAAATGTGTACCAAACCTAGATTATGACATATACATCTATATAAAAATACCAGAGACACATTTTAGATCAACTAAAGCTAGGTTTGACCTAAACCTAATTTGAACCTATAATATCTAGAATATAATGAATCTTGTATTAATGATGGTTAATTTGTTATTAATCAGGTGATGATCAGATATGTAGATGGATCCAGAATATAAATATGAATATATGAACTCAGGTATGTGGGTTTTATTAAGTATAAGATTATTTTTCATGAATGCATAATGATATGATATACTTTGGATGCTTTCTTTGCTTCTAAATTCTTGGATGCATGTTAGTAGTACATGCTTCGCCAAAGATAATAGAACATAAAAGATAATATGGATAGATTGTAGCTACCAAGTGTTTACATTATCTCTCTTTCCCTCTCCCCCTCACTCTCTAAATATAAGGTCAGAACAAGCCCATAGCCCAAGGGATGAGGAAATGTGAAGTGCGACACCACTTAGTAGTACAATTGCATAAAAAGAGTGCTAAAATATGTGTTTACCAGATTATAGCATTAGCAAATGTTTTTTTACTTTCTTTCTTCAAATCTTTCATTATGCAAGTTACTATACAAGTATCTCACCCACGTACACAATTTTTTTGATTCATCTATTTCACGTATTTTCTAGGTTCAGAGCTAGAATGGGAGAAAATATGTGAGTGACCAGTTATAAATGTTTACCTATTGTGTTAAGATCCTAGCATACATGTTCAGACCTATGTAAAAAACTCCTTTCAATATGTCATTGTAAATCCTATTATAATAATTCATTTTGTATTATACACATGTTGAATGTTGAGAATGTCATGGTGTATGTTATGTATGCCTATAGTTGTATGTTCATGTATGCGTATTATGCTTCTGCATCGCTCTCTGATACAATTGCCTAACCTTTTTGGATTTGTCCTCTCGGGCCTTCTAACTCTCGAGATGGTAGAATCTGGGGACATTACAGACTTTGTCCCAAGCAACAAGTGATAATGAAGATTGAGATGGACCACTTCTCCAAATGAAGTGTCAAATCATAGCATCTATAGTACTACAAACAGAAACTAGTAGAATAGATGTATGCATTATAAAAGTGGGTATAGTCATAATAACTGTCATCGCTAGACATATACGTCCAAATAGGGAGATATTTTATAGCCTATCTTCACTACTACAGAACCTACCTTTAGTGTCGGTTATTTAAGGCCTTTAGTGTCGGTTTCTAAGCGACACCTATGTGGGCGACACTAAAAGCTCACCCATTACGCATCAGTTCCAAAACCGACGCCTAAACTCTTCGCACGCCATCGAAATCGTGCCTGTTTCCTATGGCGCGAAGGTATAGGCATCAGTTATTAGATAAGAAACCAACACCATATACCTTCGCGCCACAGAAAGGGCACCATATTGCCCACTATCAGCGTCAGTTATTAGATAATAAACCGATGCCATATACCTTCGCGCCACAGAAAGGGCGCCATCTTGGCCACTATCAGCGTCGGTTATTAGATAATAAACTGACGCCATATACCTTCGCGCCACAGGAAATAGGCGTCGGTTATTTATATAAAACCGATACTATAACTTTGTGTGTCGGTTTTATACAAATAATCGATGCCTATTTTTTTTCCTGTCAGTCTGCAGACCTGCTTTGGCTGGTCGCAGGATGAGAAACATGTAGTTAACTGCAGGTTTTACAACATCCATTGATATCAGCCAACAACAGGCCACAAACCTGCAAATTTAACAACAAAAATATTCACACATGCATTCAGCAATACAACCTACAGTTCTATTTTATTTTCACACATTTAGAAACATTCATGTAGCTAGCAATCTATAGTTCCATTCATTCACATTCACACATGTAGAAACATTCATATAGCAACCAACACTTTCATTCATTTTTACTCAGACACATGTAGAAACATCTAGACATGTAGAAATATTCACACATATATTATAATTCAGAAATTCATTTACAAAATATCATTCTTTAGTAATTATTCGCTATCAACATCCCAATTATATTTTAAAACCCCCACTATTTGTATGGCTGTTACCCATTCTTCTCTTACTTCATTTAATTCTCCCATCGTATAGGGAGCATGTACATCTGGTTAGTCCGTTCCTGTAGTGGGGTCAGCTTTAAACACCTGTAAAGAGAATGATGTATATATATAATTAATGAGCTATAAATAAGATTGATATATTTTATATTATCTAATGAGACTTTATAATACCTGAGCAATACAATCGATGTCCATACAACATGACAGACTAACACATATATAGTACATAACAACAACAATGTTGAATTTACATACAACACTAGCTTAGTACATATATAGTGGGACTAAGGTGACAATCCCACCTGCTAAAACAGGTTACCGACAACTACATGTTATGACTGGGAGGTCATGATTCAGCAATCATATCCATTAGCAGGAGGACAAACAGATCCACCTGTTAATGCATACGGTTGCTGAATCACGACCTCCTAGTCATAACATGTAGTTGTCGGTAACCTGTTTTAGTAGGTGGGATCGTCACCTTAGTCCCACTATATATGTACTAAGCTAGTTTTGTATGTAAATTCGGCGTTGCTGTTGTTATGCACTATATGTGTTAGTCTGTCATGTTGTTATATGAATCTGAAGCACTTGTGTGTGCTGCACTTTATGTATTGTATCTGTATCCTGCTTCTCTTCATTGGGGCTTCTTTTGCTGTTTCATGGCTTGCTGCCTATATATCTATATAACCTAGAAGATAATGAAACATAAAATTAGAAAATGATATTGATATTAAAAAAGTAAACATTTAGCTTCAATAAAAAAATATAAACATGCATGCCTCTGAAATTGTGATCTTTTATCAATTAACAATCCTTCATTGTGATCTCCGCGCACATATAAGTCATCATTAGCTTCAATATTTTGTGGAGTTGGCAACCCAACTGAGAATGGACTTGAGTCATCATATTTATTATAGTACTCTTCTTCATCTATAGGATCTTCAATGAACTGTCTTTTACCATGAAGAACAACCGACCATTTATCATTTGCAGGATCATCGATATAAAATACTTGTTTCTCCTGTGATGCCAATATGAATGGTTTAGCCTTCTCGCCAATCTTTTCAAAGTTCACTAAAGTGAAACCCAATTCATCCACTATAACTCCTTTGGTGTTATCAACCCAATTACATTTGAAGAGTGGAATTCTGAAATCTATGTAGTCAAATTCCCATATCTCTTCAATGACACTGTAATATGACATTTTAGCTTCACATGGACTCTTATCCTTTGCACTTGCAAAAAACATAGTCGATGCTTGAAGGGTGACCCCACTGTTTTGGACGACACTCTTATCATCTTGGCACTTTGTGTAATATGTGAATCCATTAATGTCATACCCTTCATAAGATATAACAGTCAGCTTTGGTTTAAAGGCGAGGCATTTGATAGTTTCAGTAATATCATCTGGTGTTTGAGATAGTTGATGTAAGACTTTTTCTTCAAACCACTTAATAAAAGTCTTGTTATGCTCTCTAGCAAGCCACATTGTATTGGCTCGAGGATATTGTCTTTTGATGAAATTGGTATGTTCCTCGATATAAACGTTCACTTCGTCCATGTTGTGTAAAATATACAAATGACCTTGTTCCAACTGCTCACGACTGATTACTTTCACACATGATCCCAAAATTCCTTTGCCAAATAGCTCGTCAATATTCTTGTCATTATCAGGAGTGTCATTACCACTGAGAAAGTCATTGCAGAAATCCATAACCTCTCTCGCCACATAACCTTCAATAATACTCCCTTCAGGCGGATAACGGTTTCGAACATCACCTTTAAAAATGCTCATGTATCGTTCAAAGGGATACATGCAAGAAAACCGGTCCCAAGATTTTCACTTCCCTAGTCAAGTGGACAACAAGATGTACCATGATATCAAAGAATGAAGGAGGGAAATACATCTCAAGCTGACATAGGGTAACAACCACTTCTCTTTGCAAATTATCGAGAGTCTCAGGGTCAATAACTTTGCTATAGAGACTGTTGAAAAAGAAACAAAGTCTGGTGATTGCAAACCTTACATGCTTCGGCAATATAGATCGAATTGCCACGGGCAATATTTGTTGCATTAGAGTGTGACAATCATGAGATTTAAGACCTATCAACTTTAGATGTTTCATTGATACCAATCTATGGATGTTGGATGAGTAACCATGTGGCACCTTAACATTTACCAAGCATTCACAAAAAGCTTTCTTCTCCTTTCTAGACAACATGTAACAAGCAGGAGGTAAGTATGTTCTTTTATTACCCATTTCACGTAATTCTGTTAATTCTGACCTTATTCCCATTTCACGTAGGTCCAGTCTGGATTTTATCCCATCTTTAGTCTCACCTGGTATATTTAACAGAGTACCAATGATTCTATCACAAACATTTTTCTCAACGTGCATTACATCGATACAATGTATGACTGTCAAAGAACTCCAATAAGGAAGATCCCAAAATATTGACTTCTTCTTGAATGAAGAATTGTCACTCCGTGTAGTACATTGTGATCTCTTACCAAATTCATTGACAAAGTCTTTTACTCTTTCATAAACAACCTCCCCTGGTATAGGTTTAGGTGCACTGCGTTCCTCATTCAATCCATTGAATGCTTTGCACTTCCTACGATATGGATGGAATTTTGGAAGAAACCTTCGATGACCGAGATATACATTCTTACCGCCATGTTTTAGTCTTGTTGAATCAGTGTTCTGTTCACATATAGGACACGCTTTAGCTCCTTTGACACTATATCTAGACAAATTCCCATATGATGGAAAGTCATTAATAGTGCAAAACAACATAGCATGCAAACGAAATGTCTCTCTTCGTGAAGCATCATAGGTCATCACACCTTCACCCCAAAGTTTCTTTAAGTCATCAATCAGAGGTTCAAGATAAACATCGATGTCATTTCCAGGTTGTGTAGGGCCCGATATCAACAACGACAACATTACGTACTTATTTTTCATACACAGCCAGGGAGGAAGATTGTATATAACAAGCATGACTGGCCAAGTGCTATGTTGGCTGCTCAATGTCCCGTACGGATTCATCCTGTCTGTACAAAGCCCAAGTCTTAGATTCCTGACTTCTTCACCAAATTCAGGGTACAATACATCAATCTTCTTCCACTGTGGGGAATCAGACGCATGTCGTAGGATCCCATCATTATTTTTCTTAACATCTGCATGCCACCTCAAATTCGTCAATTTATACCGTGATGCACCACATTTTGGACAATCTTTCAAATCCGCATAGTCCTTTTGAAATAATACACAATCATTAGGACATGCATGTATCTTCTTGGCATCCATTCCCATTGGGCACAACATTTTCTTTACCTGGTATGTTGAGATTGGCAACTCATTTCCTTCAGGAAGCATTTATTTCAACAAAGAGAGCAATGACGTGAAGCTTTTGTCGCTCCATCTATTGTTAGCTTTCAACTTATACAATCTCAACACAGCGTTAAGCTTCGTAAACTTAGTACAACCTGTGTATAACGGCATCTCAGCATCATGCACAATGTTTCTAAAAATGGGAGGTGGATCGGTGTGCTCTACCCCACAACTATCCAGCATCGCATCAACGATGTCTACTGGAACTGGTTCATTCACATCTACATCATTGTAGGCAATTTCTTCTTCCACACAAGCACTGTTGTCGACATCCACTGGTTTCGGGTTTGAAATCTCTCCATGCCAGTGCCATTCTGTATAGCCTTGTATAATCCCATTGCACATGACATGAGTTTTGATTTCGTCACCAGTGTTGACTTTCAAGTTGTTACCGCAATGCCTACATGGACAGTAGAACCTATCTCCAGGTTGTTTCTTATGTTCCTCGAAAAATCTAATGAAATGGTCAAGACCAGAATTAAACTCTGGGGTGCAGCGATTGCGAATGGACATCCATGATCTATCCATTCTATGATCAAAGAGAAAACAAGTATATATTAGGACAATATTAGGGACTAGGGTTAACAAATTCATGTGATGTCATTATTATATATAATAAATGTGTACCACCTATCCATTCTTGAACACCTAATCTCACTAGTAAGTGTATAATGTGTATTGGGTTTTCAAGAAAATTCCGGTCGCATTTCCCCGCTGTTCTCCAAGTACATATGTACTTAGAGAACAAACAGGGAAATGCTGCCGAAATTTTCTTGAAAACCCAATACACATTATACACTTACATCCTAAGCGAGATTAGGTGTTTAAGAACAGTCCCAAACTGGGGACTATCCAAGATTTACTCCTAATGAGTAAATCTTGGACGGGTTTCTAGGCCAACAAATAATGTGTTGTCATTCTTATACCTAAAAGCCTAGTTCTTCAAGTTAGGGTGATTCTCGATGTCTTTAAAAGCATGATTGGCAATTTAGGGAAAAGTTCATCATTTACATTCCAAGCATGTCACATGTGTGCATTACAGTTCATCATTAAGAAAGATATAAGTATGTATGACGTCATATTAAAATAGACTATACAATATGAGAAAATAGTAGTGTAATCATGCAAATGGGAACATTCATGGGAACACACACTTCAGTTATAAGCATTCATGTAGCAACTTTCAGTTCCATTCATTAATCTCTTTTTACATCCACACACAGGGGTTTACCCCTAAATAGTAACTAAACAAAGGGGTTGGTGTACCCCTAAACATGCGCATAATTAAAAAAACTATTAATAC
Organism: Alisma plantago-aquatica; assembly: GCA_963693085.1. Taxonomy (NCBI): domain Eukaryota; kingdom Viridiplantae; phylum Streptophyta; class Magnoliopsida; order Alismatales; family Alismataceae; genus Alisma; species Alisma plantago-aquatica. Next base: position 1,486,331,660 of record OY856412.1, on the reverse strand, counting down.
AGACAAGTCTAGATAGATAGACAACTAAATACTACACCAACATGGTCCCGCATCAGTAACTTCTTTTTGATGATGAAGCTGTGTCACGAAGCTCCTCACTATATTTAGACGAATCTGAACTGACAGGGGCCTCAGATTCAGATTCGTCATAGATGATATCCGACGTCGTGCGCTCATACTGCAGAAGATGATCGGGGGTCTCGCAGTTGATGTTGGTTATCCAAACTTTGATGGAATTATGACCAACTGGATGGAGAAAAAGCCTGTTGGAACGGACCACATGCATCTATCCAATCTAATCACGCCAACCGGATTTTGATACAAGATTTCCCGCCAAATCATACTCAACCTCGATAACATGTGAATAATTTCCAAAAGTTAGGGTCACTTTACCAGGCATGTAGTGTCTTCCTTTTATAAAATGCCAATGTTTGGGTATGACCAATTGGTTTAAGGAACGATCATCTAGGATGATGTTCAATTGTTCTTCAATAGGGAACATTAACATTGACATAGAGGCTCAGTTCATAGTGACTGTTATGGGTGGACAGAGACTGCACAATATTAGTATTAACAAAGTGTAAGTACATATAACAATGTTATATATTTTCAGAAAAAGTTGTATAACATCAGTTAACCTTTTATTGCTTGTCATAACCAACTTTATTGTGGTAGACATGATAGCTTGAAAAGAAGTCTACATATGTACTTAGAGAACAAATGAGGAAATGCTACCGAAATTTTCTCGAAAACCCAATACACATTATACACTTACATCCTAAGTGAGATTAGGTGTTCAAGAACAGTCCCAAACTGGGGACTATCCAAGATTTACTCCTAAGGAGTAAATCTTGGATGGGTTTCTAGGTGTTTACTAAAATAGAACCATTATATGGAACTAATCCTACATTATACACATACTTTTCATGAGTAAGATAATGTGCACTTCATGGAATTATTAAGATCTGAATATATATAAGTTGTTTCTACCTACTTTGATGGGATTTTATAACATTCGAGTCTTCCATTTAAGGCATTAGATGCATATATTACAGTTCATTGTGTTGAGATAAGAATCCCATGTGATACACACGATTGAGAATCTTTCACGATACTAGGAAAATACACAACTAGATATTCATTTAGGTGTTAGACATTCATTTAGGTGTTCCTGATAACTCGCAGGTATGCACAACTATAAAACAATAGACTTGTCACACATAAAACACCCTATACAACTATAAAATAAAAAAGTATTAAGATATGCATGATACAATAACTATTTTGCATCACATTACAACAGACTTATCATTGATACCTTACTAACTTATTTCTACATTTACATATCATCACTTGATCAAAATTACATGTATTGTATAGACAATAGAGGATTCAACTCAGTAGAAGCACAAAATCAGTACCTAAACCCTAAACACAAATAAGTAAATAACTTTAAAAAAAAATAAAAAAATGCCCAGCAGCTGCTTGGGCGTGCCTTGGCACCGCCCAAGCAGCCGCCGGAGCAGAGGAAGAAGGAAGAAGGCAGGGTGGGCGGGCATACATTGAGGGCAGAGGAGAGCAGCGGCCGGAGCACAACAACCACCGGCGGAGGCGGCGGCAAATAGAGGAGAAGCGCCGGCGAGGACACGGAGCAGCGGCGGTGAGGGCACGGAGCAGCGGCGAGGGCACGGAGCAGGAGCACGGACGGCCGCCGGTGAGCACAGAGGGGAGGAGCAGGAGCACGGCCGCCGATGAGCACGGAGCAGCGGAGAGGGCAGGAGCAGGAGCATGGCAGTGGTGGCGGAGGAGCAACGACCGGTGGGGGCGAGCAAGAAATCGCCAGACCTAACTGAAATCGGGAATGAAACTGGGAAAGGGGAAGAGAAGCTCGCGCTGGTGAGCTATTATGTTGACAATAAGCGTCGGTTATTCTAATAAACTGACAAATAAACCAACTGTGTCGGTTCTATTCCAAAAACCGGCACCTATACTAGATTATAGTCGTCGGTTTTTAACTAAAGGTCAACCGACACCTATTCCTGTCTCACGAATACCCTTTAGTCGTCGGTTCTTTATTTATGAACCGACGACATATGTCAAATTTTGGAGGTATTTTTTTCGCTAGAATTTTAGTTTTGGCGGTTGATTTTAGGTGTCATTTTTTTTATTAATTAACTGACACTTAATAAAAGTGGTACCCGTGTCTGTCGACCTTCACAGATTGTATGTCGGTTTATGTTATAAACCGACACTGTAGCGTTTAGGTGTCCGTTTATGTATACAACCGACACCTTGAAAAGTGACTTTATAAGCCATTTATGTAGTAGTGCTTGTAAGCTTGCCTTGAATTTTATCAATAATATGTGAATAAGTTCCTTTAGTAATGTGACCGTGGATCACAAAGACTCGTACATATATACCAAGATCAGAAGTAGCTGACATATTCACTTTATCACATATCTGTCTCTGAATTAAAGTTGGCAGTGAACTTGAAAACAATATATGACTCTTAGATGATAATATAGATTGTCCAGATGCATCATCAAAAATATTAACGCACTGTATAATAGTGTCAATGTGACTTAAATCCTCTCACAAAAATAATATCACATAATATGCAAATGCGGCATGTGAAACTAATGGACCTTGTGGTGACAATTTAATAGGCTTCCAGAATGAATATTGGATAAAAATATGTATCAATTTGGTAAGCCGATTTAGACAAAGAACAAAATGATATGGCAATAGAGGATTGCCTTGACGTAAACCTTGTGATGATTTAAACCCCAGTAGAGGTTCACCGTTACATATTACAAAGATATGACCAGGAAAAATGGAATTCATAATATAATAAACTATATTAGAAGCAAAGCCAACATTTGTTACAGTATCAAGAATAAAGGATGAGGACATTCTATCATAGGATTTGGTTAGATCAATTTTAATAGCCATTAATGGTGTTGATCTAGGCTGTATTATATTATGGATAAGTTCCTAACCAAAATGATATTATCTATAGTACGCCGTCTAGGAATGACGTTAGATTTCTCAGGGAAGATCTAATCATCCATATATTGCTTTAATCAATTAAAAAAATCTTAGAGATAATTTTAAGGTAGATGTTGTTCAATGATATAGGCCATAACTGAGAACATCTTTTGGGTTGTGGAAATTTTGGAATTAAGACCATAAGAACATTACACATTCCATCTGGTATTGGGTAAGCATGCAAACATAGATTAATAGTTTGAAGCATCATATTTCTGATAATATTCCAATGACTCAGCATGAATTCTACATTAACTCCATCTGGCCCTATTGCTTTATTACATCCCATAAAATCTATAGTATTAAATACTTTTGGTTGTAATGTCATTTGAGCAAGAACCATGAGCTGAATTGGAGTGAGAAGTAATTCATCTACAGGGAGAGAAAGATACAAAGGTGTCTGAGTAGAGGTAAATTGTTGTTAGAATAATTATCGTATGTGCTTTTTCAATAATAGAGGATCCACAATTTCATTACCATCATCATCATCATCATCTACAAGCATGGAGATAGTATTATGTTGTCTGCAACTTTTAATATAAGCATGGAAGAAAGAGGTATTGGAATCACCTTCATGAATACATTGAATATGAGCTTTCTATTTTAGATCAACAATATCTATAGCAACCAAGTCATCGTATTGTTGTTGTAGAAAAGTACAATATAAGTCAACATGTGAAGAGAACCCCTCCACAAGAACAGACTGAAGATCATTAATACACCGTAGTAGATGATATTTTTCACTTTGCTATTAACGACATGTATCATTATCTCACTGAATCATGATTTTTTGCATTTTTATTTATAGACAAAATAAAGTCCCCTATTGTAAGTGTGGAATGTTACATCTGAATTCCAACTCACCCTTATTATAAAAACTAAAATAAAGGACTTTCTGTCTGAACTAAAAAACCAAAGCAGATTATGACTTGACTGAATATGATTTCGATGTTGTACTTTAAAATTATGGTCAATTAGGAGAAAGAGAGAGTTAACCATCACTTGGTCCAATATTTCATGAAGATTCCTAGCTTTATATGTGAATGGATAAACAACATAGCCAAAGTCAGTTAGGTCAGACTGCATTAAATAGTCCTTGAAATGATTGGATTCACCAAAATTGAAACTATCACTACCTACTTTCTTAGAGGGTTCCTAACATTACAGTCACCAAGGACTATCCAAGGCTTATGTATCAAATAAGCAATATAAGTAAGTTGATTCCATAATAAGTGATAAATTTGAGGAGAGTGATGGGTGTAAACAAAGGTGATAAAGCAATAATTATTAACACAATAATGTAAGTATTGGCGATGACTTTATACCAATACCACATTGGTGCTTATCGAGTTCCAAAGAATCCAAAGACCTCCTGAAAAACCCCAGATATCAACCCTATGAGAATGTGTACATTTTGATGATTGATGATTGCATCTCCTACTATTCCAAAAATACAAGGTTTGAGAACAACAATTATATTTGGTCTATGTATCCATGCCAACTGTGATAGATGATCTAGGTTAGATCATTACCTATTCCCTAGACATTCCAACAAAGAATATCAATCATAAAAAATATGATAAATCAACACCGCCTTTTGTAGGAGAAAACATCCCAGATTCATAAATCTTCTTCGCTTGAACTTGAGTTAAACAAGGTGAGGCTTTCATTTTACCACTCGAACTTCATGTCTCTCTTCCAATTTTCCAAAATATAACTGAGAAGTTGAGGGAAGAGTGGAAGAAGAACCTAGTATCGAGACAAAATCATATTGGACATCCATATGAAGAGTACTATTTGAATGAGTAATAACTTCATCTAAATATAGAGGTTAACTAATGTATGTGAACTGTTAGGTGTTATCATAGCAATGACACTATTCTTTGCTACTGGTACGAAAAATATGAGAAGCGGATATATAATCTTTTAGAGTCTTTGACATATGATCCTTAGAAGAATAACTCATAGCAACTACAGTCGATTTCCATTTATGATTCTAAATTTTTGGCCAGGTATGTTGCGGAGGATTTGGAAATAGGCATATGAGAACAAGAGGGACAAACCTCAACTTCTTCACCTTCCTGAGCGTTAAGAGTAGCAAAACAGTTATCTTGTGACTGTTCAGATTGAACTTTATCTTTTTGCTTGTCCTTCTGTTGTGGAAGATGCCTTTCATTGCAACGAGAGTGAATATTTTGAGTGTAATGTACTTTCCATCGATCCTTATTTGGAATCCAAACTAGAACAATGTCATTTGACTCTATTGGCCTATGTTGTTCTTGGAGTTGTTGTTGACATGTATATGCAGGACACTTGCCTTGATGATGCCCAAGTTTCCCACATGATAATCAAATCAAGGGGAGAGATTCATATTCCCCTCTACATGCCACACTTTCAAGAAGAACTGTTAGTATCGCACGAGTAGTGGTATCAATTTCCACTACCATTTGTGCAAATTGACTTCTTATGCAATTCAATGTATGTGAATCAACATGAAATAATTCCCCACCAGTTGGGAAATCTGTTGAAAAACAATTGTGTTATGTAAGCGTACTGGATGACCCATAACTCTAATCTAGATGACAATATTACTTGGTAGACCAACTGACAACATGGAATCTGGTGTCCATCTACAGATCATTAAACAACAACCATATATGGACCACAAACCATTTGTAAGAGCATGATCCTAATCATGAACAAAAGAATACCTGACAATGAAGTTGTTCAAACTAAGTTCAAATGCCTTCCAACTAGAAATGGGTTTCCACATTGTCTTAAGTGACATACCTAATAGATCAACCAATAATCTTTATCACAACCAACTAAGACCATGGCTTTTGAAGAATACTACGAGCATCATTAGAGATGTGTATCTCTGATTGTCCCGAAGAGTTTGAATGTAAATAGCAGTAGGGTTGATATCAAGAATTTCACCCTCATCCAATAATGTTGAAGGAGATGGATGACTCCCTACAATTACATCCCTAAAACTCTTAGGAAAAGTAGGTATAATAGGTGACCGTTCATAGTCAGATCCAGATTAATGGTGAAGATGCTGCATGTAGTCATATATATGATCAGTCTCTGATGAATCTTTGCTAGAATTAGACTCTGAGGAAGTAGTAATAGGACTCTGGCAAGCCTGTACCCCTTTATGTGTCAATTGAATTAAATTCTGTAAACACTGTACTCCTCAGACACCCTCGTTCATGGTAGAATCAGTAACCAAATGTGGAACCACCGTCGTTGTAGGGCTTTATAATATTTGTTCTAGGTCCATATCCTTCATAATTCCAAACAAAGAAACTGGCGTTGGAAGAGCGTCTGCAAAATCCACATCAAGATCGTCATTCGAGAAGAACATTGCATCATCATCACTACTTCATTTTCCTTGATTTTCAAATTTAAACTCAAAGAACAACATGATTCATATTTTCCTCAATTACTTCCAAAATAAATAAATTATGATTCAACTTGTACGAAGAGTCATCCATAAAACTAATATTTAAACTCATAAATTTTTCTCATCATACTATATCATTACAAACCTATAGTTAGTATTTAAACACCATTATACTACTATTTTAATAACATAAACTTAGAGAACAACCTAATTCAAAAGTCTTCAAATGTTCCCCAAAAATATTCACATGTTTCATAAGTTCCTCCTTGAAACCATATTTCAAATGCATGGTAAGTTCCCTAATCTTCATCATACCTAGTAAGAAAGGACTTAGTTTTCTTCAAAACATTAAACCAATAACCCAATAAGCATCATATCTACTCCTTCAAAGTGTGCCTCTAAGTATCACTCTACTTAGTCTGTCCCCACTTATCATTCTTAATATAAAACTTTCACTTAAAACATTAACATCATGAAACATCATTGACCAAGATTCATTAAATAGATTTAAGGATGTATATTCTCATTAATTAATCATTACATCAATTACATGTATGTGATCAGATTTGATACACAAGATGGTGTGCATAAACATAGGTTGTTGTTCATCCTGTAATGTGAAACATAAGTTGCTATATTCCTACCACATGACGTAGATAGGTACTTTACTAACTGAAATCTAGGGTATGGCCCTAAATAAAATTTTATTTATTTACTTAAAATAATGGATTTTCATCCACATAAGCATTTATGTTCATGACCAAGATGTACATGCATGCTACATTGTTTTGATCTTAAACTTTTAATAGGTAAAAGAATATACATATTGGTGAAAAGAATTCATATTCATTTACGTTAGAGTTTAATTACCTTATTGTGTTCCATGATATATGTAAATATATTTTGTATAAGTCAAAAGAATAACCTTTTTTGAAGTGAACACAACAGTGACATTGGGATTTTCATAATCATTTCTACACATTAAATCTACATACACAAAAATATTAGGGTATTTCTCACTAATAAAACATTATGTACTTTCAATCAAGGTTAGGATTCCTGGGTATCAACAATATGTGCTCAAAATATGAGTGGATGTCATATCCTAACCTCTCATTTAATAAAAAACCCTTGGGTTTAGACAACATTGATTGTTACCCTTACATACATTTCCTAACTTTTAAAAGAAACATATTCATAAACATATTTTTTAATTACAAAATTATCATCATTCCTCAACCATTTAAAAATAAGCTAGAGCATGCATTACCAGATGAACGTGTATACTAAGAAGCCTTACTATTCAACCTTGGGGTATCCTAACCTGTAAGCTATTACTCTAAGCCCATTATTCTATTCTTTATACCAAAGAATGATTTCAACTATTATTTGTGAACTTCGACGTAGTTCTCATGCCATAGTGACCACATTTATAGTTTTTTTGCATAGCTCATTATGTCATCTCTTGATACATACTCACAAATATATGAATCTAAAGATGATAGATCATATTATATTCATTCCCAATATATCCTAGTACAAATTGTTGGTATGTATGCCTAGAGAGCCAATCATATCGTACTTCTGAAGGCATATTACATAAAATATTTAATTAATAATAATAAAGTCAACCTTCCAGTTCATTTTGTTTCACTCAATTATAAGATAATGAGGAAACATAATGAATGTCTAAAGAATGATATTACTCAACAAAGTATGTCTTCAATTACGTGACTTGAACAGTGAGATACATACATATATTAAGAGTGTGTACATTATTATTATGTCCCTAGACGAATGCTACTATGGAAGTAAGATAGAAAACATAATCACTTAAGATTAGAGTGTGTGTTGGTTGATGATAGAATCTCATCAATAATGATGTGTGATATCAAACCAAGCACATAAATACTTGTTGGGGAACTATGTGTTAGACAGACCCACCTTGAGGGTGACACATGGATACCCAAATTGGTCATCATAGTCATCTCTAATAGTGAAGGTGGTGATTGTGGTACTTAGACCTGAAATCACTACACTCATCTCATGTAGTTTGGTGTGCTTTGACTTCATCCAACGTGATCTGAAATAACAGTTTCCATAATGGTAATGATTGGGTGCACTATGACACATGGGGATGACTGAGTGATGTAGATGGGATTTGTCCCTCCTAGGGGAGTTTCATATCCTGGCCACTTGATTAATGAAACTGAGAAATGAATGTGCATGAACATGTGAATCAATATAAGATATTAAGGTCACATATATCTCATACAGTCTGATCTAGGTTCAAGAACATGGATTGAATATTGAGAGGATGGTGTTTCCATGCCTCAAGTTCATTCTGGTTATTAGAGGTAAAATAATTAAACAATCATTGTAATACTTTACATGGATTGTAGGTTGAAGTTTTTCTCCAACTTTCCATTCACTTGGGTAGCACCAATGTGTGACTTGGCACCACTCTTTTCTTGTGATGTGATAAACTAGTTATGGACATTCATTGCCAATGTGATATATATATTATACCTATAAGTTCACACACTTAGGATACACCCAGAAGAGGAGCTTAATCATGAATGGTAATTGAGTTGCCTACCAAAGTGTTTGGTTATTAAATTTAAGCTCACCTAACCCACTGGTTTAAGTGTTGAGCTGACCGATTGGAGTGCTACGTTGATGGGAAATTACATTAGCTGAGTTCTTCTTGAACAAGGGCATGAACTGACCAGTTAACCTAGTGAACTGATCAGTTAGAGGTCTTGAGATGACTGGCTCACAAGGGTGAGATGCCTGGTTCATGGTACAATTCAATTGCATCAAGGATTAGTGTCGACATCATGTTGTGCATTAGTTGGATTAGAATTTCCAATTCATATGTGATTGGGAAACATGTCAAAATGACCAATTTGTTGTGCAAACAAATTGACTCACATGTCAATCGGCTAGTTCTAATCAGTTCACCACTCACATTTTGTGAATTTTGTGATATTCTAGTCCCTTCCACTCCCACATAGACTAGGAACCATGACTCTAACCCCTCATATAAATAGAGTGGTACTGGGGGTTTCTCAAACATAACTCAATTGCCTCTGAAAATTATTGTCCTCTCTGGTTTTGGTAGCCAATACAAAGCCTGAGCAAGTCCTACCTGATAAACAGAGGGATAACAGGGGAGAACAATTGTGGGAGAGCAAGTTGGTGACTAGTACACCAACAGGAGGGATAACTCCTCCCTATATGTTCTAGTAGAATGATAGGAGTTCTAGGTGGTTTGTGTGGACTACTACAGAGGTGAGGAGTCTGTTGTCTAATACTAGGAGGACAACGTCAGCCGGGAGTTTGTGGTGAAGACTGGGAGCTGATGTAGATGTCATCCAGTACAACTAGGAGTTCTACACTATTGCAACGAGTTATAGTCGTCGGACTAGCTCTAGGACCAGGTATGAACTCGTTAAACTATTCTTCCTATTATATAGTTGTTGACGTGATCTTTTTGTTTAATGGGGAATATAGATTTTTTTGTTTCTACTGCATACTCTGTGCCCATATTTCCCTACAATGGTATTAGAGCCACGTCAATTTACTATGTTTTGATATTTATTGATATGATTGGATTTTTAGTTTATTTATTACAGACAATGCAAATATTTCAAATGAGTAATGTACATATCCAATTGAAGACCACATATAATCCCAAACTAGTATATATATGCTATGATATATATGCAAGTTACATGTGTCACCCTAAAATTAGTTTTGATGGTGGATGTGTACCATGGTTATGGCCAATTACTCATAAATCTATGTATGGTTGTACGGTTTATTTTATTATTATTTTAATCATGATTTGCACATAAGCCTCTACCTTCTTCTTCCCAATGTAAAAGTATAATTCTTTCCTACCTTTTCTCCCCCTCAAATGTAACTTGATGTTTCTCTTTACATTCAATAAGTTTAATTGCAATAGGATAGTTTCTTTTCTTACAACAAAAAATGTGACGATCACCGTCAGGTGATTTGACCGTTTCACGTGACGAGATGATCAGCTAGAGGACTTAGGAGGGCATACCATAGGGGGATCAAACCGACCGGATGGTGAACCCAACTGACCAGTTGGAGGTGTCCAGACATTGGTTGGATAGGAGGCCATCAGACCATTTCAGATGACCAACTAACCGGACAAGATGTGAGCTGACTAGTTCAAAGGTTGAACCGATCAACCCAGATTAGCAACATAGATCTACACCAACAACAAGTTCATGCATGTGATGTAAACCTAGGTGGTAGTAATTATTTGTGGCTCTAAGGAATTATAATATATATGGCCATAACCATCCCTAATGTTGTATATTGCATGATTATGTTGTGGGATAAGTATGTATATGGTATGTACTAATATTGGATATGTATATGTATATATATGATATATATAAAACCACTCAATCAAATATATTAAGTCTTTAGAGGCTTTCTATTAGCAACACACATGAAAAACTTGATCGACTAAGCGTAGGTTATGCCCAAGCATGGCACGTCGTCCATATCGTGGAATTTTGATGGTACTAATGTAACTTCCCCCCAAGCATGGTGCATTATTATCATGTTGGATTTTGGGTCAGGCTTAACTATGTGTCCTTAATGAGATTAAGTACTAGAAGTACACATATGACTATGGAAAAGAGTTACACATATCATCTATCCAAAAATTGCATAAGATGAATTTGAAAACATTTCCTACCTTAATGATTGATTATGGACGCTGGTAGTTGTCGGGTAATAATTGAATTATTTTGGATCTTGGCTAATTAGAAGTTTGTTTACTACAGTCTTCCAAATTAATAATTGAGGGTGGTCAATTTGATCAAAATGATGAGAGTGATAGCTATTAAAGATCTAAATAATATCATCAATTTTAATCAAATCAAAGAAAATCAAAAATGAGTTTTTGATAGATTTGAAAAACCTCTTTTGTAGAATTAAATGGCTACACACAACAACTTTTCACTGTGACCGGTCCTTGAGAAGGACAAGTTAAATGGTAATAACTTCCATGACTAGTTCAGCATGCTGAGAATCATTCTCACATAGGAGTGCAAGCTCCATATGCTGGAGATACCAGTGCCAAATGAATCCCTTCTCAATGCACCTAGGGCTGACAGGGATGCTTACAAAAAGAATACTGAAGATGGCGTTGATGTCAAGTGTCTGATGTTATGCTCCATGAACTATGAGTTGCAAAGGAAGCATGATAACATGGATGTTATTGAGATGGACACACATCTTAAGAACTCATTTCAAGATTACTCAAGATAGGAAAGATATGATGTCTCTAAAGCACTCTTCAAATGTAACATGGTAGAAGGAGATCTAATAGGTCCTCATGTGCTCAATCTCATTGGGTATGTGGAGAACTTGTCAAGACTGGGATTCCCCTTGGGTCAAGAGTTGGATTGAGATTCCCCTTGGGTCAAGAGTTGGCCACTATGTGATTCTTTTGTCTTTATTAGAGTCATATAGTCAGTTTGTCATGAACCGCAACATGAATGACTTTGACAAGTCGTTGACAGAGTTCTTGGGCATGTTGAGAATAGTTGAGGCACAAATGGAGAATCACAAGACCAAATCTGTGATAATGATCAGCAAGACAAAGGAAAAGTCTAAAGGCAAAGGAAAAACAAAGAAGAATTTTAAAGCAATCCAGAAGCCTAACTCTTCACCACTGAAGCCAAAGGGAGGAGTAAAGAAGGGAGACAATTTTCAGCATAGTACCAATCTGGACATTGGAAAAGGAATTATCGTCTCTTTCTAGAGGAATTAAATAAGAAGAAGGGGATGAGACCTCTACATCAAGTCTAATATTTATAAGATAAATTTAATTTCTTCTTCATCATGGTATGTGATATCAGATGTAGATCTAATATGTGTTGATGTGAAAGATCCGATAAGAAGTAAAGCCTTTATGAAAGGACAAAGATTGACAATGATGAAGCAAGAGTTGCTTCAACTTTAGTCTACATTTAGAATTTATATTAGCCCATTGGGCATGTAATAGATTTAGTTGAACTCCTATTTTATTATGCCAATAAACAGAAACATTTTACTTTATGCATCTTGTATGACCACAATGATAAATCAATAAAGAGTTGTTGATGCTTCTATTTCAAAGATGTAATCTTGTATGTCAATTCCCTAACCATATAATGATCTTTACATGAAAGAATCTAAAGATGAATGTTTAAATACCTAAATAATTATAATTTATAACTCAAACAATCTTTAGCATTTTCATCTAAAGAACATATATGAGAAATGCCTCTCTAGAATCCATATTGATGTTAATCTAGACTCTTTTGATTATTGAACCAATAAGAGACATGCAAGTCCTATTTATGAGCAAAATGACAAACCAACTCTCACTAGGTATAGTGGAGAGAGAAAGAATTCTATTAGGCCTTATACATGTTGATGTATGAAGATCTTATAGAATACTGCTAAAGGTAGTTGTTTGTACTTCACAATATCTCAGTTGAGATAGGGGTTGTACATGGTGAAATGCAAATAAAAATCTCTAGATGTGTAAAGAAGATCATAAATGAAGTGTAATTTGATAAAGTATTAAGAAACTTTGATTTGATCAAATGTTGAAATGTTGAAATACTTTACATCAATAGTTTGAGGACCTTCAGGATAGACTGTGGTAGTGTATCACAAGTCAAATCCACCTAAAATATGATGATGTATCAGAAAGAAGGAATTACATCCTGATGGATCATGATGTAATTATCATTTAATATAATCTTCTAGTCTCCTCTTAGATGCATGATTTACACTAAAATAATGTACAATCTACAATGATTTAAAAGAAATCATGTATGATTTTATATGGGAATGTCCCGATATGTCTTAAGCAGTGAGACTTATATAAAGAAAGAAGTTTCTTGAAACGTCTATCCTCAAACCATAATTGTTGAATGCTACCTTTAATCCTAATTCGACTACAAAATGTTTGTTGCTAGGATAACTGAGTTCCAAAAGAATCAGTGGGAGTAAAACTAGAACTCGAAATGTTAGAGGTTGACAAGGAGGTACAATAGGAATAATTGAGAATCACAAATTGTTGCGGAATCTCAAATTCTTTATGTGACAAAGAACCTCATATATCTTGTAGAACAAATATGAGATTAAAAGATTGTGAATATGATAACTTAGATGGGTTGGTCATAAGATGATCAACTAACAAATCAACTAGAATCTATTGAGAATAGAATATGAGAAATGGCTTAAAGCCATTATGGAGTCCATGCTACTAACCAGGTATGGACTTGATAGTACCACCTAAAGGGATAAAACCCAAAGGGTGCAGCTCGATTTCAAGAGGAAGACCAACATGGATAATCTAATGAGATAGATAGGTTATAAAGTTTTTCAATTAGTTCAAGGTGTTGAACATGATGAAATCCCTTTACCAATTGTCGTGGTTATTGTTGCATCTAGTATAGATTATGAGATTTGGCATATGAATCTTAAAAAGGTATTCCTTCATAGGAATATCTGAAAGGATGTGTACCTAACATAGCCTAAAGGTTTTATAACTTCATGAATGCAAATAAAGTCTATAAGCTGCAAAGTTCAATCTAAAGGTTGAGACAAGCATCTCAAAGCTGAAATCTTTGTTTTACCAAGATAGTCACATATTTGACTTGAGCCAAGATAAAATATGAAATCTGTGATTACAAAAGATTTAGTGGGAGAATATATGAATATTCTACATGTTGATGGGGAAAAACATCTCAATACTATAAACATTGAGACATGACATGGAAAAACACCTTCAACAATGAAGGATTAAATGAAAACATCCAATGTGATAGGAATTAAGATCTACAAGGATAGTTCTAAAAGTTTCACGACCTAAATATGAGCACATACAATAGCAAGATGTTGAAAGTGTTCCACATGAAGGATTTAATGAGAGAGAATCTATCCATTCTACATAGAATTAGTCTCTCACGAACCCTATGTTCTAATTCTTGTGAAGAATGGAAAGACTTAAGAAAGGTTCCATGTGACCAACAATGGATCTATCATGTAATCTATATAAATGTACTCATCCCATAGTCTTTTATGTATTGAACATGACAAGATGATATTAGTTTCCAATGGGGGTCATTTGAATGTCATTAAAGGACATGCATTAGTGCTTGCAAAAACACCAAAGGATTATTTTCAAAATTATAGCAATGAGGAAGAGTTGGGTGTAATGGGTTACACCAATGCAAGCTTCTGGAATGATAGAAAGTGATCACAATATAAAATGTGTATAATTTTAAGAAAAATAGTTGTAAGTTGGAAGGGTTCCAAACTACAGACCATGAATTCTATTCTACAATAGAAGTTGAGTATCCTAGAGTTATGGACATATGAGTGGGTACTATATGGATCTAGAAGTTCATATGGATTAACTTAAATATGTTCCAACCATTGATGACACAATAGAGATACTGTGACAACAATGGAGCTACTCATTAGGTAAGGAATATCAGATAGCACATTATTGCAGTCCCATCTCATATGAAATGTTATACAACAAAGAGATGAGAAACATGAAATATATAGACTAAAGGAGAAGATGTTGCTAACCCATTGGATTAGAACGTGTGCAATAGAAATATGATGGACATGTTTAAATCACTAAGAATGAGATTCATGGGTGATTGGCCCTAAGTGCAAGTGGGAGTATGTTGGTATGTATGCCCAGAGATACAATGATATGATGATTGTGATGGCATATTACATAAATGATTTGATTAATAATAATAAAGGCACAATTATGAGATAATAAGGAATCATAATGAATGTCTATATAATGATATTAGTCAATGACGTATGTCTTCAAGTACATAACTCAAACAATGAGATCATACAGATGCTAAGAGTGTGCACATTCTTATTATGTCCCCATTCAGATGTTATTGTGGAAGGTAGATAGACAACAATATCACTTAAGAATGGAGTGTGTGTGTTGATGAAAAAATCTCACCAGTCATGATATTTGATATCAAACCAAGCACATATATACTTGTTGAGGAACAATGTATTAGATAGACCCACCTTCAGAGTGACACATGGAAACCCTAACTGGTGGTCATAGTCATCTCTAATAGTGAAGGTGGTGATTTTGGTTCTTAGACCTGAAATCACTACACTCATCACATGTCATTCACTATGCTTTGACATCATCCATGTGATCCTGAATAAGGTTTGTCATAATGGCGATGATTGGGTGCACTATGACACATGGGGATGACTATGAGTGATGTATATGAGATTTGTCCCTCTTAAGGGAGTTTGATATCCTGACCACCTATTTTTGTTATAAATTGAAAATGGGAAAAAGGTTTGGAGTTGCCATTAAGTTTTAATTGAAAAAAACCCAGAAAACCATAAAAATGAATCATTCATGGCTAAGGAAGGAATTCATACATGAATCTAAATTTGACACACTCATTTATGAATTGGGAAAGGTTGGAACATCAATACCCTGATCTGCTTATCAAGATAGTATTGTGAGGGTTTAGCAAAAGATGAAGAACAAAATGATTTGATGTTGCTCTCACCTTGCTTTGTACCGCGTGTGAGAAAGGGTTTCACACTTTCAAGCGAGGAGCAGATTCATGCTTCGGGAAGTCTCTGGTAACAATATGGGGTCAAAAGCAGACGTCGTTCCAATCTGACGCCAACCACTTTCATGTGTCTGGGTGCCAGTGGCTTTAACACTTCTCATCTTGAAAGGGTTTCACATCCCTGAGTGTGAATCAATTTCACACAAGGATGTAGTTTTATCTCTCTTTCTCTCTCTAGTCTCTCTCATTATCCTCTTGGTACTCTTAGGCCTCAAGAAGTGGGGTAGCAGGGTCCTTTTCTAGGGTCCTCTTTCTCCTTTTCTAAGAGTCGAGGGAGTTTTTAGGGTGGTTTTTTCCTCTTTCTCCCAATTGCCAACTCACTCTTTCTCAGGGTGTTCAAGGGATTCCAAGTGACCCTCACTCATGCTTCCCAAGACCATTGTGGTATGGATGGGTGCCAAATCTGTTGCCAATTTCTGGAACGAAAGGGTTTGACGCCCAAGTTCTTGTTTTCTGAAATAAATTAAATCTATGCAAATTGGTTTGACACATTTTTGTGTGAAACCCTCTGGCACACAACCTGATATGCCAAATGAGAACCCCATATGTGTGCGGTTTGGTTCGACACATCATGGTGTGAAACCCTTTTGCGCCTAGATATCCTTTTTCTGAGAATTAATGAATGTGTGTGAATCAGTTTGACACATTTTGGTGTCAAACCCTTTCGTTCTCATTGTGATATGTAAAAGGGACCCTGAATGTATGCATGTTGGTTTGACTTATTCGAGTGAAAACCCCTTTGGATTCAAAATGAGATATTTTCTCAGAAGTTACCAAGAAAAAGGGTTTGAATTTTGTCTAATATGAGTGCAAAGTAGATTTGCGTCGATAATTAGTATGGTCGGGTTGATATGTTTTGTAGGTCTCACCTTAACCTAGATAATCTGTAAATTTAAGGCTTTGTTAAGTTTGATGCGGGTCCACATCTGAGTGAACTTTGTGCAAATCAATTTTGCACTCTCAAATGTATTTAGTGTGCCCATTTTTTATTCTTTTCTCAAGAATTGGGGTTTTTACTCATTATAGTTTGATGCTGCTATCATTGTGTAATTAACTCAAATAGGAAGGATTTGATGGGGTCCAAAAAATGAGGTGTCAATTATTTTCCCATCTCAAGATGAAGTACAAGACATGGTTGGTGAATCCACCCATATCGAGGGCTGATATCTTGAGACTTACTTACACTCATTTTTCGTAAGAGAGCATTATCGACATGAATACATTTCTTTTGGCTAGATTGGTCTTTCACTATGCTCATTGATTGAAAAGACTCATAACTGAGAGCCAAAAATCATATGAAAAAAAAAAGAATTTGTGGTTGTCAAATTATAAAAGATGTCTTCAAAATATAAATGGCCTACCTTGGTAGGGATTGAAACCAAATCTATCTTGGGAGAGAATACCTATAGTAGTAGGACTTTAATGACAAAACACACATTGCCAAACTAGTATAGATGGGCTCAAAAGATAGATGGGGTACTTTGTTGAATCCTCGCTTAAATCCCTATCTCAAGATGAATAATAAGGAACCAAAGTAATGGTTGTCATGGTATTTTATGAATTGATATTGGTGCTTTAAGAACTGAACAAAAGTGGTTTTTGCTTGATTTATTATTATTATTTTAATTTATTTTTCTTTTTTTATTTACCGTTGGAGCGTCAAGGGGTTGCATCAGTTTTTACATATTTATTTTTAGTTTTTGTGATTTTTTTGTTTACAAGTTTCTTTTATCATTTAGTGTTGGGGCACCAAAGAGAATGGCATTTTTTTGGCTATTTTTGGGGTTTTTCGTTTACTATTTGGGTGCCAAAGGGGTTGGCGCCAACCTTTTTTTTATTTTGTTTTTTACTGTTTGGGCTCCAAAGGGGTTGGTGCCAAAATTGTTTTTCAAAAATTCTTTTTTATGTTTTTTTATTTACTGTTGGAGTGCCAAAGGGATTGGTACTATTTTTTTATTTCACTGTTGGAGTGCCAAAGGTGTTGGCGTTGAGTTCTACTTTTTTGTCAATAGTATGGAGCCATTTTGTTTGCGGTGAAAGGGGATTGCACAATTTTTTATGCTCTCTTTTTTTGCGTAAAAGGGAATTGCATTTTTTTTGTTTGCCGAGCACGGAAGGGTTTGCCACTCATTTTTTTTACTTTTACAGAATTATAGTTTGATTAGACAAACACTCTTTATAAAATAGAAATCCTAACGAAAGACTATAAATAAAGGATTGTATGGTTAGATCTATTACCACTCGAGCGACAACAAAATAACGTGAAGTCGAAAGGTTTTCACGCTTGGAAGCGCGAAAGGGTTTGGCACTCGAAAGTACAAAAGGGTTTAGCACTGGAAAGTGCAAAGGGTTTTACATTTCAAATCGTGTTGCTGTTTCGTGGAAGAATATCTGAGTCTGAAATGTCTCGTGTCATGTGAAGTCACTTCAAATTGACCTATGTCGAAGCAATCTGCACTAATATGTGTTAATGCAACATGTGCCAATCTGTGTCAAAGCGATCTGCACTAGTTTGTGTCAAAGCGATCTGTGGCAATTTGTGTCAAAACAATCTGTGCTAATCTGTGTCAAAGGGGTTTGTGTTAGTCTGCAAAAAACAAATATGCACCAGTCTATATCAACCATCTGCGTCAGTCAATATCAACCATATGTGCTTGTCTTTGTAAAATGGATCTCTACAAGTCTGTATCGAACATCTTCGCCGGTCTGTATCAACCATCTGCATCAGTTTGTGCAAAATGGATATGCACCAGTCTGTATTAACCATCTGTGCCACTCTATGTTAAATGGATTTGTGTTGGTCTATATCTACGCCAGTCTATTGATGACAATGAAAATCCTCTGTCAAGTTCTAGAGTTGAAGAAGGGTTGTGACAAATTTGAAATTGCACATGAATGGATAGTTGATATGGATATTACTAAAAGGATGAACATGCATAGTTACAACATCAAGAAATCCCTGATGGATCTGGTATATCTTTGCATATCTCGAGAATGGATGGCAGCTGCAGAGCAATTCTGGGATTACTACTCACAACATTTCAATTTGGCAATGTGATCTTGACATCGACGTTGTAAGACATAGAGTTGATCACCCTATTGAAACTGAATGATAAATGGCCTTGGATCGTGTAGAGACAACATTGGCGTACAAAACTTAGCTGATTGATTGATATAAAGAAGAAAGTAGCAGACAAATTCATTGATATAGAGCAACACTGTATAAAAATTATTACTTTTTGGGGTAGTTTTAGTAAAGCAACAACTTATAAGAAGCTAAAGCAAGGAAAAGGTCATTTTCATGCCTTCTTGATAGTTTTGTTTGGTACACTATTCTTTGGGAGTCAAAATGGAAAGGTTAGTGCTAATGTGGTTTCCATGGTTGCATCCATAGAGAAGTGAGATACTGTCATCCCGTCGATCCTGAGTGAGCTTTATCGGTGTCTTAATGCTACAAAATATTCTGGGCGGATGGTGGGTCCATTTAATGTGTTGCAACTCTACTTTGGGATGCGATTGAGTTCTGGTACCTTTATCGTCGATTTCCATTTGATGACCAACCTTGCTAAAAATTACCTTACTAATCGAGATATGTTGAATATGTCCTTCCAAAAGAGAGGTGAAATAGTCGTATGGTTGGGGAATCTTGAAGATGAGGTGGTTACATGGACATGGATGTCATGAGGGATTGACACATCCTAGTACGAAACCACTATGCTGGGTTTTAATAATCTTATTATTTTGTAGGGCTTTAGGAGCTGTCATGCATATTTCCCCATTAGAGCATTACGCTAATTTGGGAGAACTCAAGTTTTCTATTAGCTGGATCAAATGTCGCACTACATACTAAGGATGTTGAAGAAGGTGATCATCATTTGTCGACCAAGTAAGCAGATATGTGGAATAACCTCAAGATGATGGTCCTAGAAGAATTTCATGTTTCTTGGAGTTTCACAGCAGAGTAACTACATCAACGTGAAGCATTTGAGTGTGTACAAGTGAATTGCAAGCCCGATGGAGATCTTGCAGATGAAGACCTAGTGGAGGAGATGCTAAAGATTAAACATAACTTTATTATGATCTTTCATTTTTTAGGTTGGTTGATTTAGGGTAGAAGTGGTTCATTTTATGAGATTGTTGTTTTCATTTTCTTATTAGTTTTTTCAGATTTATCATCATAAAAAATGTTTCAAGTTTTGGATTATTTTTTTTATTATCCATCTATAGTAATTTAAATTTAGTTCCTTTTTTGAAAACTCAAGAATATTCTTTTCTCTAGAACATCATGTCACAGGGTCCCAATTTTTCAAAGGCTATCATCGGGTTGGTTCCTTTAGTGAATATGTTCACTTGGTTATGTCAAATGAATGGAAAGATTGTAGATGTGATGAACTTATGGTGTGCATATATCCCTTCTGGTTCCATCGGGCTTTGGGATTGTGGGACATCGATGCTTAGAACCTTAAGATGGGGGTACAAGCTTATTGTCTTTGATATTCTAATATGAAATCATGTAATTTGCTTAATGTGGCTAATTAGGGCTAATAACGCTCATTAATGTGTAATAATTAAAAAGATGCTCAAGAAACCCTAAAATTTACAGAGTAAGTTCATATCAGCAATCAAAAAATAATACATAATCCTGAGATCACAATGATACACATAATTGATGATTATATGGTGTTGACTTGTAATGTTTATTTGAAACCCTAATTGGAGTAGTGTATATAACCTAGGGTTAATATGAGCACACAATGATATAAAAATTGATGATCATACATTTGGTACTAAACTAGAATACTGTTGGCTAAATTGGACATTATTATACCCTTTATTTTGATGATGACAAACATTTCATTCTTATGGATCTAACTTGTTATTTGAGTGTTTTAGGTATAAACAAATAAGGAAGTGGATAGTTGAAGATCTATACAAATTGAAAGATCAACATGCTTAGATTGCTTTTATTTTCATGATTTTACTCAATGTAAAACTTGTACAAGTATATAATGTACAAGTACATAGATGTCATGTAAATCAAGTGTTAGATCTTCCCTGTCCACTCACAACACTTGGATAAATCCTCCCCTAAGATATAAGCACAATTACACATTGATACACACACTTAGTAGATGACTCAACACATCGAAACATGGATTTTCTCAGTTGACAAAGTCCTGGACCGAGACACTCTTAGTCGACAACATTCTTGACTGAGATTAGTCCTTCCAGCGAACTCTATAGCCATTAGACTGAGTTGGAAAAGTAGTTGGGAGTTGAAAATGAAAGTTGCAACACATTTACCTCAACCTCCCACTCGGTCAAAGAAAAGCTCGACTGAGACAAACTCGGTCGACAAACTTCTCGACCGAGAGAAGTTATGGACTGCACTTTTCAGCACTAAAGAACTAGCTATTGCAATATAATTTAAGGACACCTAATGGCTAGTTGAGCACCAAGAACACCCTAGAAAGTGTCTAGAACGTCCCTAAGGACTTGTAACCTATTCTTATAAATAGGAGAGGCCTTAGGATACCTAAAGCATCATTTGTGCATACAATTACACTTGAGATTCGTTCTTAGTGAGCAACAAGCAAAGCTACACTTGCAATTGTGTCTTTGAGCTCTACATTAGTGTCCTATAGCCTAGTATCTCCTAGCCACCACACTAACACGTTTGTCTATAGTGGATAGGAGATCAATATGCTTGATATAGGATCAAAGCATTGTACTCATTGGTAACATTCTTTCTTTCTTCCAATCTTGTTCCTTATATTGTATTTTGTTCTCCTTGACTACTCCTAGGTTGGAGGCTGTTGAAAGGAGGTTTCTGGAGCTACTTCAAGGTGGTGAAGGCTGCTCCTGGTGACTTGGAGTTACATTAGAAGGCTGCCTCAAGGATTGAAGCTACTTCTGGTGAAGGAAAATATCAAGGGTGAGCTTGGAGTTACTTCAGAAGGCTCCTTCTAGTGGGGATTGAGGCTTTTTCATGGGTGTAAGAAAGAAATTGTATTTTTTGTAACTTCCTAGCGAGATAATAAAATAAATTTCTTTCAAAAATCCCAGTTGGAAAAAATTGGGTAGTGGACTGACTACCTTAGATTTCTAATGTAGGAAGCACTCTACATCCTTGTGTCTTCCTTGTTTCCTCCTACTTCTTGTTCAAGTGATTTAATTGTTTAATTAACTTTAAAAACTTCAAAAAGATCTATTCACCCCCCTCTAGATCTTTCAAATACAACATCAGTAACATGAATATTACATAATAGTGATGATAAGACAAGTAATAAATCATATATCCTAATGAACTAAGTAAAAACCTAATGGAAATACTTAGGGTTTAGATGAGATATAAAGTAATAGAGAATCTAATGTTAGTACATGATCTTGACTTAATCAGGGTTTGACCAAGAGATATAAATCACATTAGGAATATGTTTTAGAATGTCTCTTTTCAAGGTACACCATTGCCTCTTACTTGGCTTATTATACAGTATGCTTGCATTATATGTGTAGTAAAATAGTTGGCAAATGATATTGGATGAAATGGTTGTTCTTGTGTGATATGTTACTTGATTTTCCATACTTATTTCTATGAACACATGAAACATAATATATATGTTCCATTATATCCAAGCACTTCAACTCTTCGGTAGTAAAGTGTTGGAAAGAAAGTACTTCAACTCTTCGGTAGTAAAGTACTTGGAAGTGATACAACTATTTGGTAGTAGATCACATTGTGAAATGATCCAAATCTTTCATAGTAGATCATAAATTCCTTACTGCATACAACTCTCAGGTAGTAAATGCATGGATGATATAATGGAAAATGTGCCTAAAATGTGTGTTCTCTTTTTGTTAATGAAAATCTATGTGCCAATATATGATTTTTCTTATATTTGTTTATTATTTCCAAGTTCTAGTTTTATCTTATTGCCAAACTTAGTAATGAGATGTATATAGAAAGACACATAGGCGTACTCAATACAATATCCTTGAATATTTTGCTGACGTGTACCATATGTTATCTATTGTTTAGGTTCTGGCTATATGATCTTGAAGACCTTTAATAGTTGAGAGTTATGTCGTGAGCTGATGTACAGGTGGGCCTATTGTCTTAAGATCATGTTGTTTAGTGGTAGTACATGTTTATGTCGTGAGCTGATGTACAGGTGGGCCTATTGTCTTAAGATCATATTGTTTAGTGGTAGTACATGTATATGTAATATTTACTATTCAATATATAATATAAAATGTTGTAACAATTCATTATCTAATTATATGTTGAATGGTGAACATGTGCTGAATGGTTATATTGCTGTTCATGTGCATGTGCTACTATTTTTTTCTTTTGACTCCCTTGATTTTCCTCTTCTTGGTCTAGTGTGTGGTGTTTAAATTGGGATTCTCACTGAGGTGAGGTTACAAATTAGACGTCACACATCAGATTAAATTTCAAAAAATCTGGGGACATCACAGGCGGTATCAAAGCATGAACAATAGCAAACCTTGAAATTTACTCATTATGCAACTCAAAAATAAAATAAAGAACCTTGAACTTTATAATCTTTAGGGTTATATTAGTTGTCTTTAGAGACTAGATCTGTGATGCCCCATGCCACAAAAAAACGAGATTACTCAAAACACAATCATGGAAGAAAGATTAACAAACCGATTAGCAGAAAACACTAAAAATTAAACCTTTTTAATACAATAGACATATGGAAAGAACCTTTACACATGGGTTCTTTCATGCCTAAAAGCATTCAAAAGGTATGTTGTAAACCTATAACGAAAGAACTGTTCCAGAACATATATATATATATATATATATATATATATATATATATATATATATATATATATATATGATTTCATCGTATCAGATATACAAAGGCACATAAAGATATCACATGTGCAAAGAATCTACAAAACGCTCCCAAAGACCCGACTGTACATGGAGGACTCTAAGTCTCTATCAACAAAAGACATCCAGCAGCACTTTCCAGCCTTATTAACTATTGCTCCTCAGGTTGCTTCTTAACCTCCTCTGCATGATTTCTACTTATTCATGCTTGTCCACCTAAAAGGGTGTTTAACCAACGGGGTGAGACACAGTCCCAGCAAGAGATATAACTCCCCAACAACTCTATTATCATCACAAATAAGATAAATTGAGCAGAAGTATAGATACAACTAAGAAGAACCAATAATGATTAATAACATGAAAGGCAATTACTGTTGGATTATGTAACATCTAAATAATTTAAAAGGAATATGAAGATCATTATTATTTTCTATCCATAACATTGTATAAAGATCAAGAAATGCTTCAACCAATATTTTCATATTTGATCCTATAAAAATATACTACACAATTGATTATGTATTCCATTATGCCCTGAGGATTTGAGTCGTATCTCCTAAATCCAACCACTACTACAGAAATAGCATTCAGTGTCGCTTTTCTGGGCGTCGGTTATTAAGGAAAACCGACGCCTATCATATAAGGCGTCGGTTGTTTAAGCAAACCGACGTCTATATTCGAAGACCAGCCAGACACGGGTACCGCTTTGTATTAAGCGTCGGTTGTTTATAAAAAACCGATGCTTAAAGTCGCCCGCGAAATCCATTTTTCGATAAAAAAAATAGTGTCATTGTCAGCGTCGGTTATATACCTAGAAAACCGACGCATATGTGCGATGAAAATTTGCGCCGAAAATGTCACTTTCAGCGTCAGTTATCCTTGTATAACCGATGCTGAAGGTGGTTCCCGCCAAACATTTTCATGAAAATATCATCCAATTGGACGTCGGTTGTTGCAAACAACCGACGCTAAAGATGTTTAGGCGTCGGTTGTTGTAAACAACCGATGCTATTTGGGAACTTCATAATCTTCGATCGCCCGACTCTTCCCCTTTCTTCTGTTTCATTGCGAGCGATTTCTCTGCTGCGGCGATTTCTCTCCGGCGATTTCTTCTCCAGCGCCATTTCTCCGGCTAGTTTCTTCTCCGGCGCCCCCTCTCCGGCGCCCCATCTCCGGCGCCCCCTCTCCGGCGCCCCTCTCCGGCTAGTTTCTTCTCCGCCGCCCCTGTTGCCCGCCCTGCTGCTCCAATCACCCTGCGCCGCCGCCACGCCTGAGAACCGGCGCCGCCGCCACGCCTGGTGTCGTCGCTCCGCGTTCCTGCCCAGTGTGCCGCTGCCTGCCCACCTTCCTGCCCACCTGCCAGCTTCGTCCAGCGTCACCCGCCGCCCTAACTCCTTTCTTCCTGCTCACGCCCGGCGCCACCCCCTTCTTCCTGCTTCGACCACCACTGCTGGGAGCTCGCCTATTTGTCCGCCGTCGCTAACGAAAGGTATGTAAGCTGAAATAATTGGGTACTGCTGTAATGCATCGAAGTAAATATCCTATTGCTCTTATATACTAGTAATGCATGATTAGTTTTACTGATTTCCTTGCTGCTTTCAGTGATTAATGATTGGTACTACTGGTTAGTATTACTTTAGTGATTACTTTAATTCAACAATTCATAGTTTGTTATTTACAATTACTGATCTGCTTGCCGATTTTAATGATTAGAGATACTGATTAATAGTAAGTATTGATGAATACTTAGTTAATTACTGATTTGTTGATTAGATATGTATAGAAGTTCCTTATAAATATATTTTTTATATACACATACATGTAATTTTGTATAAAATACATGATGTAGTGTGATCTTAAATCCTAGAGTGTACCCCTTTTGTTCTATGATGGTACCTATGACCCTAAATACATCCATAAGGGTCTATTGTATCCTAAAGAAGATTTATTTCTTCCTTCTGCCCTAATTTTTATATGGATCTTAATCTTATATCGCTTACTCATAAATAAGGAAATATCCTCCCTTATGACCACCTTGATGTGTATGTCCCATATAATCCACATGTTGGACCCTAATGATACAAATTTTTTATGTTGAAAACGAATGTATGTTTCAAGTGTTGAACCTAATGTTGGACAATGTGTTTGTTATAGGTGGTACACATTTATTATATAAGAATGACATCACATGTGTTTGTTGGCCTAGAAAGTCAACAATCATTGTTCTTTATATTACTTGTACATTGGTATAAATTAGAATGAACAATCACTAAATTATATACTATTTGTATGGAGTCCGACTTCATTGTAGATATCTATTATTGTGTTTGTTGGCCTAGAAACCCGTCCAAGATTGACTCATTAGGAGTAAATCTTGGATAGTCCCCGGTTTGGGACTGTTCTTGAACACCTAATCTCACTTAGGATGTAAGTGTATAATGTGTATTGGGTTTTTGAGAAAATTTTGGTAGCATTTCCCCGTTTGTTCTCTAAGTACATATGTACTTAGAGAACAGCGGGGAAATGCTACCGAAATTTTCTTGAAAACCCAATACACATTATACACTTACTAGTGAGATTAGGTGTTCAAGGATGGGATAGGTGGTACACATTTATTATATATAAGAATGACATCACATGTGTTTGTTGGCCTAGAATGTGAACAATCATTGTTTTTTATATTACTTGTACATTGGTATAAATTAGAATGAACAATCACTAAATTATATACTGTTTGTATGGAGTCCGGCTTCATTGTAGATATCTATTATTGTGTTTGTTGGCCTAGAAACCCATCCAAGATTGACTCATTAGGAGTAAATCTTGGATATTCCCCGGTTTGGGACTGTTCTTGAACACCTAATCTCACTTAGGATGTAAGTGTATAATGTGTATTGGGTTTTCGAGAAAAGTTTGGTAGCATTTCCCCGTTTGTTCTCTAAGTACATATGTACTTAGAGAACAGTGGGGAAATGCTGCCGAAATTTTCTTGAAAACCCAATACACATTATACACTTACTAGTGAGATTAGGTGTTCAAGGATGGGATAGGTGGTACACATTTATTATATATAAGAATGACATCAAATGTGTTTGTTGGCATTTCCCCGTTTGTTCTCTAAGTACATATGTACTTAGAGAACAGCGGGGAAATGTTGCCTAATGTTTTCCTAATATATACTTGTTTCCTAATATATACTTGTTTTCTCTGATCATAGAATGGATAGATCATGGATGTCCATTCGTAATCGTTGCACCCCAGAGTTTATATCTGGTCTTGATCAGTTTATTAGATTTGCCGAGGAACATAGGAAAAAACCTACAAATAGGTTCTACTGTCCATGTAGGCATTGCGGTAACAACTTGAAAGTCAACAATGGTGAGGAAATCAAAAGTCATGTCATGTGCAACAGGATTGTACAAGGCTATACAGAATGGCACTGGTATGGAGAGATTTCAAAATCAAAACCAGTAGATGTCGATAGCAGTGCTTGGGTGGAAGAAGAAATTGCCTCCGATGACGTAAATGTGAACGAACCAGTTCCAGCAGACATCGTTGATGTGATGCTGGATAGTTGTAGGGTAGAGAACACCGATCCACCTCCTATCTTTACAAACATTGTGCATGATGTTGAGATACCGTTATACACAGGCTGTGCTAAGTTTACGAAGCTTAGCGCTGTGTTGAGATTGTATAAGTTGAAAGCTAACAATAGATGGAGC
The DNA here is from genome assembly GCA_963693085.1 of Alisma plantago-aquatica. Lineage (NCBI taxonomy): Eukaryota > Viridiplantae > Streptophyta > Magnoliopsida > Alismatales > Alismataceae > Alisma > Alisma plantago-aquatica. The sequence goes on along the minus strand of OY856412.1, from coordinate 1,486,303,931 downwards.
GACAAAAGCTTCACTTCATTGTTGACTTTGTTGAAAGAAATGCTTCCTGAAGGAAACAAGCTTCCAATCTCAACATACCAGGTAAAGAAAATGTTGTGCCCAATGGGAATGGAGGCCAAGAAGATACACGCATGCCCGAATGATTGTGTATTATTTCAAAAGGACTATGTAGATTTGAAAGATTGTCCAAAATGTGGTGCGTCACGGTATAAATTGACGACTTCGGGGGAGTCCAAAACTGGTTCTCCTACCAAGGTGTTGTGGTATCTACCTATAATATCATGGTTTCAACGCTTGTTTGCAAATCCGAAAGATGCGAAGAATTTGAGGTGGCATGCTGATGTTAAGAAAAATAATGATGGGATCCTACGACATGCGTCTGATTCCCCACAGTGGAAGAAGATTGATCTATTGTACCCTAAATTTGGTGAAGAAGATAGGAATCTAAGACTTGGGCTTTGTACAGATGGGATGAATCCGTACGGGACATTGAGCAGCCAACATAGCACTTGGCCAGTCATGCTTGTTATATACAATCTTCCTCCCTGGATGTGTATGAAAAATAAGTACGTTATGTTGTCATTGTTGATATCGGGCCCTAAACAACCCGAAAATGATATCGATGTTTATCTTGAACCTTTGATTGATGACTTAAATAAACTTTGGGCTGAAGGTGTGATGACCTATGATGCTTCAGCAAGAGAGACATTTCGTTTGCACGCTATGTTGTTTTGCACTATTAATGACTTTCCAGCATATGGGAATTTGTCTGGATATAGTGTCAAAGGAGCTAAAGCGTGTCCTATATGTGAAGAAAACACTGATTCAATAAGACTAAAACATGGCAGCAAGACTATATATCTTGGTCATCGAATGTTTCTTTCAAAATTCCATCCATATCGTAGGAAGCGCAAAGCATTCAATGGATGGAATGATGAACGGAGTGCACCTAAACCTATACCAGGGGATGTTATTTATGAAAGAGTAAAAGACATTGTCAATGAATTTGGTAAGAAATCACAATGTAGTATGGCCACACGGAGTGACAATTCTTCATTCAAGAAGAAGTCAATATTTTGGGATCTTCCTTATTGGAGTTCTTTGACAGTCAGGCATTGTATCGATGTAATGCACGTTGAGAAAAATGTCTGTGATAGCATCATTGGTACTCTATTAAATATACCAGGTAAGACTAAAGATGGGATAAAATCCAGACTGGACCTACGTGAAATGGGAATAAGGTCAGAATTAACAGAATTACGTGAAATGGGTAATAAAAGAACATACTTACCTCCCGCTTGTTACACGTTGTCTAGAAAGGAGAAGAAAACTTTTTGTGAATGCTTGGTAAATGTTAAGGTGCCACATGGTTACTCATCCAACATCCGTAGATTGGTATCAATGAAAGATCTGAAGTTGATAGGTCTTAAATCTCATGATTGTCACACTCTAAAGAACATCCACATGGTTACTCACCCTATAATTATTTCTTTAGATGCAGATTATGCAGGTCAATCATACGATAGCTCTTTATTTATACAAGATATTATTGAGCTGTTTATGTATGATTGGCTGAATACATCAATGATAGAGACATGGATAAGGTGAGATCTTGTTTATACATCCATATACCTTGTGTAAGATCCGGTGATCTGGTTTCTTATATATTAATGCATACGCCTATATGTTTTGCAGCTACTTAGTCGAAGATCATTGCAAACAATTTGCATTTGATCATTTGGGATTTTTTATTCCATCATTGATTAGTTTGGTAGCTAAAGACCCTGATAATGTTCAACAATACTGTATAGATGCTTTTACAATTTTTGGTCAGCAAAAGAAGACGATAATAATAGCTCCATTCAATGTCAAGTAAGTTTACTTTATTTATAATTTGGACTTAAGAAAATTCCATTTTTATTTTGCATTTTGAGTTATTAATTGTTAACTTCTTACCTCTAGCGGTAGACATTGGGAGTTACTAGTTATTGTCCCCGGGACATTCACTGTTTATTATCTAGATCCTGCGGGGAGTACATTGAACCCTAAAATTGAACACGTAATGAGAATGCCATTATTCTGGTGAGAAATATTTCATTTTTATATCCGTTAACATCTTTTATTACATTTCTATTTACTTATGCAATTTACTGTGTTATATTAACATGTAGGGGTTTAGATGCATTCAAAAAGGCTGGAGGAAAGGTCCCAAGGAAAAAGAACCAGCCAATAAATTGGGAGAACGTACAAGTAAGTTCCCGACTCCCCGACTCCAATGTATATATCATTGATGTGAATTGTGCTTAGTTGTATTATTTTGTATGTTTCAATTTATAGTGTGCTACACAAGACAATGGCTGGGCATGCGCATACTATGTGATGCGATTTATGCAGATGATTATCAAACATGTCGCATTGGACATCGATAGCATACATGAGGTATTATATATAGTCTCATTAGTTAGTATGAAATATATCAATCTTATTTTTATATTATTACTTATATATATACATCATTCTCTTTGCAGGTGTTTAAAACTGACCACACTATAGGTAAACGCCTAAAAAATATACATGCTCCATATACGATGGAAGCATTAAATGAAGTAAGAGAAGAATGGGCAAAATCCATACAAGCAGTGGCAACTATAAGATATAATTGGGATGTTGATAGCGATAATGAATGATACTTTGTAAATGAATATTTCTGAATGTTAATACATTTATTTGAATGTTTCTATATGTGTGAATGTGAGAATTGAATTGATGTCTGAATGTATGTACTTGTGTGAAATTTTCCTTGTGACTTTTGCAGGTTTGCAGCCTGTTTGTAGGCTGATATCAATGGATGTCGTAAACCTACAGTTCAGAAAACTGAACTGCAGGTTCTCATCCTGCTGACCAGCCACAGCAGGCCTGCAAACTGATATGAAAAAAAAATATAAATAGGCGTCGGTTATTTATAGAAAACCGTCAGCAAAGACCTACAGCGTCAGTTATGTATAGATAACCGACGCCTGATGTGGCCAAAGCAGTCCTGGAAATGGCGTCGGATATTCGTATCGAACCGACACCTATTTAAACAACCAGGCGTCGGTCTTTTGGTATATAACCGATGCCAAAAGGGTTCGCGCCACAGAAAATGGCGTCATCTAGGAAACTTTATGCATCGGTTATCTACTAAAAGACCGACGCTACATGGAATATAGGCGTCAGTCTTTTAGTAAATCACCGACGCAGAAAGTGCCCTAGATGACGCCATTTTCTGTGGCGCGAATCCTTTTGGCGTCGGTTATCTACTAAAAGACTGACGCCTATAGGTTAAATAGGCGTCGGTTAAAAAACCGACGCCGAAGTGTTCGACCTTTAGCGGCGCCCACATAGGCTTCGGTCAGAAACCGGCGCCAAATGGGGTTAAAAGACCGACGCCAAAGGCCATTTTTGTAGTAGTGAACCGACCTCTTGATAAGTTGAAATATATGTCATACAAGGTCAAATGGAAGAGATGGAATCCATGACCTCACCTTCCTCGGTTAGTACAAGTAAATATGTAGTGACATCATGAGTCATCTGCTTCCAATGACATATAGTCTAGCTATGCATATTTATCCCACCTCGGTATAGGTCACGACGATAGAAAAATTGAGCTACGTCTTACAACAGTGCTCTTCCAGGGTTTGACTTATAGTCAATCCTATGATACATTTTTGGGCATGACTTACAATCAATCATGTGATACATTTCCAGGCATGACTTACAGTCAATCCTATGATACATCTACATTCAGGACACAAGGAGATACCTCAACTTGTACCTTGCATATTCAACAATATGTGCTCTATGTTTAAACTGATTTCACCGTTCAACAAGTACTGACACTGAATGGATCTATGACACAAGGAAAACTACACTTTTAGATTTCACTTGATTAATTTGATCAATTTAAACATCTTTAAGCATCAACAAGTTACAACGTATAACCTCTAAATGAGATCTACATAAATAGGGCATAACACATCACTAGATCAAACTGAATCACAACAAGTGTGATCTCATCACATCATGTCTCTTCATGCTTATTATTTACCATATGTTCATCACATGGACCAATGACCATCACAAGGACCACATGCCCATTCCAAGGACCAATGTCCATCACAAGGACCACATGTCCATCACATCATAACCACCATATCTCATACCTGGCTATGTACATCAATTAGTATCACCTACATGGTTAGAAGCTAATAACAAGAAGACAAAGCATAATCATCTCATAAAACTCAAACCATACATTTACATCATACACTTTACATCATGGCAATTGGGGTTTCACTTCTCCCATTTAGGGTGCACAGGGTTGGATCACCAACTACCCTTAGGTTATCACTTCCTTCATCGTTATGAAGTATATTTATGAGATGTGTTACGAGACATAGAAGCATGTTTCTCATTATCATTTTAAAACATGTGGAGAGGCATAGCTTTCAACATCATATACATGATTACACAATAGGGTATCACATCACACCATGTAACCCTAGAATCAACAAGATGCAACACTACACATCACATAGGGTATCAATTGAGGTTAGGGTATCGGTTAACCCTAGGTATCGAGCAACCACACTAAGGTTTGGTATCGACCACCATATTAAGGTAGAGTATCAGTTTATCATCACTTACATTGGTTTATCATCACTTGTATCGGTTTATCATCACTTGTATTGCAATCAACACCTCAATGAGAGGGTGCCGACCAAGGAACAACAAAAGATATCGGTCTATAGGTTCATGAGAAAGTATATTGGTCCAACCATCTCATAAGGTATTGCCCTTACCATCCATTAGGGTATCAACCTCACCTTCAACTAGGGTATCAGCCTATGTTCCCCTTTGTGTATCGACCACATAGATCTCCATAGAATATCGACCATTAGGGTTTGGTTGTATCAGTTGAACCTCAAGGGAAGATGTTTCTCACCTCTATTCAAGATGTCTCGGGCTAGGGGGGTATCGGATTTCAAGGTGTGTCAGATTAGACATGTATCAGGTTAGGGTTACCCATGTCAACTTCCATACATAACTAAAAGAATGGTTATTCCACACTCTTCCTCCCTAGTCATCACTAGATCATAACAAGTCACATCATAAGAGGTATATCGGTTTAACAAGAAGCGTATCGATTAACACATCATATCAGTTTAACACGTCATATCCGTTCAGCACATCATATCGTTTAGCACATCATATCAGTTTAGTAATCTTCTACCTCATGATGATGATACTAACAAGGCAAAATAAAAGAGCAACTTATGGTAGAAACTTAACAAAGTCTTATTTCTAAAACCGAACACAAGGCTACCAAATAAAACTACTAGCAAGTAAGAGATAACTATAACATCCCTGACCTGGGTTATGCTTTAACCCTAGGTGTTTTTTTTAAGAAAGATAATTATATGCTTTCTCTTATCTTTTGAAAAGTAAATAAGGTCCAAGAGGAACTTATATTTCAATTTTAGTCCTTTTTTAACAATGTTGAAATAATGTTTTTCCTGTTTTGGACTAAAGTGCAAATTACCCAAGTTGAGGGGTTTAAATTGCAAACGTTACATGATAAAATGTTCCTCATATGTTGAAGCATCGTGATAATGAAGATGATGCAGAGGTATGGATTGGGAAAGCCTGAGTAAGAAGAAAGAATTGATAAAGCAATGTTTATGCATTTAAAATCTAGTTTTGGTGTAATGTACAATTTACCCAAAACCCAGGGTTCAATATGTAAATTACCACTTCAGAATAGTCCCTAATGTTTCTTGGCATCATGTAGAGAAAAGAAAATGAGAGGGGCATCTCATTTGTATCATTTTGGAGGAGAGAGAATCTTGATATTAAAATAATCAAGAATTAAGCATAATTAAAACCCTAATTCAATTTAATGCAAAAATAATTATATTAATTGAAGTGTCAAACAAAATTGAAATGGTTGAAATCCATATATGTGGACGTCCTTGTGCCTTGCAAAGGCAACGAAATATCTAAAGGAAGTGGATAACTCACTTGCATTAATAAAAGGAAAAGAATTATCCACTAACTTTAGGATATTATTATTATAAGGGTTAAGGTGATTAATTTTCTTTTCTTTAAATCATGGATAATTGATAGGAATAAGAGGTAAAGGATATAGCCTCATAAAAAAGGAATGTAGGGGGGCTAGTGGCAAGGAAATGGAGGAGATAATCCCTACTTTCTCTCCTTAAATGAATTTTCAATAAAATTCATATATAAGCTCATTTATCCATAGCTTGTAAAGGGAATTTCGAATCCACTTTCACTCTTTGCTTGGAAAACGACCAAGGAGCTTGGGAGCAACAGGAGGACGACCCCCAACATTTTGGTAAGCTTCTTCACCTTCTTTCACCTTGATTTCATGGTGGAAATCACAAATCAATGCTTGATTTCTTCTTATCTTCACTCGATCTTCAATTCTAGCCACTCCTTTTCACTCAAAGCTTGAGGATGAGCTTGGGATAGTTGAAGGTGTTGCTTTCACCATTAAAGACGTGGAGGTTGAAGCTTTGAAGCTCAATTGGAGGCGGGTTTTATAACTTGAACCCTTAATATTGTTATTGCATTCAATTTCTTCTCAATTGTTGATCATTTGTTCTTCTTGAAATTCACTTGATCAAATCAATGGAACCACTATGAAAATTACAAAAAAATATGAAGAATCATAGCTTGATGATGATGACATCATCCTAAGCACACACCTCAAAAATATCCTAGGCAAACAGTTTCAAAAGTTGGAAACCAATCGGTTTCATTGAAATTGGTTAAACAGTTTCAACAAACCGTTAGAAACCAAACGGTTTCAAACCATTTGGAGTGGTTGACCATTTGCAATGGTTGACCGTTTGGAGATCATAGGCTGATGTTGACGGTTGATGACCCATTAAATTCAATTGATTAGTTTCAAATGGTTCATTAGTTGAAGGTTAATTAATTATCAAACCCTAATCGGGTTAAGTGCTGAAATTTCAATTTGGTTGATTTAAAATTTTGGGTTGATTAACCCAAACGGTCTCAAGACCATTTGGAGGTCAACCAAGACCGTTTGGAGGTCTAGTGTTGAGTATGGTTGAGTAATTGAAGGACCAGAGATGGCAAATAGAAATGCAATCAATAGTTCAATTGGTGATCAATCTAATGATCTAAACCCTAATTGAATTTCACAAAATTTCAATGATGGATGGGGAAAACGGTCTCAAGACCGTTTGGAGGTCATCCAAATGACCTCAAGACCGTTTGATGTCAGGTCATATCATAATTTGATGATGATTCATTGATTTCAATTGAATCAGTTCCACAATGTTGAAGGTTCCTCAATTTCAAAACCCTAATTGAAGGTTTCTTGATTATAAATCCTAGTTCAATTGGGTTCAAAACCCTAATTGATGGTCCAATTCAAGGATGATTCAATAGTTCACTTGATGAATGAATCAAGGATTCAATTGATATTCAATTTATTGAATAAAACCTTGAATTGATTAAGTGTTGAAAGACCTTTTTGGTCCATTCAGTTTTGAGAGGGTTTGGACCAAACGGTCTTAAGACCGTTTGAGTCCAAAGGTCTCAAGACCGTTTGGGTCCAAACGATCTCAAACCTTTTGGAGACCCAAGTCCATTCGGTTTCAATGCACTTCTTTCTCAATGATTTCAAAGGCTATTTGCCCAAATGGTTTCAAATCCTTTAGAGAGTAAGGGTTAAGGTCGTTTAGTAATTCAATGTGATCATATCAATTGAAAACTTATTGTGATGAAGGATCAATTGACTCTATAATTGTTACTGATCTATCTCAAAGATAATCACTAGAGTTTTACCTTTAAGATACTAAGTGATTGATAATCCTTAGATGAGTTAATCCTTGAAACTTAAGTAAGCAATAACTCAGTACACTATGTCAATCATAGTTGTATGTACTTGATTGGAGGGTTGATGTAACCTAATCAAGTTAAAAGGATGATGGAAAGAAATTCATACATGAGTATTAATCATGTGGTGATTAGGGTATGATCCTTAGTAAAGAGATCATGAAACCCTAATCGAGAAGGTTTATGAACCCTAACCATAATTCAGGGTAACATAATGTAAAACCCCAATTATGGGAATGGAGAGTGAAACCCTAATTGGGTTGAATAGTAAACCCTAATTTTAGGGTAAAGTGCATGAAACCCTAAACTAGGGTAATGTGATGTAAAACCCTGATGCATTAATGTAATGTAGAACTCAAATCCAGGGTGATGTTGTGTAATGCTATATGAAACCCTAATCTTGGGCAATATTGTGATAAATTATAATTCTGATCTGGGTAATGGGATGAGTATTCCCAATTGACATGAATTGAGAAACCCTAATTGAGGGTGATTCCATAAGAAACCCTAATTGAGGGTGATGCCATGAGAAAACCCTAATCGGGATGAATAGTGAACCCTAATTATGGGCAATGAGATATGAAACCCTAATGAAGAGAGATTCTATATGCAATCCTAACCCTAATGAAGGGAGATGGTATGTGAAATCCTAACCCTAATAAAGAATGATAGTATGTGAAACGCTGACCCTAATAAAGAGTGATGGTATGGGAGACCCTAATTCTGATAATGGAATGGTGACTAATACACTGATAAGGGAAATACCTAAAGTGATTGATTATAGGTAACCTTATAGCAAGCAATGCCTTAACCTGAGACGAGTCCATATCATTAAAGATAGTTGGACAATTCTAATGTGTGTTCTGTGACCTATGCACTACATGATAAAGGTGATAGGTTAGTGTATAAAGTATTAGGGTGGGAAATACCCTAACACAGAATAAGTTGATGAACTTACGAAGGTTAAATGAGATGAGGGAAGTGATACATCAAGATATGATAGTTATCACATTTAGCACCTCAAAGTTGATATACCTTAGTACACTTCAAATTTAATATGTCTGGATGTGTGACACGTGTATGTTGCATCAATCATTACATTAAGATGTAATGTGCTTTATGAGCCATGAGAATGGTTGTTACTTAGTGAAAGGTGACAAGATGTAATGTGCTTTATGAGTCAGGAGATTAGTTGTTGCCTAGTGGGAGGTGACAAGATGTGGAAAAATGTGATAACTGCACAGGATTGGTAATAACCCAATACCTGGAATAATGTCACAGGATTGGTACAATCCAATACCTGGAATAGTTGCACAAGATTGGTAACAACCCAATACTTGGAATAGTTGCACATGTTTGGCATAGTTCAATACCTGGAATAGTTGCACAGGATTGGTAACAACCCAATACCTGGAATAGTTGCACATGTTTGGCATAGTTCAATACCTGGAATAGTTGCACATGATTGGTAATAACCCAATACCTGGAATAATGTCACAGGATGGGTCATAACCCAATACGTGGAATAATATCACAGGATTGGTAACAACCCAATACCTGGAATAACTGCACAGGATTGGTAATAACCCAATACCTGGAATAATGTCACAGGATTGGTAACAACCCAATACCTGGAATAGTTGCACAGGATTGGTATATTTCAATACCTAGAATAGTTGTACATGTTTGGCATAGTCTAATACCTAGAATGGATACACAGGAATAATATAAGTCCAATGCTTGTACTAGTTGCACAGGATTGGTATAATCCAATGACTGGAATATTTATACAGGATTGGTATGGACCAATGCCTGAACAAGACATGATTATGTACACTCTTATGTCCAGTATAAACCAAATCTGTTTAGAAGATTGGCTAAGGCCAACAAATAGAAACAAGAAAGACTCAAGGGTGACATATCAGAGTAATGAGTATCATGAGAAAAGCATGGGATGTTGAGTTAATACAATAGATAAATGATATACATGTTCTTCCTATTCCTTATAAAGAGAATAGATGATTTAATGCTCTATCATAGATAGTTGCAATAATTAAAGATGAGAATGATCTAAACTGCTTATCCTCTTCTCAGATTTATATTATAAACTGTAATAATAATTTTTATGGCAGAGAGTTATATCTCTCGCTGGGGTAATTTTCAATTGTTTCACCCCCGTGGGATCCAACATTTTTTAGGTGGACGAGGACGGAGGAGATTGAGAACATCTTGCAGAGGAAGAACTTCAACAGTACCAGGGACAACAGTGACAACTCAGGTTGAGTGTACTGTATGTCGTGTCTTGTAGATAGAAGTCCTATGTGTCATCTCTGTACTCTCAAGTCCTCAGAGTTAATAGTTAGTGTTTTTAATGAATCATTTTGAGATTTTGGCTTGATGCCTCGAGGTTCATATACTCTCTGTGTTTAGCTTTTAACAAGGCAGTTGATGTTGTAACCCTCGAGAAGAGATGGTACGAGATATGTACTTATGAACCAGGATGTAAATGTAATACATTGGTTCTTGTTGAAAGAGTTTTCCTATGATTGGATCTCTTTGAAAAAGGTCTTAAAGTTTAGTGATTTTTAGTAATCTGTTGCTTACATTTAATTTCGCTTAATCAATAACAATTTGTTTGTTGGTCGTCACAATAACAAGCTAAAGATAACTAGCAAGGTAACAAGTAGAAAGGTAATAATAACAAAGAAGATTTAGAGTTATATAACCCCCCTCAAGAACAACCACCATGCTTTAAGCTCCAAGGTTAAGATCCAAGCTTCCCAAGCTCAAGGTAGAAGAAGATCCTCCTAGCTCAACCTCCACAACACCTCCAAGAAAGAAGATAGGACCAAGGTTAAGAGAGAGAAAAAGAGAGAAAAGAAGATACTAAGGTCCATGGCCAATAAGAAGAAAGAAGAAGAGAAAGGAAAACTAGAAAACCATGGCTTACCAAGGAAGAAGATGGAACAGAGCACCACTAGCTTTGGTTTGCCCATAAAGATCCAAGGGAGGGTTCTCTTCAAGCTCAAGGTCAGACACTAAGGAGAGAAAGCAAGGATCACTAAAAGGGTTCTCTTGCATGGGAAGAGAGGGGTATATATACATGGCCGATGAGAGAGAGAGAGAAAGGGGAAGGTGTGACCACCTTAAAACCCTAAAAGACACATGTCCAAGAAGAAGGGACACATGTAACACCATCCAACAAGGTGATAGGATCTATGTCTCTCCCACACTTGGTCACTAAGGAAGGTCAAGGTCGATAAAATTATCCAAACAGATAGGGATGAAACCCTAGGTCACAAATCAATATGGCACTCCTCTAGAGCCACCACAACCCGATATGGTGATCCTCAAGATACCACCAAATCAATAGGATGCCCCTCAAGACACCCTCAACTGATACCAACCCTCCTCAAGGAAACCACAAACTGATACAAGGTCTCACCAAGGCTCTTAAGCCCGAGACATCACTCTTATGAACAAAACACATCTCAAACATGTTTCTAAAACATCACCAAGAATGTCACCACACAACCAAGGCCATAACAAGGCACCCAACACTTCCTCTCTCCTCTAGATAATGCCATGAGAGAGAAGGAACACTCTAGTGGTGGAAAACTTGCACATAAACCCCTATCCTAGGTGAGTTGAATTTGCACCAAAACCTCACCACAAAGCAGAAACATCAAGCAATGAGGCTCAAACAAGGAGCACAAACCTCCAACACAGCCTAATTACATCTTTGATGATTAGAGAAAGGAGTTAAGAAACATGCTTAAGTAAAACAAATAAGGTTATCCCAAAATGTGGGTCAAGGTCCTTACAAGCCATGAAACCCTAATAGGGATTTTGCCCCCGAAATCCTAAGAAAAAAGAGAAGGGTAATTCCTCCTCATCTCCTCTTTGAGATCCCACGTGAATTCCTCAAGGCCATGATGATGCCAACGAACCTTCACAAGCACAAGGTCCTTCGTCTTCAACTTCTTCACCCTCAGATCAACGATCAATACTGGACCCTCCACATAGGTCATATCCTCATCAAGCTCCACCTCCATAGGCTATAATACTGCCTCTGTATCCGAATGGTACTTCCTCAACATACGGACATGGAACACTGGAAGTAACCTGTGCAACTCAGGTGGCAACTCCAACTTGTAGGCCACCTTCCCAATTCGTGCCACAAATGCATAAGGTCCCATATACTTGGGAGCCAACTTACCCTTATTCCCAATCCTCAAAACACCTTTCTAGGGAGATACCTTCAAATTTACTTTATCTCCCACTTGGAAATCCAAAGGTCTATGATGATTGTTTGCATACTACTTTTGTCTATCCTATGCTTCTTTCATCTTTTGTTATATCAATTTGATCTTCTCTGTCATATTTGTACAAGCTCAAGACCCATAAGCTGATACTCCCCTATCTCATTCCAACACAACAGAGACCTACAACACCTCTCGTACAATGCCTCATATGGTGCCATGTCAATAGTTCTCAGATAGTTGTTATTGTAGGCGAACTCTATCAGACTGAGGTGTATATCTCAACTTCTTGAGAACTAAAGAACACAAGCCCTCAACAAATCTTCCAGGATCTGAATGGTCCTTTCAGACTGACCATCAGTGTGCGGGTAGAAAGCAGTGCTATACTTCAATTGTGTACCTAAAGTTGTATTCAATCACTCTCAAAAGTGACTTGTAAACTTATAACCTATATCAGATACAATCATAGTTGGGACATCGTGCAAGTGCACTATATCGTCAACATAGACTTGAGCAAGCTTGTCTGTTGTGAACATTGTCTTTACAGGAAGCAAGTGCACTGACTTGGTCAACCAATCAATGATCAGTCAAGTGGAATCAATACCTTTTGTTGTCCTAGGAAAACCAACTGCAAAGTTCAAAGTCACATGATCCCATTTCCACTGAGGTATAGGCAACAGTTGCAATGTTCCTATAGGCTTTTGACACTTAAATTTGACTTTCTGACACATAGCACATCTTGTAACAAATTCATCTACATCTTTCTTCAAGACTGGACACCAATACATATCCTTCAAGTTGTAGTACATCTTGGTACTACCTAGGTGCGTAGCATACATAGATGTATGAGCCTCATCCAGCACCATCTTCCTCAAATCATAAGCATCAAGAACCACTATCCTATTATGGTAAGAGACTATCTCATCTTCTTTTTTGTGAAAACCAACATGCTTCTCACTATTGAACTCTAATCTAATCTGCTACGTCACAGTGTGTGTCTGTTGAGCTTCTTTGATCTGCTATCTCAGTGTATACTTCACTTGTAATTGTGTCAACAAACCGGATAACAAAGAGACTTCAAACTTGACATTCATTTGACGCAAGGAGACCAACATGTCTCGCTTGTGACACATCAAAGAACTCAATTGACCTCTATCCATAGATGAAGATTTCTTGCTCAAAGCACCTTCCACAACATTTGCCTTTCTCAGATGATAATCGATCGTGTAGTCGTAATCTTTAATCAACTCCATCCAACGACGTTGCCTCATATTCAAATCATGCTGTGAGAAGATATACTTTAGGTTCTTGCGATCTGTAAAGATTTGGAACTTCTATCCATAAAGATAGTGCCTACAAATCATCAGGGCATGAACCACTACAACTAACTCCAGGTCATGGGTTGTATAATTCTCTTCATGTTTCTTAAGCTTTTGGGAAGCAAATGAAACTACATGCTTGTCTTGTGTCAACATACATCTCAAACCATTTCTAGATGTAGAACAGAAGACGATGTATCCTTTTCCTTGCTTGGGCAAAACCAAAATTGGTGCAGTTGTCAGCTTCTCCTTCAACATCTGAAAAGCTCGTTGACATCTGTCATCCCAAACAAACAACACATACTTCCACGTCAATCTTGTTTGGGGTAAGGCGACAACGCTTAATTCCTTGATGAACCTCCGGTAGTAGCCTACCGAACCTAGAAAATTGCACACTTCTACCTGTTGGCTAAATGGGCATCTATAAATCCCTTTGTTTTGATTATGACAAACATTTCATTCTTATTGATCTAACGAGCTACTTGAGTGTGCAGGAACAAGGTGGATGACAAAGCAACTAGGGAAATCCATATGCTTACATGTTTATGTTTTCATGCAATGTAATAGCTTTGTAAAAACTTGTACAAATATATAATGTACAAGTACTTAGATTGCATGTAAATCAAGCGTTAGATCTTCCCTAGCTAAACACCACATTTAGATAAGTCATCCCCTTCAAATAGGATTACATATGCACACTCATACATATAATTAGTGCCTAAATTGAAACATTGAAACAGGATCAATCTCGGTCGACAAACTCCTCGACCGAGACACTCTCGGTCGACAATCTTCTCGACCGAGAAAGATCCAAAGTAGCCGTTAGACACAACTGACAAGGTAGTTGGCAGTTGGAGATAGACGTTGCAAATCACTTGTTCCAGAGAGCCTGTCGGTCGACAAAAGTTCGACTGAGTAGGTGTCTCGGTCGACCATTCCTCGACCGAGATGGTCTCTGACAGCAAATGCAGAATTAATTAATTAGCCATTGTTAAAGAAACAAACTTGTACCTAACGGCTAGTTAAGCACTTAGAAACCCCTAGAAGTTGTATAGAACGTCCTTAAGCATCCTTAGGCCATTCCTATAAATAGGACAAGTCATAGGACACTCAAACTCACTTGTTACACTTGAGAAATCCTTGAGCATACTTTGAGCAATCTGTTTGTGAGCAATTTGAGCATTGTGACAATTGGCCATTTCCTTCCTTAGCTCAAAATTTGTGTCCTATAGGCTAGTATCTCCTACCCACTGCAATCACAAGTCCATACACTTGGTTAGGAGATCTATACGCTTGATCTAGGCAAATCAAGCCTTGGGCTACAAAGGATAAGTTGTAATTTCCTTTTTCCTTTCTTGTTCTCTATTACCGTTTGTACTCTCCTTGCTACTCCTAGGTTGGAGGCTGCTGATTGGAGAGGGTGGAGATCTTCTTGGCGAAGAAGGTGACTTTGAGCTACTTCAGAAGGCTGGTGCAACGGGAGGTTACTTCTAGAGAGGAAGGCTACTTCAAGGGGGAGCTTGGAGTGACTTCAAGAAGGCTACCTCAAAGTTGGTGCACCTACTTCAAGTGAAGGCTGTTCAAAGGGTGTAAAGGAAGGTATTGTATTTTGTATAAATCCTTGAGAAGGTAATACAATAAATACTTTCAAAATCTCGGTTGGGTAAGCAACCGGGTAGTGGACTGACAACTTTAGTATTTGCTAAAGTTGGAACCACTCTAAACTCCTGTCTCATTCTTCCAATTTCAATTGTGGTTGTTTGAGTAAAATAAATTGTTAAAATTATTTAAAAACTCTATTCACCCCCCCTCTAGTGTTTTTCAATTGGTATCAGAGCAGGCTTCAAGGAACCCTAACAAGGTCTTGAAGAAATGGGTGATGGAGTGCTCAACAACCTTAACCTCGAAGGGACACTTGTTGCTAGGCCTCCAGCGTTCGATGGAACAAACTACCAATATTGGAAGAGAAGGATGCAGTTCTACTTCCAAGGCATTAATTGGGACTTATGGAGAATGGTGTCAACCCCATATGAGCTCCCTCAAACTCAATTTGCAGAATGGGATGCAAATACGGTAAAGCTAGCCCAAATGAATGCAAAAGCTGTAAGCATTTTATATTGTTCTATATCTGTAGAAGAATTTAATAGAATATCTAATTGTGACACAGCCTATGATATTTGGCATAGACTATCCATAACCTATGAAGGTACAGTCCAAGTCAAAAATTCCAAAATTATTATGTTTAAACAAAAGTTTAAACACTTTCGTATGGATCCTGATGAATCAATTAGTGAAATGTTTGCAAAATTTTCTACTATTGTTAATGGTTTAAGTGCCCTAGGAAAACCTGTCCTTGAAGAAGATCAGGTATCAAAGATCCTTCGTTCACTTCCTCCAAAATATAAGCCAAAGGTGACAGCCATTGAAGAAGCAAACGACCTCACTCGACTGAAAATGGAGCAACTTATTGGCAACTTAGAAGCTCATGAAGCAACCCTAGAAGAAGAAGAAAGAAGAGCACGTGAACTTCAGCAAGGAAAGAAGAAGGATGTGGCTCTAAAAGATTCAAAGGTCATCACACAAGAAAGTGAGGAGTCAAGTGAAGAAGGAGAAGAAGCCTTGATAGTCAATGGTAAGAAATACAAAAGATTTAAATCTAACAAAATTTCCAGTTCTTCTTCTACCCCTCCTAGGTGCTTTGAATGTGGGAAGAAAGGGCATTTCAAAAATGAATGTCCTAAAGCAAAAGAAAGGAAAGAAAATCTCACACAAGAAGAAGGGAGAAAAAGCCTATAAAACTGCATGGGACGAGTCAAGTGACAGTGAAAGCGGAGAAGAAACGGTGGATTGTCTAATGGCAAGAGAAGATGATGAAGACTCTCAAGAGGAATGGGTCGTTGACAGTGGATGTTCCAAACATATGACCGGGAACAAGGATGCATTTCAAACCTTTGAAGAAAAGAAAAGTGGAACAGTCACCTTTGGAGACAATGGTAAGGGCAAAATCGTTGGAATAGGTAATGTTGGTACAAACCTCGAAATAAAGAATGTTCTACTCGTTGATGGTTTGCACCACAATTTGATAAGTGTTAGTCAATTATGTGATAGTGGTTATGATGTGTTATTTAACAAAACTTGCTGCAAGTTATTGATAGAAAACACTACAAATGTTGCTTATGAAGGAAATAGAGTTGGAAATCTTTATATCCTTAAACCTAACTCTATGAAATCAGTAGTGGGAAAATGCTTGCTTGCAAATGAAAATACCTTACAACTATGGCAGAAAAAGCTAGGACATGCTAGTTCACATGTTATTAAAAAGTTAGTAAAATATGATCTTGTTCGTGGATTGCCTACTTTATCTTTTGATCAAGTTGAAAACTGTGAACCATGCACAATGGGAAAGCAAACCAAAACCTCTTTTAAACCAAAACATGTACTTAGCACCAGTAGGTCCTTAGAATTAATTCATATGGATTTATTTGGACCCATGAGGACACAATCTATTGGTGGTAAAAGATACTGTTTTGTTATTATTGATGATTATAGTAGATACACATGGGTACACTTTATTGCAACTAAAGATGATACTATTCATGTTTTTATACAATTTTGTTCCAAGATTGAAAATCTATTACAAAGCAAAATATGTACCATTCGAAGTGATCATGGTGGAGAATTTGAAAATCATACATTTGAAGAATTTTGTACATCTCAAGGGTACACTCATAATTTTTCTGCTCCATGCACCCCACAACAAAATGGTATAGTTGAAAGGAAAAATCGATCACTACAAGAAATGGCTAGAACTATGATGCTTGAACACAACACACCCAAAACCTTTTGGGCTGAAGCTGTAAACACTGCATGCTATGTGTTAAATAGAGTAACTGTTCACTCTCATTTAAAGAAAACTCCATATGAAATAATACATTCTAAGAAACCTAGAGTTGACTATTTTCATACTTTTGGCTCCACATGCTATATTTTAAATACCAAAGATGATAGAGATAAGTTTGACTCAAAATCACACAAAGCATTCTTTTTGGGATATTCCACTTCTAGCAAAGCTTTTAGAGTATATAACACTATATCTAGAAAAGTTGAGGAATCTATTCATGTTTCTTTTCATGAAGAATCCAAATATGAAAATCTAGAAATCATAGATCTCACTAATCAATTCGAAAATTTAAACATACTAAATGATAGTGAGAAAGGTACTACAAATAATCACCAAGCTGAACCACAACCCACACCTAGGCTTATTAAAGATCATCCTCAAGAACTAATTATTGGAGATCCTAATGATAAAGTCAAAACTCAGTCTTCCTTCAAAGATGTTGCAAACATGGCTTTTGTTTCTATCATTGAACCTAAAAAGATATCTGAAGCTCTTAAAGATGATTATTGGATAATAGCTATGCAAGAAGAATTGAATCAATTCACTAAAAATGATGTATGGGATTTAGTTCCTAAACCACAAGATAAAACCATAATAGGAACTAAATGGGTTTTTAGGAACAAGCTAAATGAGGCAGGAGAAGTAATAAGGAATAAAGCTCGGTTAGTAGCACAAGGATATAATCAACAAGAAGGAATAGATTTTGATGAAACGTATGCACCGGTAGCTAGACTTGAAGCTATTAGAATGTTACTAGCTATTGCTGCACATAAAAACATCAAACTCTACCAAATGGATGTAAAAAGTGCATTTCTAAATGGCATCATTCAAGAAGAAGTATATGTTTCCCAACCACCTGGTTTTGAAATACCGGAAAAAGGTGACTATGTTTATAAACTTAAGAAAGCACTTTATGGTTTAGAACAAGCACCTAGAAATTGGTATGAAAGGCTCAAGACATATCTTTTTGATAATGGTTTTTCTATTGGAAATTCAGATTCTACTTTATTTTTCAAAACATATACATCTGATTTCCTAGTTGTGCAAATATATGTTGATGACATTATTTTTGGAGCTTCTAATGATTCATTGTGCACACAATTCAGTGACATTATGCAAAAAGAATTTGAAATGAGCCTCATGGGTGAACTAACTTTCTTTCTTGGTTTTCAAATTAAGCAAACACCTGCCGGAATAATCATAAGCCAAGAAAAATATACTAAAGAACTCTTAAAACGTTTTGGGATGGATCAGTGCAAACATGCTACTACTCCTATGGCTACTTCTATTAAAATTGATAAGGATGAAAATGGGGAACCTATTGATGATTCCTTATATAGAGCCATGATTGGTAGTTTGCTTTACTTAACTGCTTCTAGACCGGACATTATGTTTCCCGTTAGTCTTTGTGCTCGATTTCAATCACAACCTATGCACTCTCATTTTCTAGAAGTTAAACGAATTCTTCGTTACCTAGCCAGCACTACTTGCTTTGGTTTATGGTATCCAAAAGGACAATCCTTGGATTTTAAAGCTTATACTGATGCAGATTATGCTGGTTGTCACCTTGATCGCAAGAGTACTAGTGGTGGCTGTTTCTTGTTAGGAAGAGCTTTAGTATCTTGGTTTAGCAAGAAACAAAATATGGTTTCCCTATCTACAACTGAAGCTGAATATATGGCAGCCGGGTCTTGTTGTGCTCAAGTGCTTTATATGCAACAAGTGTTAAACGATTATGGTTTTACTCTTTCTTCTACGCCTATTTTTTGTGACAACACGAGCGCTATAAACTTAGCACACAATCCTATTTTACACAGCCGAGCTAAACATATTGAAATCCGTCATCACTTTTTACAGGATCATATCTCCAAGAATCATGTTTCCCTTCATCATGTTGATACGGAAGATCAATTGGTTGATATTTTTACAAAACCTCTTCCACTAGATCAATTTAACAAAATTAGGAAGCAACTACTTATCACTACTTTGGAAGATGTTTTCTTTGATATTTGTGCTACTTAAACAAAAACTCTTACTTGCATCATGATATTTTGGCTTTTAATGGACATCTTTTTCATTAGATTTGATGGGACATCTAATTAAGGGGGAGTTTTTATTTCTAACGGATATCTTTTTGAAATGACAAAGGGGGAGAAATAAATATAAAACGAAAACTTAGTAATTATGAAAAACTCAATCAATGAGTTTCATAAATAAACTCTTGGCTTTACATTAAAAGTTGCTATATTCCCTAGTGAATTGGATTTCATGTTCCATAATTCAAGGGGAATCATAAGCACACATTTTATAAACAAGAGGAAAAGCTACAAAAGGTAATTTAAAGGTATGAAACTCATATGGTTTATATTTCCTTTATTTATATTTTAGGAAATGTTTGTCATCTTCAAAAAGGGGGAGATTGTTGGCTAAATGGACATCTATAAATCCCTTTGTTTTGATTATGACAAACATTTCATTCTTATTGATCTAACGAGCTACTTGAGTGTGCAGGAACAAGGTGGATGACAAAGCAACTAGGGAAATCCATATGCTTACATGTTTATGTTTTCATGCAATGTAATAGCTTTGTAAAAACTTGTACAAATATATAATGTACAAGTACTTAGATTGCATGTAAATCAAGCGTTAGATATTCCCTAGCTAAACACCACATTTAGATAAGTCATCCCCTTCAAATAGGATTACATATGCACACTCATACATATAATTAGTGCCTAAATTGAAACATTGAAACAGGATCAATCTCGGTCGACAAACTCCTCGACCGAGACACTCTCGGTCGACAATATTCTCGACCGAGAAAGATCCAAAGTAGCCGTTAGACACAACTGACAAGGTAGTTGGCAGTTGGAGATAGACGTTGCAAATCACTTGTTACAGAGAGCCTTTCGGTCGACAAAAGTTCGCCCGAGTAGGTGTCTCGGTCGACCATTCCTCGACCGAGATGGTCTCTGATAGCAAATGCAGAATTAATTAATTAGCCGTTGTTAAAGCAACAAACTTGTAGCTAATGGCTAGTTAAGCACTTAGAAACCCCTAGAAGTTGTCTAGAACGTCCTTAAGCATCCTTAGGCCATTCCTATAAATAGGACAAGTCATAGGACACTCAAACTCACTTGTTACACTTGAGAAATCCTTGAGCATACTTTGAGCAATCTGTTTGTGAGCAATTTGAGCATTGTGACAATTGGCCATTTCCTTCCTTAGCTCAAAATTCGTGTCCTATAGGCTAGTATCTCCTACCCACTGCAATCACAAGTCCATACACTTGGTTAGGAGATCTATACGCTTGATCTAGGCAAATCAAGCCTTGGGCTACAAAGGATAAGTTGTAATTTCCTTTTTCCTTTCTTGTTCTCTATTACCGTTTGTACTCTCCTTGCTACTCCTAGGTTGGAGGCTGCTGATTGGAGAGGGTGGAGATCTTCTTGGCGAATAAGGTGACTTTGAGCTACTTCAGAAGGCTGGTGCAACGGGAGGTTACTTCTAGAGAGGAAGGCTACTTCAAGAGGGAGCTTGGAGTTACTTCAAGACGGCTACCTCAAAGTTGGTGCACCTACTTCAAGTGAAGGCTGTTCAAAGGGTGTAAAGGAAAGTATTGTATTTTGTATAAATCCTTGAGAAGGTAATAAAATAAATACTTTCAAAATCCCGGTTGGGTAAGCAACTGGGTAGTGGACTGACAACTTTAGTATTTGCTAAAGTTGGAACCACTCTAAACACCTGTCTCCTTCTTCCAATTTCAATTGTGGTTGTTTGAGTAAAATAAATTGTTAAAATTATTTAAAAACTCTATTCACCCCCCCTCTAGTGTTTTTCACTACCGGCATCTTCGGCTACTCCCATTCTGTCACAAACTCTACCTTCTTAGGATCCACGCATACTCCTTATACAGATATAACGTGCCCCAAGAAAGCTACCTCTCTCAACCAAAACTCACATGATGGGAGAATCTTCCTATCTCCTTGAAATATCCACATCTCACTACCATCCACAAATGTCGCTTTATTGGAAATACAATCCAAGACTACTATATACTTCTCCAAGGTATCCATCCCAAGGATCACATCAAATACATGCATGTCAAGTGGTGTGAAATCCACTTGAATGTTGTGTCCTGAAAAATAGAGAACACAAGGACAAACATCCTACAACACTGTAGAACTGACCAATAAGGTTTCTAGCAACAAGCTACTCTTCCTAGGACTAACAGGCAAAGAGAAACTACTAAGCATTTCACGTGTGATAAAAGAGTG
Organism: Alisma plantago-aquatica; assembly: GCA_963693085.1. Lineage (NCBI taxonomy): Eukaryota > Viridiplantae > Streptophyta > Magnoliopsida > Alismatales > Alismataceae > Alisma > Alisma plantago-aquatica. The sequence goes on along the minus strand of OY856412.1, from coordinate 1,486,282,240 downwards.
TGTAACACCTAGGTAAACCAAAATAGATTTAAAGAAAGAAGAAGACAAATAGAATGAATTAACTTCATCTGACTGGTCACCACTCATGGGTTTACCACCACCTCTGAATGACTCATGGTACATAATCTAGACATTTCTTGTTGTCACCCCGATCCTCTATTTCCCTGAGCAGATGATCTAGGTTGGGATGTTTGGCCACATCCTTGTCCTCTTGCACCATTGTTCTGTTGTCTTTGCGAGCCATGTTGACTCTACCTCAATTTTTTAGTCACTTTTCATCTCTCATCGGACATTCTCGCCTTAGATGTCCTACCTTCTCACACTTGTGGCATGCCTATTTCCCATATTGTGGCCCAGATGGCCCTGTCACCAATGATGACGCAACAATCTGGGCTCCTGAGGGTGGAAAACTACAACCTATGCCCTTGCTCAGTGACCACTGGGTTGAAGCGCCAAATCTTTGTGACATTGAAGGTGTAGAAAACCTCAGCTTCTTGAAGCCACCTGATGACTACCCTTGAAACTATGCATACCTCTTCTTGGTACTCGCCTCTCTATTCTCCTGCACGAATCATTCTATCCTTCAAACAGACTCCAAAACCACAACAAACCTCTCTCAACTCTCCAAAGTAGCATCTGGGGTAGACAACTCAACATTCAACTCCTTCCCAAAATGACGAATCCTCTCATCTTCCATCGCAGCCAAGTGAGGACAGAGCCTCAACAACTCCAGAAACCTTGCCTCATACGCGTTGATTTTCACGGACCCCTATCAAATCCTCTTGAACTGGTTGATATTTTCATCCAGATTCGTCTGAGGAAAGTACCAACTTATGAAATCTCATCAGAACTCCTCCCAATCAACCACCACAGAAGGTCTCTTCCCCTCCTCTATGGCACACCAATGGCCAGCAATCCCTCTCAGAAGGTACACTAAATGCTTCACCTTATGCTCTTTAGGGATACACAGGATCTTGAAAGCCTTCTCAAGCTCAATCAGACACAGATCCTCATCCGTTGGGTCAGTTGTTCCAGCATACTCAACCGCCCCAACATGGCGAAGCTGCTCAAAAGTCTTCCTAGTACCTAAAGATTCAGCATGGGGAACAGGTTCCCTAGGCAGAGGTGTAGGCATCCTATCTACCATGTGAGCCATTGTTACCATAAAATGCCCAAAAAGTGATTGAAAGGCAAGGTTTTCTATCATGGCTGGATCAAACTGGGGGACTTCAGACACCCGATATTTATGTGCATGGTTCTTTGCATCTCCACCCGATGTAGCAACACTTCTCTCGGCAACATGTTCTTCGTGTTCTCCAGACATCTTTTAGCTTTACTTCTTCTTCTACATAAGTAGAAGTGACTATAAGATAGACTAGAAGATACTATAATAGGCACAAAACCTAGTCCTAGGTCCTTGTGGACTCAGCAAACATCAAGCCCTGATACCAACCTATATTGTGACACCGCGCGCCACAGTGAAATGAGATTACTCAAAACACAACTCCAGAAGAAAGATTAACAAACATATTAGCAAAAAATACTAAAAATTAAAACCTTTTTCATAAAATAGGAATATGCAAAGAACCTTTACACATGAGTCCTTTCATGCCTCAAAGCATTCACAAGGCATGTTGTCAACCTGAAATGAAGCATTGTTCCAGAACATATATACATGATTCCATCGTATCTGATATACAAAGGCACATAAATATATCACATTCGTAAAGCATTTACAAAATGCTCCCTAGAACCTGACTGTACAGGGATGACTCTTGGACTCTCTCAACAAAAACATCCATCAACACTTTCCAACTGATAACCTCCCATTTTGCGATGTTATCTTACTAGTTTTCCTCAGTTTTCCATACTCTTTCTTAGTTAAATTAGATAGAATCTATAACTTTCACCTTTTTGTAAATATACCATTAGATTAACTTTTCCTTTTCACTTCTTACAGAAAAGCACAAAAAAATTACAAACCCCCAAACGGTCCCAAGACCGAATGGAAGCCAAACGGTCCCAAGACCGAATGGAGACCAAACGGTCCCAAGACCGTATGAAGCCACACGGTCCCAAGACTAAATAAAGGTCAAACGGTACCAAGACCGTGTGAAGCCAAATGGTCCCGAGACCGTATGAAGCCACACGGTCCCAAGACCGAATAAAGGTCAAACGGTCCCAAGACCGTGTGAAGCCAAACAGTCCTGAGACCGTATGAAGCCAAACAGTCCCAAGACCGAATAGAGATCAATCGGTCCTGAGACCGTATGAAGCCACATGACCCCAAGATCGAATGAAAGGAAACAGTTTCAGACCGAGAGGACTCAAACAGTCTCCAGACTGAGAGAGTCCAAACAGTCTCCAAACTGTGTGAAAACCCAAACAGTCTCCAAGACCGTTTGGAGCCACATACCCCAAACCGTTTAAGGCTCACTCAAAATCCTATGAATAGAACCCAAAGGGGTCCTCACAAATCATCAAGTCTTAGATGTCCAAAGGTTTCCTCTATTATTCCAGAGCCATTCCATCCTTCACCCACTGCCCCAAGGCTGCCGGTCTGAGATCCATACTCCATCTCTAACCTACTTTCTCTCTCATCAACAAAGAAGGTGGGAAGAGGAGGATTCATCATCAAGCAAGCTACAAAGTTTGAAGATCGTTTCTCTCTCCCCTCCAAGGGGTCGACCTTCCTCCCTCCTTCATAGAGATGACACTTTCTCTCTCTCTCTTCTCGCCCCCTTGTTTGTTCTTGCCATGAGCGAGTAGTCTCATACACTAGGGTGCGGGGAGTAGCCCCGCTACCCATGTTTTCATTTCATACATTGTAATTCTTGAGTTTGCAATAGAAAAACACTATCTTTCCAGTTCAACGTCAATAGTTTAATGAATGCTACTTGCTTGATCACCAACTTGTGTTATCTATTATCTGTTAGTGCAAATTGTCTATGTTTGTACTTCTAGATTCGAATATCGACTGCTTGTTGGTTCCAAATTGTATGTAGTCAATGTACGTTTGGTTCGGTATCTAGGAGCGTTTCTCAAGGAGTGAAGTAAACTCACCTCCATTGTTATACTTTCATACTATGAAATGGAATCAGTTGACATATGAAAGTACAACCTTGACAGGTCGAGGAACACACTTTGCAAGGGGAGTGATACAAAGTGAGCGACCATTCGTCTGGGGATGGTTGGCATTGCAACACTTCCACATTTCTCGTAGTTAGTTATCTGAAAGGAAGATAAGTATACAAAGATACTAACTGTTTGGACTCTTTCCTTTGCAAGCCAAGTTATTGCTATGTATGTTTTGATCCATGCATAGTGATGGTGAAAGCCGATCACATCCTAGTGGTTTCTTAACATTGTTTACAACCTTAAATTTACTTTCTTTCTTTTACTTTACTTGCACTTAGTTTAAACAACCAAACCAACTCTTTCATCTAAATACCAACTGTTAAGGAGTTAAATGAAATTCTAACATTTTTTATCTTGTTGATCTTAACAAGATCATTGTCCTATGGATTCGACCCTTAACTATACTACAATAAGACTTCCACGTGTCCTAGCAGATGCGGGTGGACTTTTTAATCTAGTATAAGCAAGGCTAAACCTAAAGACTTACTATCTTTAGGATTTTTAGTGATGCACGCAACTCCACGCAAGTGGAAACTCCATCAAAAATTGGAGCCGTTTCCGGGGACAACAGAACGTTTTTATTTCATTTATCATCTTGCTAGTTGGTTAGGGTTTTACACTTTTTCTTTAAACATTACCCCATATTCTCTTGATTTCATCATATCTCCTGCATCATCTGAAAAGTGTGTTTCTTCCTCTACTCAGGTAG